>LVTN01000014.1:732006-869959 GCA_001649415.1 Musa itinerans | reverse complement strand
TCATCCCTCCCTCTCTATCCAAAATAAATTACTTTCTCGTTGTTCTCTTTCTACTCCTACAAATAATAGCTTTTATTGTGATGCTTGTCTCAGTAATAAAAGTCATAGACTCCCTTTTGGTTCTTCCTCAATATCATGTTCTACACCATTTGAAATTATTTATACTGATATTTGGGAACCTGCTCTTGTCACTTCCTTTGACAAGTTTAGATTTTATGTCGTTGTTTTTTTAGACTATTTTACTAAGTACACATGGATTTATCCTCTTCGTCATAAGTCAGAAGTTTCAACAATTTTTACCAACTTTAAAAAGCTGGTTGAAAACTTCTTTCAGTCTACAATTAAGACAGTCTACTCTGATGGTGGGGGCGAATATCAAGCTCTCACATCCTACCTTTCAACCTGTGGTATCTAACACCTTAAGTCACCCCCACACACTCCTCAACTAGTTGGCTCTACTGAACGCAAACATCGACATATTGTAGAAATTGGTCTCACGCTTCTACATCAAGCTTCCATGCCAGCAACCTTTTGGTCTGTAGCCTTTCAAACTGCTGTCTACCTTATTAATCGTTTGCCCACTCCAATTCCCCAATACCAGTCATCCAGTCCTTTTCTTAAAGATCCACACTCTTTTGTTCTCCCGGTTCAACAGCTTCCCACTCTCTCCATTCCTTCTCATCTTTCTTCTTCACAAGCCTCCCCTACTACTGACGTAATATCCTCAGAATCACAACAACCTTCTTTACCTAGTACCACTAATGCATCTCAATCTATCCCAACCCTTGTCAATGCCTCTCCACTACCCATACCAATAACACAACTTCCAGTTCCTAGACATCCAATGACAACACACTCAAAAAGTGGTATCTTTAAACCACGTCAGGTTCTCAACCTGCATGCTATCACCAAATCCTTTCCCGAGACCAATGAACCCACCACAATTACTCAAGCCCAAAAATTTCCCCATTAGCGTAAAGCCATGTGTGAAGAATATGATGCTCTTCTCCATAACCCTACAGTGACTCTTGTACCTTTTCATCCTACACAAAACATCATCGGGTGTAAATGGGTCTTCTAAATTAAGCGGAACCCTCACGAGTCCATTGCTCGATATAAAGCATGATTAGTAGCCAAAGGGTTTCATCAACGACCTGGAGTTGACTTCACGGAGACTTTTAGTCCTGTAGTTAAACCCACAACAATTCGGCTTATTCTAAGTTTGGCCATATCCAGAGGTTGGCAATTACGACAACTGGACATTAACAATGCCTTTTTACAGGGGACACTAACTGAAGATGTCTTTATGCAGCAACCCCCTGGCTTTATTCATCACCAGTATCCGAAACATGTCTGCAAATTACAAAAAGTCATTTATGGACTCCGTTAAGCTCCAAGAGCTTGGTATATTGAACTTGGATCGTTTCTGCTATCAATTGGCTTCATCAACTCCAAGTCTGATACATCTTTATTCCTACAACAACAACATGGAAATACAATATATCTTCTAGTATATGTAGATGATATTATTGTTACAAGCAATGATCCCTTGGAGATTCAAATATTTTTAAAGCAATTGGCTGATCGATTCTCCCTCAAAGATTTAGGACCCTTGAGTTACTTTCTGGGAATGGAAGCAACATTTACATCCTCAGGTCCTCCTCTCACAGAGAAAATATATTCAAGACTTATTATCAAAGACAAATATGCATGATGCAAAAGAAGTGGCTACTCCTCTCTCTACTAGTTAATCACTCAAATTATGTGATGGCAGCCCTACCACGGACTCAACTCAATACCGACAAGTACTTGGCTCCTTACAGTACTTGGCTCTCACCCGTCTAGATATCTCATTTGCAGTCAATAAATTATCTCAATACATGCACCAGCCTTCTGCTATGCATTGGTCTATGGTTAAACGAATTTTACGGTATCTTAAAGGGACCCTTAATCATGGTCTCTTTCTCCAAAACCACTCAACTTCATCTCCATGCCTTTGCTGATGCTGATTGGGCGGGAAACTTTGATGATAGAACCTCAACTGTATGAGGCAATTTCTCTGCTCAGTTAAAGAAATCTTATCTTTCACCATGTATAAATAGACTTCATATGATGCTAATTACAATGTACTTTTGTTCATTATCTCATTTCTTCACAAACAAGATTTAATGATATATTCAAATATCAAGGAAGCAACCGCAAAGCACCATCTTAATCCTAGCTCAATCCATCATCAAAGCAACGACACAATATACACAGTAGGTATAAATGCAATGAGAGGAGAAAAGTTTCGAGTAAATCTAAGGATTTAGAAGTGATAAGTTTATTATTTTCTATCAATCGAGAATTAATAGGTGGAATCCATATCATATGTTGGACATACTACTGATAAGGCATATTTTGGGTCCAAGACGCGTCACAGTCGATGCCACACGCCATGTCAAAGACTGTACTAAGGTGTTGCACGGCACGTCTCGGGAGTTGCACGACGACGCCCCCAAGACACGTCGAATCAGAGACCGTACTAAGGCGCTGCACGGCACCTCTCGGGAATCCCAAGACGACGCTGCCCCCAAGACACGCTAAGTCAGAATCCATACCAAGGCGCTGTTTGGTACGTCCACCACGCCAACCCACGTACCACAACGCCAACCCTCATACAGTAGTATAAAGACCTCTGGCCGACATCCGGCCGGGGGGGGGGGAAGGAGAAAAACAATTAAACACTCCACTGACTTGCTCGTCAGAGGGGCCAAAGTCGGGAATCACCCGACGAAGGCCATTTTTGTAGGAAAGCGACCACTCGCGACCGGTAATCGTCCCAACCTCTGAAGTCGTCGACCGACGACCCCACAGTGAGCCATCAACCAGCACCCAGCCCGAGGAACGCTGATCAGCACCCCGTTGTGAGGGCCCGACCGACCTCGGCATCCAGCTCAACCGACATGAGACTCTCGACATTGACCCGTGGACCAGGCCGTGCTGACTCACCAACCACGGCATATTTGTTCACCAACACATTTGGCGCTAGAAGGAGGGCCATGTCGCAGGAGCTCTCCCATAACGAGAGCCACCCATCGGTCACCCCTCTGTCAGGCTCGGAGATCAGCCTCCCCCTGGAGACGGGGGGATCCCGGCCTCGACGCCAGATCGCTACTGGCGCCTGTTCAACGACCCAAGGCTGTCGCCCCCCGGACTTGTCACAGGACCCACGACTGTGTCACCCGAGGCGTTCCGTGGCCAGACCAAGCAAGTCCAAGCAATGGCAGGAATGATGCAGACGCTCGTCCCACTCATACCCCAGATTGTATGGCTAGCGGCTTCCTCGACCGATCCGGTAATACAAAGGCCGAGCGGGGCGCAAGCCGGGACGGGAGAAGCTCGAGACAACACGACGGACCCAGCCTACAACGTCATCCTCGGCCACCCGTCGCTCAACAAACTGAAAGCGGTAGTCTCTACCTACCATCAGACCATCAAGTTTCCAACCTCGGCAGGGGTTGGGGAATCTCGAAGCGATCCAGGAGAATCGAGGCGATGCTATCTTACAGCAGTTGCTCTCCTGGAGAAGTCACGCCCCCAAGACCAGGATCCCTGAGAAGGAGCCATACCACCGATGCGCCTTGAGCCCCGAAGGTAGCTCGGGCGGATCCCCCTTTATTCAGGAAATACAGGAAAAGCCTGTACCCCTCAACTTCAGGTTGCCAGCATTGGAGACGTATGACGGCGCCTCCGACCCTGCAGAGCATGTCGCCGCGTTTCGGGCTCAGATGGTCCTTTATGGCACCTTCAATGCATTAATTTGTCAGGCATTCCCGACCACCTTTAGGGGACTAGCACGCGCATGGTTCAGCCAGCTGCACCAATCCTCAATCTCATCCTTCGATCAGCTCGCCAGGGAATTCGAGCATAATTTCCTTGCAAGCATGCGACCCAAGCCTTCCATGGCCACCCTGCTCGCGCTATCCCAGCACGAGGACAAGATGCTCTCCTAGTTTATGACACGTTTTGCCACTGAAATCCGAGGATTCCCGGACGCTCACCCTTCTCTGATCATGCAGGCGTTCCTGATGGGGTTGAAGCCCTTAAGGTTCTTCTAGTCGTTGATCGAGAAGCCGCCGACAATCATCCCCGAGACGTTCCAGCGCGCCAACTAGTACGTCGCCGCCAAAGCACTAGTGGCGGGAAGGCGCATGGACGGAAAGAGGCCAAGGGTCGAATAGCCCCGAGGTGCTACCTCAGCCGCCCCGGGGCAACCCGCCGGAGGCCCGACCGACCCGAGTTGCTGCTCCCGAGGCCCCCACCTCTCCCACTAAACACATCGGGAACCAAGATCTTCCTCTAAATCAGGGAGAAGGGTCTTTTGCGACACCTCAACCTCATGAAAGCTACTCACAAAGATCGATCAAAATATTGTAGGTTCCACTGGGACTACGGCCATGACATGGAAGCCTGCCACGACCTCCAAAACCAAATCGAGGACCTAATCCAAAGGGGTCACCTCGGTCGTTATCTCAAGGAATCCCGGGAAGTGACTCCACGTCTCAGGGGGCCCGTGGAAAGACAGATCGACGTCATCTCAGGAGGACCAGCAGCAGGCGACAATAGCTCGACGGCAAGGAAGGCCTATGCTCAGAGCATGGTCGAGAAACATCCTCGACCCGAGCTCGAGCCTGAAATCACTTTCAGAGCCGAGGAGGTTGAGCGCTCCCATCACGACGATGCTTTGGTGATCTCCATTCGGGTCGCCAACGCTTGGGTCAAAAGAGTAATGGTTGACACCGGGACCTCCGCCGACGTGCTATACCTCAGCTCGGTTGCGCACTCCCAAACCAACGGTCAAACCGAAGTAATGAATTGGGCGATCTTGGAGGGCCTCAGGAAGAGGGTCACAAGCGCATACGGAGCCTGGGCAGACGAGCTCCCTAGCGTCCTATGGGCGATGCGAATGACTCCAAAAGTTACCTCGGGAGAATCTCCGTTTAGCCTCGCATTCAGAATCAAAGCAGTCCTTCCGCCTGAGATGGTGTTCCCGACCTTGCGCACCTCCGGCTACAAATAAGCAGACTCCGAGGAAGGCCTACAAGCAAACCTAGATCTCCTCGAAGAAAGAAGAGCCAAGGCGCACCTACGTACCTTGGCGTACAAGAAGGCTGTAGCTCGGATATACAACCGCAAGGTTCGCCCGCGACCAATCAAGGTCAGGGATCTCATCCTTGGGAAGGCCGAGGTAAGCGACCCAACCCGAGCAAGGGGAAAACTTGCGCCCAACTGGGAAGGCCCCTATCGGGTCTACGACGTAGTCCGAGCAGGGACCTACCGACTCGAAACTATGGAAGGAAACCCCCTGCCAAGAACATGGAATACAGCAAATCTAAAAAGGTTATACCCATAAAAGAAGTAGGGCAAGCCGTTTGAAAGGCGTGTTATTAAAAAGCATGCGCATCCACAGCCAGAAAAGACAGTCAGAAGCCCAAAACAAAGATTTCTTTATTAGTGAGAAAGTACATATGATGGTCAAACAAAACAATTCCAAGAGTCGACCCGACGAAAATCAAGAAAAGCAAATACAAGTCAACTCAGAGGGGGAGTTTCGGGCCCATCATCAAAGGGTAGGCTCGCTGGCATGTCCACACACTGATCCGCTAGATGGTCGGTGAAAGGGTCCGACTCCAGTTCCAATTCTGGATGCCCCGCCCGAACACGAGCACAAGCCACCCGGTATCTGAACTCCGATGTCACCCGTCCCGACCTCATCGGGCCGCGCTCGAACTCGGCAGACGTCTTGTACTCGACGATCGCCCTCTTTATCTTCTCGGGCAATGCCAATCGTTCCTCCTTCAGGGTCTCTTCGGCAGCCCAAGCTGAAGACCTGGCAGACTCGATGTCGGTCAAGAGGATCTGCAATTCGTCATCCAGCGTTTGAGCGCGAGCCTGGCTTTCCTCCAGCTCGGCTTTCAAATGGCTCACTTCTTCATCCAAAGCCGAGGCACGCTGCTCGACCGCGGCCACAACCTCTAGGCCGAACGAATTCCTCAACTCCTGGTTTTCCAAGCGAAGGGCAGCGTAAGTATCCGATTGGCGCTCGATCACCCGCCCGGCATCGAGGACTCGGTCGATCAGCGCCATAACATAGTGCTGACCCTGCACCAGAATTAACATCAAGACCCGCACAAATGAGGAGGGACCAAAGAGGAGAACGCCAGCACTTACCCAGACCAATGACTTGGCCGCCCGATCTGCCAACACCTCTGAAGTGGAGCAATAAAGTTCCTTGGCCATTGTCGGGTGCAGCGCTCCCCGGATAAACTCCTGGGCCGTCGGCCTGTCGGCCCAGATACGGCTATCGGCCTTGAGATCGACCCACCGAGTGACATAAGGGGCTCCCGGCGCCCCGGCAGGAAGGTTGGCCATACTCAAAGTCTGGTACTCCTCGCCCTCAGACTGAGGGCTAACGCGGCACAGGTCCTACATTGACTTCGAGCGCGTCGATGCCCTCTTTGCAGGATCATCGCCAGATGATCCGACCGCCACCTTTCCTTTCGCGCCCCCCGAGCCCTCACCTGGGGGAACGGCCTCAGTTGACCCCGGGAAGGCATGCCCATGAGCAGCCGATCTCGTGGATACCTTTCGAACCGTAGTCTTCAGCTTCTTGGCAGGCCGACTCGCTTCCGGAGATCCCGATGCCCGCTCAGGCACGCCCTTCTTCGGGACATCCCCAGCTATGGAACCCTCGCCACCCTGAGATGGAGCCGCAACGGCTTTAGCATGAGGCGCCTTCTTCACGGACCGAAGATCCACCATCTCTGCGAGAAGAACCCGGCCGATCAGATAGCTCGAAACAAGCGAACAACATATAGCATTTAGATAACCATACCCCTAACGACCGTTCTCAGTCCCGCCTCAACCAGCCACTCCTCAGTCATCTCCCTGATTGCCCGAGAAGAGGACAGAATGCTCCTCAGTCGACTCACATCTGCCGACTCCCTGCTAGAAAGCAGCGGGAGGACATTGTCGACGGTGCGGGAAGTCCACCCAGTGCTGAAACCCCACCCTCGACTGCAACTGATGAAGAAGAAGCGGCTCTTCCAACCTTTGTTGTTGGAGGGGGCGCCACTAATCTTGAACCCACTACGGGCGGTTAGGTAGTAACCGCCTCGTCCCCTACATAGTCGGAAACAGGCCAGGAATAGAGCCCTAGACGATTCTATCCCGGTCGCACGGCACTCCCCGAGGAAAGCCACCAAATAGCGCCAGGAGTTCGGCGCCATTTGAGACAGTGATATACCCCACTTACGGAGGCAATCCTCGATAACGGGATGAAGTGGGAACCGCAGTCCTGCCTCAAGGGCACCCACAGTCAGCCCAAATCCCTGGGGGGACTGATCATACGGCCGCTGACCCGGCCGAGGGGCAAAAAGGCCATAACACTCCGAGATGCAGTAACAATCCCGAAGCTCCCCCAGAAGTTCCTCGGTCACCACTGAGTCTACGTCATGCCACAACTTGAGACTTGCAAGCATGATAGATTTCCCCACGGCCTCTAGAGGCACACCTCCCGAAGATAAATTGGCGACCCCTGGACCCTCGAAAGAAGAAGGAGAAGAAGAAGAAGAAGTCGGAGAAGAGGACGAAGAAGAAGGCGAAGACATCCTGACCTCGAAGTAGGGAGCAAGAAGCCGAGTCGCTGAACGGAGGGGCAAGCAAGGCTACGGCGGCTAGGCAAAGCAACGACAACTGAGCAAAAGTGGTGAAGACACCTCTGGAGGGAGCTTATAAAGGCAAACCGTTTCACCGCGAAGGCGACGATTAAGGTTTCTAAGGAGAGAGATGGTCGCGGCCTTCAAAACCATCATGACTCCTCGGATTTGCCAGATTCGTTGGTCTTAGAGATCCCGCCAGAAAATGCCTCATCACCTAATATCTCTCGCCGAACGGCAACTCGCGACAGGAGGTCTCTCGCCAGAACCAGCGCCGCCCCGCTCGGCACGCCACGTGGCGAACGGCTCTGTGCATAACACGGTTCCCCGCCAGAACTAGCGCCACCCCGCTCGGCACGCCACGTGGCGAATGGCTCTGTGCATAACACGGTTCCCCGCCAAAACCAGCGCCGCCCCTCTCGGCACGCCACGTGGCGAACCACTCCGTGCGTAATACGATTCCCCGCCAAAACTGGCCCCGCCTTTACCAGCGCACCACAAGGTGCGACGGCCCGAGTCGCTTCAGATCGATTCCCGACTTGCGACTCGTCGGCCCATCTCATCGCCCGAGTCGCTCCAGATCGGTTCCCAACTTGCGACTCGTCGGCCCATCTCATCGCCCGAGCCACTCCAGATCGGTTCCCGACTTGCGACTCGCCGGCCCATTTCACCGCCCGAGTCGCTCCAGATCGGTTCCCGACTTGCGACTCGTCGGCCCATCTCATCGCCCGAGTCACTCCAGATCGGTTCCCGACTTGCAACTTGCCAGCCCATCTCATCGCCCGAGTCGCTCCAGATTGGTTCCCGATTTGCGACTCGCTGGCCCATCTCATTGCCCGAGTCGCTCCAGATTGGTTCCTAACTTGTGACTCGTCGGTCCATTTCATTGCCCGAGTCGCTCCAGATCGGTTCCCGACTTGCAACTCGCCAGCCTAGTTCATCGGACGAGTCGCTCCAGATCGGTTCCCGACTCACGATTCGCCAGCACAACTCTTGGACCGAATCACTCAATGACGATCCCCAACTTGCGACTCTCCGATGCCAAACCCAAGCCCAAGATCAGCTACTCGACCAACGGAGCTGGTTTCTGACTCCAATCACACAGCTCGGTTCTCTCACCAACGGCCTACCAATATCGCCCTGACCGAGCGTCGCTCGGAACCGCCTCACGACGAGCCGAACCAACTTCCCCCCCGCAAGCAGTCAACACATCCACGACATTCTGACCCAGACACACCTCTCGGCCCTTTGGGGACCCCGCGGCGTGCCTTGACGGGGGGGGGGGAGAAGTGATAAGGCATATTTTGGGTCCAAGACACGCCACAGTCGATGCCACATGCCATATCAGAGACCGTACTAAGGCGCTGCACAACACATCTCGGGAGTCGCACGATGATGACGCCCCCAAGACATGTCGAGTCAGAGACTGTAGTAAGGCGTTGAACGGCACGTCTTGGGAGTCGCACGATGATGACGCCCCCAAGACACGTCGAGTCAGAGACCGTACTAAGGCACTGCACGGCACGTCTCGGGAATCCCAAGATGACGTTGCCCCCAAGACACGCTAAGTCAGAATCCGTACCAAGGCGCTGTTTGGTACGTCCACCACGCCAACCCTCATTAGTATAAAGACCTCTAGCCGGCATCCGGCCAGGGAGGGAAAAAGGAAAAAAATAATTAAACACTCCACTGACTTGCTCGTCGGAGGGGCCAAAGTCGGGAATCACCCGACGAAGGCTATTTTTGCAGGAAAGCGACCACTCGCGACCGATAATCGTCCCAACCTCTGAAGTCGCCGACCGACGACCCCACAGCGAGCCATCAACCAGCACCCAGTTCGAGGAACGCTGATCAGCACCCCGTCGTGAGGGCCCGACCGACCTTGGCATCCAGCTCAGCCGACAGGAGACTCTCGACATCGACCTGTGGACCAGGCCGTGCTGACTCACCAACCACGACACATTTGTTCACCAACAACTACGTCAATTATTACAATAGATAAACAGATTTTTTAGTAGTGGAACATATAAAAGATGTATTCTCATTAAATCAGTACTGCAAGAATAAGCTATCTCTTTAGGTATGTATTTATCCGAATTTCCGAAAAGAACATATACATGCTTTTAATTTATATAAAGGCATACTAACTTGATTGACAAATCCTCGACCGTCTTTTGGCGGAAGAGGATATGAGATGCAAGCACCTTTCGATCTTAAACTTGTGGGATAATAGACATTAGATATAAGTGTTTTTTTTTTATTTTTGAGAAATTTTTTTAAAGTTTTAAACACACAATGATCTCTAATCTTCACGACACACGGTTCTAAAAAAATAGATTAGGCTATGTGAATTTCACGAAGTTAAATTAGCGATCAAAATTGAATGGATGAAAGAGAGAACTTCACAGGTAGATTTCCACGAATGTGAAGAAAAGACACAGAACAGATGCTTTATTTCATGCAATGATACTTGTAAAACATTGTTGTGGGTATGATGATGGAACAGGACTACATAGAGAGTCGTGCGAGGGCCTTTTCCTCCCATCATTCTTCTAAATCTAATGGATGTTTGAGTTGTGTCTTCTTAAGCTGGAAGATTCTCTCCATTGAGAAAACTCTTTATCATTTCGAGTGCCCGAGCTGGTTGGTAACTTGGAACCTCATGCCCTGCTCCTCTAACAGTGGCGAATGTCAGATTACCATCATATACCACAGCGTATCCACCAACCTGTTTGTTCATTATAAAATAAACATACGATTAGTATTACTGATTTATAAGTATCACGAGTTTGCAAGAAAACACTCATCAGAAATCTGAATAAATTGAGTAGTCTTTGATGAGGAGACTACCTGATCGTCGACTGTCCAGGATCTCCACGGAGCCTTCACTGGAAGTTTTAGTAGGTTGAGAGAGTACGTGGTTGAAGTAACAGGAACCCTTCCATCAATGTCACCACTGCATTTGGTTGACATGCAACCTCGTTCAGTATGATTTAAGTAGGAATTTTATGACAAATAAGACTCTTGTTTTTTGATCATTTTATTTAGAACAAAACTAACCTGTACACCAAAACCTGTACACCATTTGCCTGAATTTGTCGAATTATCGGCAAGATCGAAGAAGGGCTGTCCTTCCAATCTGGTATGACTTGGCTGCACCAGCATGTTTGATTACAAAATTTAAGGAAAACTTAAGCTATAATGTTTATTACGCATGCAACTCACAAGGATAAAAATCCTAGCTTGCCAAACATTAAATGTTGCCCGATCTCCTAGCTAGCTCCTGTTGCTTTGTGGAACTTGGCCACAAGTAATGGTGAAGTGGGACAGCAGGAAATTACACACTCGAGACAAATGGTAGTCTCTAATATTCGAAAGCTAGCTTTCTTTTCAGTAACTGTGCTGCACATGGCCTTACCGGAATATTCTCAGTCGCTGTGGGGTTAAGCAGCTCAGGAAAGTGATCGTGTGCCTGATGCATATATACTATCTCTTTAGCTCGTACACGACGAAACATGAGTGTGAAACACACATGGATTCCACCTAATGTTAGGTAGGACTTCCACCATCTGGACCAGAGGAATTCCACAAGGAACATCCTAGTGGTCGACAGTCTTTGTTTCTGACCACAAAAGGTTCCACAAATCAACTGGCATCGATGTGCAACCTCTACTGCATTATGATCATGGCATGGTTTTTGCAGTCATTGATCCACAGCACTGAGATCAAACGAAGATGATCATGGCATCTCTTTGCTTTTTACCTCTAACCCTGTAATTTATCACCCCTCTCTGTTGTCCACTCTGATGATGATGATGTAACAACTAGAACAAGACTATTGCCATAAAATGGTGCTGCTAAATCGATCGTTCTTATAACAGAGTTAAAGAGGGGTGCATACCTGCAGCCAGACCAAGGGTGGTCGAGCTTCGTAACATTAGCATGGAGCGCTTTCTGCACGTCAGGATCATTCAGATATGCCTTGATGTAAACACCGCTACATGGATCGAAATTGTCAATCTGCATCTCTCAGAATCGAGTGAGGAATCTGCTTTTAGCAACCTTGAGATCGAAACGAAGAAGAACCAGAGAGGGCGTGTGTCGCAAGAGACGAACCTCTGGCTTCTTCGGAGTGGGGGACAAGCTGGACGACGAGCACAGCGGACCATATATATTGTAGATGTCGAGCTCCTCGAAGACCCTCTCGGCGTCCTGCAGAGCCTGCGCGCACTGCGGCGGCTGTGCGTCGGACTCGGACGAGAAGTTGCAGTGTTTGTGGATTGCATCCACCGTCGCGTCTGAGATCAGTGCGTGCGTCCAGAAGAAGTCGTACATCCCTCTGTTGTCGCTCTCCATGTCGATCGCCGCGTTGCCAATCTTCCATCGAGCAACACGCGGCTTACAGCAAGATCGTAATCGCAAGACAAGAAAATAAACTGGATCCGAGAGTCGAGTTCTGATACCGCGATCCCTTTGAGATTGATGGCTGCAGCGCTGGCCGAGCGGTTCTTGTGTTGGAGGATGGTGAGGGCGAGCTGAGGCACGTAGTGCCCCGCGTAGCTCTCCCCTGCTAAGTAGAAGTCTCTCCCTTTGTACTCCGGAAACCTCTCCATCCAGTTCAGAAGGAACACGTACGCGTCCTCGGCCGTCCTCTGGTCGCCGCTCTTGTCGTAATCCGAGGTCGTGTTCGAGTACGAGAAGCCGACGCCGGCAGGGCTCTCCAAGAACAACACGTTGGCCACTGCATCATCACGTTCGATCAGTAAGTACACCATCATGCTGCTGCTCACAGTCGCCGTGAATTCCTGCTGCATACCTGCGTTCCAAGCATACGGGTTCCCGTAAAGAGTTCTCCCGTCGCTCATGACGCGGAAGGGACCGAGCTCCTCCATCGCCCCGTACCCGAAGGACGAACAGCCAGGCCCTGGGTCACGGTCTCGTTAAGATCTCGAGGAACATGTAAGTAAGAAGCGATGAACTGGTGATCGCTAACCTCCATTGAACCAGAGAAGTAGAGGCTTGGAACTGCTGTCACGGCCGACTGCCTCAGCGAAGTAATAGAAGAGGGCTCGTCCGCTTCGGGCGTCGACGGTGACATAACCTGCATACTGATCGAAGTCTACTCCTTGAGGCTGGCCGGGCAGCTTCACGATCTTGTCCTTCTCCTTCAACCCGTCGTTGTCATGTACTTTCGAGGTCAGATCATCGAGAAACACACTAGTCTTATGGGAAGCAACATCGACTGCTTCCCTTCGCAACTTGGTCACATCGAAGATGAGCTCGTTGAGGGCATCTCCCTGCCTCGACGCAGGTCCTGCGCTTCCCAGAGCGGCACCGGCAGCTGCTATGAAGGATAAGAGGCGAAGAAGGGAGCACGGGAAACCTCTCCTCATCATCCTTCGATCGATTTGCTATGGTGCTCACCTTGGAGACTCGAATATATTCATAGCTCAATCGTATGGATTTACCAAAACTCCAAAACTGATGGGAGTTGGAAAGGAATTTACAATTCTTCTATATTTGGCTCGCTGTCGAGATATGATCTGCTCATCGTGATTGTTGCCGTCTTTATAGGATACGGCTGCCTTGCAATAAACATTTGTCCATGGCAAAAAAAGTCAAGCTTTTATTGATTGATATGGCCAACCAAAGATTATGAGTTGTCAGAATTAGAGCCTCTTTTTCCTATCACGTCCAAGGAAGAGCTAACCTGTACCACACATCAAGTAACGGCATACACCTCGATCAAAGGCTGGAGGGAAAAGGAGTTATCATTCAGAGCAGAGTCTTGTTGAAATTGATTAAAAAAAAAGAGATAGAGCTTTAACACACAATGAAGAGTAGAACTAGATAAAATCTTTTGTGTTTTTCTAATTTTTTTTATAATTTTAAAAACTTTATATGTTTGATGACTCAATATATAAGATTTATATAGTTTTTATAGATATATTATATTAATTATAATTAAAATGAATAATTTTTTTTCAAAAAAATCTTTCAAGAATCAATAGTTAATTTGGTTTGTCCTTTCTGTTTCTCCTCTTGATGCAATGAATCTCTTTCTTGATACAATGAATTTTTTTATGATACCTTATTCAATTTAATTCTAACATTCTTCTCCCTTAAATTTGTTCCATCTAATATGACAAACTTCTTTAGAAGTTATTAAAATATTTTAAATTTGAGAGGATTGTAAGTATATCAACCACTTGTTCATTAGTCTTGAGATGAAGTAGCTTCACTTCTTTGTCTTAACATGAATTCTTATCAAATGAAATATTATATCGATATGCTTTGATCTTTTATAGTAGATTAGATTCTTGGCTAAGACAATAGCTAATTATTGTTATCAACATAAATCTTGGTTGACTTCTCTCGTGGCATATGCTTCGATCTTTCATAGTAGATTGGATTTTTAGCTAAGGCAATAGCTAATTATTGTTATCAACATAAATCTTGGTTGACTTCTCCCATGGCATATGAAGTTCTTATAGTAATCGACTTAGTCATATTGCATGATAAACATAAAAAATATATTATTATATATTCTGCTTCACAATTTGATAGAGCAACGACATGTTTTTTTTAAGACAATGCGAATGTAATTTCATTAAAATAAAATACAAATTCGATTGTACTCTTCCGATCATCGTAGCTTTCAGCACAATCATTGTCACTATATCCAATAAGCTAACCTTTTAAATAATGAATAGAATATTTTATACTCAATTAACTTTTTAATATGTCGTAAATTTTTTTTAGCAATATTTAAATGAGTATCTTAGGAGCTTCCATGTATCTACTTATTAAACCAACTTCAGATAATAAAGCAGGTTGAGTACATGTCAAATATCTTCTACAAACTCTTATACATCTTAAGAGCTTAGAAGAATCTTCATTTTGATATACTATATACTATAATTTTTTTTTATCAATCTAGAGATCTGCTGAATAGTACTTGGAGAAAAGGTCATATCTTAACATGAGCTTTGATACCAAATATTGAAATAGATAGAAAGAAAAGATAGATCTTTCACACAAAGGAAAAGGAAGTAGAACAAGGTAAAATCTTCTATGTTTTACTCAAAACTTTTTACAATTTCAAAATATGAGATTTATGAGATTTATATAGTCTCCATAAATATGTTACATTAATTATATTTAAAATAAAATATTTTTTTCTAAGAAATCATTTCAAGAATCAATAGTCAATTTAGTTTATCCCTATGTATTTTTCCTCTATACAATGAATCTCTGTTTTGATACCATGAATCTTTTTATAGTTTAATTCCATAAGTCTTACCTAGCGCATCTTACACTTCGTTTCTGGACTGGGCTATCACTGCTTACATCAGTGCTTTAGCTTGTAGAAGACTGCAGCATTCTTGCAACCTTAACATTCAAGTTTCAACCTTGTTTCTCAAGGCTGGACCAAATGCCTTTGAAGTCCTCCGACAAATATAACATGCTTGTTGAAATCGTATCACATTTTACAGCTTCATTTCCTCAATAGAAACAGCAGCAGTCATATTAACAGCGTCTGGTTCCTCCTTCTGATGACGGTGTTGCATGTTCTAATCTTTCACGGCTGGCTGTTCCTTTGCAGAGCTGCACGCACAGGATCAACTCACATCACTAAGGATACTGCACAAGGTCCTCCCGAGAGCTGGCCAGAAATCTCTCAAGTTTCAGGTAGACGACGTTCATGAATTCTTCCTATGATTTCTCGTATAACAAGATGAAAAGTTTGACGAGGATAAATGAACGAGGCTCCACGATCTCTCACTTGCATTCATAGGCCTGATGAGGGTAATAATGACGACATGATGCGTGATGAGGGTAATAATGACGACATGATGCGCAACGACGTCAGTCGCACCTGGATGACACTCCGCCAAAGGACAATAATGACGACGCGATGTGCGGTGACGTCACACACTCTTAGATGACGACTTCATCGTTTTGACCTGACACGCTTGGCCAAGGCAGATCAGATCGACGACCGAGGCATGCCCATGCCCTGCGGTAGCCCGGTCCTTCACGCAACACCAGTAACGGTGTCGGATGCTATCAGAGGAACGACCCACTCCCTGCAAACAGACACATCAGGAACGGTAAGCTACTTTATAAAAACCCCCGCGCCAGAAGAAAAGAAGGGGTCAGAGAGAGAGAGAGAAAAGGAGGGGAAAACAAAATGCCACTTCACTCCACTCACTAACTTGATCGTCGGAGGGATCGGGCCGAGCTTCCGACCCGACCTGTGTGCAGGTACAAGACGGAGCTACTTCTTTCCAATGCTGTGGAGAGGATCCCCTTCCTGCATGATGCCTTGACGAGCCTTGACGTGATCCGATCCGTGCGATCGGCCCAATCAGCAACCCTCAAGGGATTCCGAGCAAGATCCCCGTCCATTCGGATCCGAACCAAATCGTGTCGACCCCGAGATCACGGCATACGATTGTTTATGCTAACAAGGCCAAAGGACGAAGCCAACATTAAGTGGCAGAGTTTGTTCACTAGTTACTGTTTCGATCTCCTCTGACGTTACAGGTTTCCACCCACCCTTGTAAGTGACTCTGCTGCAGAGAATGCGATGAAGAAGAGAGCATTATTAGTTAGGCAGTCCCATAAATCAATGGAGAATTGCGTGCCGACCATGATCTGCACTCCAGGCCAAGAAAGTAGCAGATTCCAGAGCAGATGATGCAGATATAACCTGGCATGCATGCCGACCATGATCTGCCATGCATGTGTTTGGTATTCGATTCTGGCCCCATTTGTTCCATACCATACATAATTGCTTGCTTGGTACCACGTGGCCATCACATGCATGCATCCTCATCATCTATACCCGAGGCAGATGTACCATCGTGTATGGCCCCATGGCAATCTGTGAACTGTTGCCAGCTGATGTGGGACCTCACGTACAGGGATGGCATGTAGTTAAATTACTGTATATATATATATATATATATATATATATATATATATATATATGATTGATAGAAAATTAAGGATATTTTATGTATTAGATGTATATATTGGCTTGAACTAGTTAGTAGCAATTTACTTGGAGGAAAGTTAACAAAGAAGGAAGAAATATATATATGTAATATCAAAATTTACAAGCATAAATTTGGCAGGATAGAATTTGTAATAACCTTTTAGATTAGAAAGGGAGTAGTAAGTACATTATTAGCTTTTGGCACTTCATTGTTGCTTTGGTTGGCCTCCAAATAAAGAGGACTTGAAGGCCCCCTTCATCACATCAATAACAATATCTCAATAACATGATTATTATCATGCTGTACATTCACCAATCAATACATTCAATGATCACTTGATCCACTCCTATTTGCCCTTCATCAGTTGCATTAATCACTGAAGAGGGTTGAAGCTTATTATAGGCCTTCCTCACAAGCACAATACCAGTTGGAAGAGTGTTATTTCCCTCTGCAGTGCACCATCGAAGACACACTCGACACTGTAACCAAATCTACCAGGACCAGAGAGGGTTAGTGTGAGACAGAGATCACTCGAGAGCCCTATGTGTGTCTCTTTAGCACACTCGAGTGACTGTAATGATTGGGGTGAAAGTTATAGTTCTTGGTGACATGAGAAACCACAATGGCAGACTTGTTCAACTGCCTTTGGGGGTGGCTATCCACTGTGGTTTGCCTCCTTGACCTGTTCTTCCTTCTTGGTGCAGTGGACTGTGGAATGAACACCCCAGTTCCTTTGCTCTCCCTTCTGTAGGACACTTGATAGCCATATGAAGGTGGCATCATGATTTGGGGCATGTAAGGAAGCTCCTGTGGACAAAAGAGTATGATCCCTTGTCATACAATGTCAGATCATGTTCATGACAAGGAGGTTTGAGTGATTGTAAGAGGTAAAAAAGTCTTTAACTAAGAAGTGAACTCAAGATGGATGAGTGCAGAATATAAAGAATCATGAATTGCTGCTGAGTGTATATAAAGTGAAGTTAACAATGGATTGATTATACACAGGTTTTTTTTTACTATTATACAGCTTCAATTTTGAACAACCAGTAAAAGCAATACCAAACAGATGAAGAAAACAAAGGGAAAAAGCAAAAGCAGAGCAAGGTTTCATAACAGGAATATCTCATCCCCTCTCCTATGATCAGCCAAGGAAACGGGGTTTACAAAGAGGAGTGAGCAAACTGGGGACCAACCTGAGCCGGAAGCAGAGGATACTGCGCCGGGAATTCTTCCTCATCATCCATGATTAGCAGCGCAAGCTGCTTGCTTAGATCTGCAAAGAACACATCGTCTTCTACCTCCACAGCCATGTAGCACTAGCACTCGAA
The DNA here is from genome assembly GCA_001649415.1 of Musa itinerans. Taxonomy (NCBI): domain Eukaryota; kingdom Viridiplantae; phylum Streptophyta; class Magnoliopsida; order Zingiberales; family Musaceae; genus Musa; species Musa itinerans. The sequence continues at coordinate 851,926 of LVTN01000014.1, read as the reverse complement.
GCAAATAACAGTACTATCCCCAGTCTTCTTGCACTAAACAAGCAAGTGGGAGCGAAGAGTAGTCCTAGCCCTCTCTCTCTCTCTCTCTCTCTTCCTCACTGTAACTCAGCAGCTCTATCTATCTATCTATCAATCAATCTATCAGCTGCTTCTAGTGCTCATTCCTGCCCCTTTCCCTGCTTCTTTGGTTGCCATGAGCTTTAATAGGCAGAGCTGGGGAGAGCTCGAAGGTCACGCGGGTTAGGGGGGCAGATGGCCCCACTAGCAGTTGGCCAATCGCCACTTTTTTGGCCCCACTAATATATTGAGGTATTTTTACACATCTACCCTTGCAAGGTTTCTGAAATAATAAGATATTTGTTTCTATAAATTTCAACATTATATATATATATATATATATGGTGGTTGTCTCCTGCAAAACATGGTCCCCTGACAGATCAAACTCTCCAATCCTCATCATGATCTAATGGCACGCTATCATCACCTGCAGGTATTCGAGGAATAAGACGCAAGCTGCATGGCCAGCATCCTACAGATCACATCTAGCTGGCCTGACGACAACGCTGGAACTGCGTGTTGTTGTCCAGCTTGTCTGCAGTGCCTTCAAGTTGGGAAGGAAAACAAGCTGTGATGGAGAATTTTTGTCGAGGTGGATGAGGAAGACAGTTCGTTCGATCTTCAATCATGGCGATCATGTGGCCGAAACGTGCTCCTGTCGGCCCGGCCGCAATCAAAGGAGAAGCTGCTCGCTGGCCATGGAGTCTTTGAGAGTAAAGCGTCGGTAGCCACTTCACTGACGACCTCGACGACGGTCGCATCTCCATCAAACGAAGACTAGCATGTTCTCCCTGCGAGGGTCGGTGCACGGAATCTCGAAGGTTTTAGCTACATGTTTCACCGACGAGCTCTTTACAGGTTGCAGTCCGCTTTTAGAGCTACGAAAGGGGCGGTGGTCGGCGGAGGCCGGAATTGCCAGCCATGTGGGCTGTAGGGATCCTGAGATCATGTTCTGCGCATCATTAAAAATTAAAATCATGAGATTTTAATGATTTAGGATTGCAATGTCACCAAGTGAGTTTAACCAGAAACTAAACATAAAAAAGAAGACACTCCTTGATTTGCTAATCTGTGAGCATTCTCATTAAATTGCTTCTTAAAATGAAAACAGTTTGTTCTTCTGGTCTCACTGACCAAGCTCAAAATATTCATGATGTACAAAGCCTTCAAAAACCAGGGAACAACAGTAGCAGCACTAATCACAATGTCAGCACTAATCACAATGTCAGCACTAATCACAAGGATATATATATATATATCCTTGCCCTTTCCCAGCCTTCTTCCTTTGTTCTATAGAAGTCCATTCAAGACAGTTAAGACCTTCCGCCAGCAATGAGTTGTCCGCTGAGCAAGCTGCACCTCTCGCTGCCATCATCCATTTGCTTGCGTCCTTATCATCGATCCTGTACTTGTACCTGCATTTGCATTATATAAGAAGATCTCATCAAACGAGTCTATCACATTCGATGCTGAAGTTATAATTATCCGCCACAAAGGAGGTATGGTGGTCGAACAGTCAGTCAGTCCCCTCAGGCTTGTTGAACGCTCTCAAGCAGTCAGTCATCAATGACTGCAAACACCCTTCCTAAGTAGGGAACCAACACTGGCCAGGTGGTTGCTCAAGTGGGTTTTATCCCTCTTTTACCCAAAGCTGCCTTAAGGTGTTTGCTACTACAACTAAAGACACATCCTTATCAAAAGAACTGATGAACTGTTCCTCCAAAGGCAGCTAACTCCCATTGTACCATTCCTCACACTTGCCCTTGTCAACCTATAACATTTTCTGCAATCTTATCTCAAATTACACCTGCATTGAAAGATAATATGCCTAGCAAATCCATCACACAGAGTTATCATGTGTGGGTTGAACACTCTGTCTCCATAGGTGATTAGTACTACTCGCCATGGTATTACCATCTGGAGTTGAGGCCCAAACCCATTTATTATCGTCGGGGTTCCTAGCCAAGAAAATCCCAATAATCCTTCTTACAAGCAGGGAATGAAAATAAGCACACAATATCTGAACATTTCACCCGTGCTCATCGATTAAATCAGCAACAGTAGTAATAAAATGGGTTGTATTGATATTAATAAAAGTAATCCAGTGGCCGAGAGGGACCATGTCTATCCAAGCATCGATCCAAATATTGATAACTGTGCTCAGATCCAACACTCCTCTTGAACCCAGTTTGGACATTCTTTACACGGTAGCAAACATTCCTCCAATTCTAGAAGCAACCACTCAAATTTGAGTTGTTCCAAGGATATAACCTACTATATTTGGTCGTGAGTACCCTAACCCAAAGTAGATTTTTATTATTGAGGACAGGCATAAGCCTCTTGGCATAGATTGTTTTCGTAGTCAGCTTTAAGTCTTTGATCCCTAATCCACCCTCCTCCGTTGAGGAGGTAATTGCATGTCACCCAATAAGATTCATTTTGTTTTTACTCTCATCATGGTTCTAGAAAAACTCATGGGCTATTATCTGTATCTTCTTAATTATCTTATCAAAAATTCTATTATTCATTAAAATATAGGTAGGATTGCATTTAAGACGTATTTGATTATAGTGACCTTTTCAGCTTAGGAGATCAACCCTTTAAACCAGCCTTAAACCTTGTTGAGAACTTTATCCACCAACACTGTCTCTTGTAGTGGACATAGGATCCTAAATACTTTATGGGCCAAAGTCCCTCATGCACCAAGAGAGATTAGTAGAAATCAAACTTCTATCAGCGACACCACCTCCTAGAAAGCCTTCATTGTCTTGTACACGAGCCCATCATGGGAGATGCACCTAGCTTTCCCAGTCTTCCTGGGTTTGCTTTCAACCTGCTCTTGTTGCTTGTCCAACTCAAATACAAAAGAGATATCGTCTCTCCTAGGGTTCATTATCTCTACATCTTTCATGTCCTGGAGCACTACAAAACGGTTGGATAGATGAAGCCGCCCGATAGATGACCCCTTGCCCATCGGAGAGGATGGCTGTCTCTTATTCTAGAATGGGAAATTCACCGATGGTGAGACACTTGGCAATTTTTTCCTTTTAACGGCCATTGCAATGGCTATGTCACTGATCCCATCTATTCTTGAGGACTCGATCTTTACCTTTTGTGTTCTTCCCCTGTGCCTTCTCGAAACAATCGATAACTCAGGTAAATCCCCTATAATGGCAGGGGCAACGAGACCCTGGCAAGCTACCGTTTGCCTTGCCATAGAGAGATCCATACCACCAATATTGAATGCTGCCCTTAGAGAAGGTACAATCTCACCCAGAAAAGGCATTGTGCCATGGCTCAATTCCATCATAGGGCGTGAAAACCCGGTTGAATTGAACCAAGTGGATCAGGTCCCTATCCAAATTCTGGTCCAACCATCCCTTGGGCCACACCTTTCCCCTTCATCCGGTTAATCAAGTCATTTTTCCCTGGTTTGGGTTTAGGTCGTCGTTGGACCTAGACCCATGGACCATATAGTAACTCACCATCTCTCTCGCAATTAGGGTTTCCTACCGACTCTTCTTCGGAGTTGACATAGGGGGATTGGACACAGATGAGGATGCCTCACAGCTGGACATTCGATGTCCAATCCTTTCACACTTAAAACAAATGTTAGGTAAGTTCTCATATGCAGTAGTCTAGAAAAATTGTGACTCTCCTATTTGGATTCAAAGCCCTTGTGGAACTAGCACGGACAGATTCAGAAGAACACACATCCGGGCAAACTTGCCCCTAAATTGGGTTAGAGTGACGTGATCTAATTTGAGGAACCTACCTACTTTGGAGGTAATTTACTCTAGAAAGTTTGGTTGGAGCAACTCTGGAGGGAGCTCAGGGAGTTGAATCTAGGTGGATATAGTGTTTATCTTCTCTAAGAAGCGACTAGAAGTTCAGCTTCCATAGTATTAAGGTCAGGAGCTGCCCACGCAAGGACCATGGTCCCCCTACAAAATCTTGTTCATCTTTTCTAATGAATGAAATTGAAAACATAAGAAACCATCAGTCATGTCTACAATATTGCATCCTGTCGATAAAAGATTTTACATAAGAACTTATCGTAGAGGCTCGTCTACCATTCCTCATAGGCTGAGAACAGCTCCGTTGGATCGGGCTCCACCCAAAGAGCAGCCTGGTTTTGGATTCGAATCAATTTCTCCTCCAACATGGAGTTCGGTTTCCTTTGTCTGTTTCTTTTGTTTTTCTAAAAAGATATGCCCAGGAGGAAGAGGCTTCCTGCTGCTGGGGTTGAATCAGTGTCTTCAGTAATCCCTCCCTTGCAGGCTTCGCAACAACAAAGAGATTGGCCACTAATGGATTCACATCCTGAGTCAGGTCTGGCAGAACATTAGGAGGGAATAACTCCTCCCGGGAAGGAGGAGGTGGAAGCGGAGCTTCCAAGGGGCTCGACACCAGCACCAGGGTTTCTCACACTAGGACCAGAGCTTCTCACACTAGCATCATGTCATTTCTTGTAGTGTCAAAGAGAGACTGCAAGTAGAGATTTTGCCTCAATATGTGGCACTTGGTTTTGATATCAGTTTAGGATAATCACCAAGTAGTCTGATGAACTATGACATGAAGGAAGATAAGGAAAAATGTGATATTCGTAAAGTAAAATATAGAAAACAAAGATTCATAGATAGTCACCAGGCATGACAAATGAATCCTAAAATTCCTAGCAAAAATGTAAAATTCCTAGCAACTATATGCCTCATAGGATCATCCAATGTGGAAAAAAATAAATCACAGATTTACTGAAGCAAAGTCAAGAGTTGATGAGTGATACTTCTGTTTTAATATTTCCTGTTCAATGCCTACAATCGAGCATATATTGGTTTGTCATTTTATTTGAAAAAACAAAAGCCAATAGATGGCACATAATCTATTCATTTATATTCAAGAGTCATTCATTTGGTATCATGGAAAAATTGATCTCATGAAACTTGAAGTCAACAAAAAAAAAAGGAATTTACCTACTGGCTTGTGGTATATTCTTACGTATTATTTGATGATGAGGTGATATTTAGTCGTCGAGCTGACCCGGGTGCCAAGTTTGATCTAATCCTTTGCTCTTAAACTAAATAAGCTTTATGTTCAGAACTCTCGCGGACTAAAACTCCAATCTATAAAGAAAAAGGATGTGCCAAAACGGATCTAGTAGAATACTCTCATAATGCTCAAGTCAAAAACCAAGTAAAACAAGCAACAAAAAATAATAATTAAGAGAAATATATGAAAAATTATATAAGAAATTAATGCATTATCTGAAAAGCCTTTTATGTCTCATTTATGTCCAAAACAAGTAGTCAGAACAGATGTTTAAATAAGTTTATGGGTGAACATGAGAAGAGAATAGACTTATACAATCTATAATTACTCAAGAATAATTAAGAGATTGATGTATGTTATATAATCTATAAAGGTCACATAGTATTATCTTTACAGTAACTATGCTTCTTCCTCATGTATACAATAAATGCATTGTGTATTATTCATCATATAGCAAAGGCATTAGCAAAGTCCTCCAAGAGGATCATTATTCATGTCATTTCTTCTATTACCTTACAAAATACAAACTAAAACGTAAATATTGTAATGTGGATAACTCCGGAGAAAAATATTATTTGGTATATGGATATCTTCGATCTCTTTTAAATCTAATTTGAGCACTCTTTAGTTGTATATACGATGCAAATGTAAATAGAAAAATAGGTACCCTCCGGCCAACGCTCGTCTCTCCCCATTTGCGCTCCGCCGAAGAGCTGCCGCCGTTAGGTACCGTTCTCCAAGCTCGGCAGGTGAGCAGCATCGCCGTCGCCGGCGCTCCTCGGCTCTCCTCTTCTGCCGGCCTTCTCTTCATTCCTGTGGGTCAACCGGCGCATGATGGTAGGGGGGCAAGATTTGTGTTCTTTTCTCCCTTTAATACCCCTACATTTTCTTGTTATTTACCAAAGGTTGAGTTGCTTTTGCTAATTATATTTGGCCTTTTTAGTCCTAAGATTTACTCGATGTACAAATGTTTTAACTGGTGATTTGCTACTGACAATCTCATACTCCATGCAATCCACTAAAAAATAATAACACATAATTTTATTAAATATAATTTCTTAATTTTTAATCATATTTTTATTTCTCACGACCCCTCAATTATCATATTCTAAATCTAAAATATGATTTTTTTTTTTTGGGTTGATGTAGACCGACTTAGGAGATATATCTTCCAGACTATTAATTATAGTAACATTTGAAATATCATCCTCCAAACTTATAATTTGGCATATTAAATCTTAAAAATATTAAATTGATCTAACAAAAAAAATTCTCTTCGATATTTATATGTCCGATTAGATTATTTATTTATTTATTTCTATCAGTTTGTATGATATGAGAGATATTTTGCCGTTTAGGAGGAAAAGAAAAAAAAAATTAAGTAATAAGAAAAATATATTTACATTTATTTGCAGTGGATAACGTAGAAATATTAAAAATATTAAAATAGAATTATAAACAACAAAAATAAGTCTAACGTTGGATTGAAACCAACTGTGTTTTTTTTATAAGAAAGCATTTTGGATTTAAAAGATGAGTGAGAAATGAGGGGTGAGATCGAAAAAAAAAAAGCACTATTTATGTTTTTTATCCCAATATATATATATATATATATGCTAAATTGAAATTTAGAGCGTGATTACAAACATTAGAAATTGTGAAGGGATACATATGTAATTTAAGAAAAGAATTAGGTATAGTTAGCCTCCCGATCAACGTTTTTACTGGTCTTTCTTTATTTGTATGTATATATATGGCTCGTCGGATTCCCCCTTGTCTGTCTCGCGTTTCTTCGCGCCTACACTTGCAGTCCCCCAAATTCGCCATCGTCCTCTTCGTTCTGTGCTTCCGTTCCCCGCTTCACGCCCCCATGGATTCGGATTCGAAGACGGAGGCAATTAAGGTGCGGTGTTGAATTCTTCTTCTGCGGTCTATTACTGTGTTTTGGTTTTTCTTTAGGTTACTTGGAAGTTGGAAGGTAACTGAAGGTGAATGATTTCTCTTTATTTGGTTTGCAGCGAGCGAAGGTGCTGATGGTGGGTGCGGGCGGCATTGGTTGCGAGTTGCTGAAGACGCTGGCGCTCTCGGGCTTTCAGGATATTCACATCGTAATTAACCGGTCACGAGCTTAAATATTTTGCTTCTTTTCTCTTGTAATTTGGCTAGGAGATTTTCGCCTGCGATGGTTTTTAGATGTTTGAAATTTTAGGGTTTAGTAGAGGATAAGCTGTTTCGGGTTATCTAAACCACTTCTGTGTCTGCTAGTACTATGTGCTTTTTTGGTATTTCAGTAAAGTGCGACTAAAGTAGGTAATGATTATTATGCTTCATCAATTTGTCTTAGCGTATAAAGGTTGGACAATATCTGAAACGAAAAAAAGGAGCTACTGTGGTGTACACCACGGTCAGTGAGTAGGTTATTTGGTGAATTAATGTCACATGCTATTTATCTTCAGTGGAGAAGCGGTGGAAATTGGTTGTTGTTTATCCAAGTGAAAAATGATTGACATTTTCATGTCTCGAGGGAGGCTTTTATTGGTTTGGTTGAATCTTTCTGACGCCCATTAAAGACATGATTCTCAGGTGGAAGGAGGGGAGAGAATCATTATTTTCGATTTTTCAGAATATTAAGTGACTTGTAACAATGTTATGTTCAGAGGGAAAAAAGCGATGCTTGTCATTGGTTTTATTTCATCCATAAAGTTGTTGTAATAGTACTTCCTGCCATAAGAATTTTGGTGCTTGTGTTAATTATTGTTGTATATGTCTCAGTATTATTCCACATATGCAGATTGACATGGACACTATTGAAGTAAGTAACCTGAACAGGCAATTTTTGTTTCGACAAAGTCATGTGGGGCAATCTAAGGCCAAAGTATGTAAGGATTCAGTTTATCTTTTTTCTGTTGAAATTATAGTTGACTCTTCTAAAGTGTGCTGTGGTTCTGAATGTTTCAATTACATTGTTGGTTTTATTCAGGTTGCTCGAGATGTTGTCTTAAGGCTTATGCCTCAAATTTGTATAACACCATACCATGCAAATGTGAAGGATCCTGAGTTCAATGTGGATTTTTTTAAGAAATTTAATGTCATATTGAATGGTCTTGATAATTTAGATGCTAGACGACATGTTAACCGTCTTTGCCTGGCTGCTGAAGTTCCTCTGGTTGAAAGTGGAACAACAGGGTTTTTGGGGCAGGTAGGATCATAAATTGATTATTATTATTTCTCAAACTCTTGCATATGTATTAGTGAACCTGTGGCTAACTCGCAAACTCTTCCATCCTCAGCTTTTCTTTCTTTTGATGAAGCTGTCATCCTTAGTGTTCTTTTTAATAAAGATATTGTCATCACCATCTTTATTTACTATGATTCAGTTAGCATGTATTGTACTAATACTATATGGTTTTGCTATAGACTCCATTGGTTGTCTTTTTTCTTGGAAGAAATTTGTCAGATGATGTACAGATTGACATTCACACATCATAAACAAACAAACAAACAAGTAAATAAAATAAATAAATTTATGGGCACTTGCCATAATATGGATATGGAAAAATCTTTGGGACAATCAATTCATCATCCCACTCCACAACATATGTATTTGGTCACATGTTGCAACCGGGCAGTGTATCCAAACCCTGTATTTGAATTTCTTATATTTTTCTTGAATTGACATTGACACAAGTAGATGCAAAAACAAAACATTTTTCTTTAAATTAAAATTTCCTCGTAATTAATCTTGTTCCCTTGATAATATGATAATTTTTTTTTTTGTTAAATTTTGAATTTATCTTGTGTTTCCTGTGACTTGAGTCTTGGAATGTTATCTGCTTTCTACAAGTTTCTCTTTTTACCCTGGATTGGTGGCTGGCATGTTGCCATCCTCTCATGTAAAGTATTATTACTATTTGAGTTGATGATGTTGTAGTTTCTCTTGGTCATGTTTTTGTTAGGTCTTAGTGTCAGTTACATTTCCACCACATATATTACAATTCACTAATTTCTAATTTTGGTAATAAACTTGATTATGGCTTTTAAGCATGCTGCTTAGCCTTGGGGCTGACGGAAGTATACTGGTAGTGTAACAATTTGTCTTGTTTCAACTACTAGGAGTGCATGTTTTTTTCGTAATATGTTTTTGCAAAAGTTTTTATAGGAACATTGGGGGAAACTAAGTATAAAGGTTGCTGAACAGTTTGTCTTATTCCAACTACCAGGAGTTTTTGACTTTTTTCTCCGTAATATATATTTGCAAAAATTTTGAATGTTGATCCCAAACTTAATTTGGCAAGTTAGCAAATTACCTGGTTTACAATTAAGCAATTTAAGAATATCTCCTACACTTTTGGCTTGCTTATTGCAGGACTAGGTAGGTTCCTAAATAACTGGTTTGTTCCCTTTCGATTTTTGTTCTACTGCATTTACTTCAAAACTATGAATCCAATCTACTATCTTTAAAATAGACTTGCATATCTTTGTTATAGTTATTTCAGTTGATACATATGTTTGCTTTTCCATGATGAGCAGGTTACTGTCCATATCAAGGGCCGAACTGAATGTTATGAGTGCCAGCCAAAACCGACTCCCAAGACCTATCCTGTCTGCACTATTACTAGCACTCCGTCGAAGGTTGAAACTCGAAACTCTGGCATTGATCATTACTGTCATCATAAAATTATCATTTCTTTATGTACTAAGTGAACCATTTAAAGTAGGTGTTATTGCTCCATAACATTTTACTGCTATATGAAATGTTATTCCTGTGACTTATGCTTCATATATTTTGCCTTGTACATTATAATTTTGGATACTTGTATATCATTAAAGGAAACAAGATGCTAGTGAAGGTGATGGTTTTGGGTTAAGATATTATTTTAGATTGAATGAGGCTGTTTCCAATCTAAAGAAGGCAGTGAAGGTCGCAAACTAGTACAAGACCTCTATCTGTATGAAGCTTTGGGTTAATTAAAGTCTAAAATAGTCTGTAGGTTCAACAAAAGGCATCTTGGAACCATGGTCAACCTTTATGATCACTTATGTTGCAAGTAGCAGAAGTTACATAATGGTTCTAGTTCTCCTATTTCATTGGTTAATAGGTAAGAATTGGCCAGCTTCAAGGACAAGGTACTGCTGTAGAAGGTCCCATTTAGGAAATTGGCTTGTTCTGCATAAGAAATGCATCCCATTTTGGTGAGAGGGAAGTGAATCAGCTTGGCCTATGGGTTTGTTGGTTGGTTGATTCTTGTAATATCATCATTTATAAAAGATGCCAATTTTGTGAGGCTTCAAATGAGAAACTAGTTCATTCTATTGCAGTTTGAGGTTTATTCTTCCAGTTCCCGATTGTTGGTGGTACTTAAGCAAATTTTTATTAGATTCAGATCAAGTGTAGCACAAAAGGGATCGGATCTGGTTCAGGCTATGCAAGCAATTATGGGGCTTAAGTATCACTTCATGTAATGTTGCCTTCGGGATGTACTCCACAAAGGACATTGTGATCTTATTTTGTTCTATAACTTAGACCTGCCCGAGGGTTTCAGAGCTGGCGATCCTGTGGACAATGTAAAACTCATTCACAGAGTAGAATGTGATTCGGTTATATGCATACAGATATTGATTTATTATTTTCTACCATGGAAGCTTTGTGATGCTGATTAAAAATAACACTATTCATATTTGCATGAGAGGTTTTCCGTTTCATTGAAGTGATGCTTTTATAATTTGTGTTTTTTTACAATCTCTAATGATATATTTATTGTTTTAATTATAACTTTTGCAAAGGAGAGAACCTTATTTATATTGATTATGTGAATATTAAGTTTTGAAATTTGAAAGAAAGTTGCTTCTACTGGGAATATGCCAAATATTTATTAAAATAATGATTAACTCAATTACAGATCCCATACATGAAATGATTTTTTTTGTTGGGTGATACCACAGGTTAATATAGGTTGTCTTCTTTATTTGTATTGTTACACCCTTAGGACTTTGTATTATTATGGTCTGTTATTCATTTGTGACTGTTATTTGTTACAGTTTGTTCACTGCATAGTTTGGGCAAAGGACTTGCTTTTTGCAAAGTTGTTCGGTGATAGAAATCAAGAGAATGATCTCTTTGTTCATACTGGTGATGGATCTGATTCAGTAAAACCTACAGATGACATATTTGAGCGAGGACTGGATGAGGTTCCTGTGCAGTATGGTAGGAAGATCTATGACCATGTTTTTGGATATAACATTGAAGTTGCTTTGGCTAATGAAGAAACATGGAAGAACAGGAGAAGACCTAGGCCGATCTTTCTTGGTGATGTGTTGCCAGAAAAACTTATCCTTCAAAATGGCAACCTTGAAAAGAATTGTTTGACTGAGGATTTATCATTGTCTGCCATGTCTTCTCTTGGTCTCAATAACCCACAGGAAATCTGGAGTCTTGCTGAGAATTCAAGATTATTTTTGGAGGCACTGAGATTATTTATTGAGAGGCGAGGAAAGGTCACTATTCCCTTCACATTTCTGTATGTTCTCTTGATTTTAATCTTTGTGTTGTCTGATTCTTTTTTTCCTTTTTCTTTGAGTTTCAGGACATTGGGAGTCTGGCTTTCGACAAAGATGATCAATTGGCTATAGAATTTGTGACTGCTGCTGCAAATATTAGAGCATCTTCTTTTGGAATACCTTTACATAGCCTTTTTGATGCTAAAGGAATTGCTGGTAACATTGTCCATGCTGTTGCAACAACCAATGCCATTATTGCTGGGCTGATAGTGATTGAAGCAATCAAGGTGCTTGAAGCTGATTTTCAGAATTGTAGGTGTGTTTTAATAAACCTTTGCCAAAAACCATTTTGTTTCCTTCAATTTTTATTCTTTAAAATTTTTTGTTTCTCAGTGTTAAATACAGTTTTCGAGGGCTTGAGGATTTAACTCTCTAAGGCTTCATCTGATTCAAGGTTAAGGAGGGTTGACCTGGTGGTTATGGTTTAACCTGTAAGACACACTAGAGTTAAGAAGAATTAAATAACTCTTATCAAATAGATTTAACCTGGATAAATAACCTACCTTTCTGATTTTGTTTGGTAAACCAGATAAGCAGTTAACAGGTTAAATCTAACAAAAAAGAGGATTTTAACTGATCCAAACGCAGCCTAATAGGTCACGATAACTACTTGGATGTGCTAATCATTTATTGTGATTGTTATTTAATTATCTTAGTTGCTTTTTCACAACATGAGTGCATGCCAATCAAACTTGGCACGAATTCCTTGTGCCCTGACACTTTTAACCAAGGTCCGCAAAACCGTACCGTACCGGAGTTTTGACCTTGGCTCGGCACGGTACGGTATGGGTGTACCGAGCGATACACCCAGGTGTACCGCTCGGTACACCCGAGCACTGTAGCAGTGTTATAGTGCTACAGTACAGTGCTACAGTGTTATAGTGCACTGTTTGACTGCTGCAGTACACTGTTTGCACTGCTACAGTGCTACAGTACACTATAGCACTGTACCGGTCGTACCGCCCGGTACCGGGCGGTCCGCGTACCGGTAAGCTGTCGGACCGGTACGTACCGCCCGGTATGGGCGGTACACATCGGTATTGCCTACCTTGCTTTTAACATCTACCTTGCCAACACTCAGAACACGTTGACATGCAGTACACTTGTCATGATGTGGGAAATTTATTTTTGAGTGGATCGAAAGAGATTTGCTGATTTCCTTCATATCAGTGATACCAAGTATCTACAGTACAACTCTAAGGCAGTAAAGCAATAAGAAAAAAAGAAAAGAGAGAAGGGAAAGAGAAGAGGGAAGATAAAGGCCAGTAGGCCAACACAACCCACACTTCATTAATAATTCATCTCAACATTTCTGAACACTCCTAAGCATAGAAAAGTCATCTAGACCATTTAAGACTTGAATTGGACCATATCGATACCTAGTTGCATAAATTTAGCTGATGGAAAATAATGCATGAGAGGAACTGAAAAATAAAAGAGGTGGAGGGTGTTCATGAAGGTGATTTGATAAGAGGGAGATTTAATGGTGTACATAAATGATGATTTTTTTTCTCCCAAAATCAGGTTATTGGGGTGTTTGGCATCATTTGTGAGAATTCTTTTCAGGCATGTCCGCTTGGACATTGTCCAAATCTATTGCCTCACAAGTTGTTTGTTTGATTTCACTATATCCTGACATCTTGAATTTTATAAATTCAACTGATACTTAAATGTAAATTATTGATAGTTTCTGAACAGAAAAATTGATGTACTGGCAGCTATGTCAATGTTGACATATATGTCTACTGAAGAATAAGGTGTTTGATGTAAATTGCTTCGCACTTATGAGCACTCGCATGCATAATGAATCTTATCTTTGCTAATTTAACTTTTTTACTTAAGTTATATACACTATAAACACTTTATTGTGATTTATAGTCTCTGTTAAATTATTGTCATTCTTATATGTGGATGTAAGTAAGCACTTGTTCATGTGAAGCAGATATGTGGTGCTCATTCTAATAGATCTGACTATTTTGGGTAACCTTCTGATGCATATAATTAATTTCCCTGTTTGTTTGAGTAGTTTGTTAATTTAACATATGGGACAAGTTACTTCCAACACATGCCAGTCTCAAGACATATAATATGTACTAAAATGATAATAACATAAGATACCATAGTGTACTGTTGCTGGCTGTTTCATGTAGAGTCTATTTCAATTATGGACAAAACTGCCAATCCAGCAAGTGTTTTGTGTTTGCAGGTACTTTTTCTTTCTAGTCACCTTTTATCACTAGGATTTTGTTCTTCTTCGATTCTTTGTTTGGCTTATTTTAGGTACATCTTTCTTAGTTCTTTTATTATGTAAATCATGGTAATTTGACTTTTTTTTTACTTTATAATGCTAATAAATGGACATTTTTGCATATTCAGGATGACTTATTGTCTGGAACATCCATGTCAAAAGATGCTTCTGATGCCAGTAGAGCCATTTGAGGCCAACAAATCTTGTTATGTGTGTTCTGAGGTCAGTATGTTGGTCCATTATGTATGGTTCCAGTTCTTTTTGTTCATTTCTCTATATGCCTTTCTTTAATGATTGCCAATAATGTATAAACAGACACCCTTGCTTCTGGAGGTAAACACTCAAACCTCAACACTGCGGGACTTTGTTGACAAGATAGTGAAAAACAAACTGGGCATGAGCTTCCCTTTGATAATGCAAGGTGCAATCCTTATCTTTGAGGGGGGTGATGATCTGGAGGAGGATATTGCAGCAAATTATGCCTTAAACCTTGACAAGGTTGTGGTGTTTTATCATTAATATATTCTTGTCATTTTTTAAAATACTTTTTAACATATTTGTTTGTTTTCTTTCTGCATGTTGCTTATAATATTGTTGTGTTTCTTTATATTCCAGGTCTTAACAGCACTTCCTGCACCAGTTACTAGTGGGTCGATGCTTACAGTTGAGGATCTTCAGCAAGAATTATCATGCCATATAAACATTAAACACAGGTCTCTTCTGATGCTTGCTTCCAAAACCTTTAGCACCTGCAATGTGGCTTCCTCTAAACTGCAGGAGGTTATTGTTTCTATGTATTGTCTTGGGAGAACATAATTCTTGGACTTGTTTATAGAATTTATTTGATCTTCAGATTTGTTGGTTGAAATCCCTTAGTTTCCATGCTTATCACCACCTGATATGAATATCCTATGCAAAGAGAATCTGTGGGTTGTTAACCACATAAAAGCTAGGAAAAGTGGAGGCGATTGCATGATACTCATGTGTCTGTGCATATTTGGTGGACATGGAAGAAATGGACACTGGTGTAAGATAATAACGTCTTGTACTTTCTTTTCTGAGAGATCTTAATTGTTGTACTAGTCTGCTGCCTGGTGACCTATGGAATATCTTGGAACGGAGACTTTGGTTGCATCTTAGCATGAATTAATGTGTCCAAAGTAGTAATTACCAAGAAGTATTTACTTCTGAATTGTGGAGATAGAAACAAGGTAGACAGATAGGGAGAGAACAAGAGAGGAGAGTAAGATTGTAAGAAACTAGAATAAAGAAGGTGCAAGCTTTTTTCTTTCAAATCTTAAGTGCTTGATCCATTATCAAGTCCCACTATTTATAGGGGTTTAGGAGCCTCAATAAAATCAATATAGGGAATTATTCCCAAGAGTAATCTCCTAGGGAACTTGTATACCTTTTATAAACTCAAAATGTGACTTCTAGGAGACCTAAACAACTTTAAAATAATTTATTACAATAATGAAAAAAAAGAGTACACTTAGTATAAGAGTGTACTTAATACAAAAGTAATCCCAAGGTTAGCATTTAGAAATAACAAAAGACTTCAATTTTCCACACAACTCTTAGAGATCTAGACCAACTAATTAATGACTTTTTTGTTATTATTTTACCTAGAATAAGCTCTTCTGAAATTCTTTATAAAGCAAGATGTTTCTCTATCATTCTCTCTCGTTGGAAAAGAACTTGACTCTGGAGAGTGATCTGCAAGATACTAGTTCAATAAGTTTGGTGCAAAGTTACGAAGTTTCTCTAAAGTAATCCAAGTGACATCAAAAGCTGGATGATTATGTCACTTGACAAGAAAGTGTTGAGTGATGCTAGTAGTAAACGTAACAAGACGGTCATAAAAAATGACCTCTATGTCATCCTTGTATTGTGGGAGAATCGATGCTTTGGGAGGGATGTCACCTCTGCAGGAACACCGATGGATAGAGGAGGCGGCTCAAAAGTATCATGATGTGGAGTTAAATCCTCTACATTGAAAATTGGACTAATATTTAAGTTAGAAGGCAAATCGAACATATATGCATTAGATCCTAGTTTTTGGATAATAGAAAAATGATCAATGACTCGGGCATGCAACTTCTTGAATGAGTTTTTTTTTAGAATCTCTTAGGGCGAATGCGAACCAAGACATAGTCACCAACTTAAAACTTTTGGCTCCCACAATGTGTATTAGTAGCAAATTTGTAACTTTCATTACTTAGGATGATTTTATATCAAATCTTAGCATGCAAATCATGAATATGTTGAGCGAAAGAGTGGTGGGTTCTAAGGCATGATAGTCAAGTGGAAGGGGTGCAAGATCAATGGATGTGCGAGGGGTATCGTCGAGGACAACTTCAAATGGGTTTTCTTCGATGGAGCGGTTGATTGAGTTATTATTTACAAATTCTATTGTTAGCAAGGTTAAGTCTTAATTTCCTAGTTTCTCCCCAACTAAACATCTAGGAAGATTTTTATTGGTTAACCACCTCGGTTGACTATCTGTCTAGGGTGAAAGGATCCATGAGTGAACGTCACTATTGATTGATGCTCGCTATTATTCATAGAGTAAAAACAGGATGATTAAAATGACGAGGGGCATCAGAAGTCTCATATGATCATCGGATACCTTTGGGACTAAAAGTAAAATTTTATAAGATAGTTGTGAGATCAACAATGCTTTATGGATATTAGTGTTAGGTAGATAGGAAATAACATATACAAAAAGTTTGTATTGCTGAAATGAGGATGCTAAGATGGGTGTATAGATTTATTAGGAAAGAGAAAAAATATTTTTATTCATGAATAATTAGGTACCGCTTCAATAAATGATAGGATGAGAGAGAATCATTTAACATAGTTTAGACATGTGTTTAGGAGACCTCCGGATGCGGTAGGTAGAAAAAGTGAAATGATTAATGTTAGTGATACAAGGAGAGATAGAGAAAGACATAAAAAAACTTTAATAGAAATTATAAATAAAGATTTAATTACTCTGAATTTAACTAAACATATGAGTTTTTATATATCTCAATGGCGACAAAAGATCCATGTAGCCGACCCCAAATAGTTGAGATTTACGGTTTTGTTGTTGTTATTGTTGTAGTATATTATGATAATAAATCCCAAGGTAGGCAATACCGATGTGTACCGCCCGTACCGGTCCGACAGCTTACCGGTACGCGGACCACCCGGTACCGGGCGGTACGACCGGTACAGTGCTGCAGTGCACTGTAGCACTGTAGCAGTGCAAACAGTGCACTGCAGCAGTCAAACAGTGCACTGTAGCGCATTCCCACTGCATTATGTGCTTTAGAATTTCTGGATAAGTTAGTTCATATACTGCATTCATGGTCACAATTGCTTGTTGCTTTATGCAGGGAGGAGTTTGACGAGGAGAAAGAACCTGACAGAATGGTTCTGTTTGGATGGACAACTCCTGAGAAAGAATCTCAGAGTGTAAGCAATGGAGAGAACACGACTGCTGCCATTCCAGCTGCACGGGAAGCAATAAACAAGTCTGAAGAGGTTGAGGTGGTTGCAGAAATTTCCAGGACAAAGAGAAAACTGTCTGAAATGTCAGAAACGACAGAGGTCCAGGAAACATTTCAGATTCTCCCAGATACTGATGCCAACAATTCCATGGATCCTCAAGAAGTTGAGGACAATGACTACGATAACGACCTCATCGTGCTTGATGAGAACCCTGAAGCAAGCAAGAAGAGGAGGTTGCAATAGCATTGAATTTTTGTAAATAGTAAAAGATATTCTTGCTTTAGCTGCAGACGAAGTAACATTAGTCATTTCATTAACTGCATCTGACTCGTCGGGATGCTAATACCATCAACTAACAAACTGTACTTGGCCTAGAGTCATTCTACCGTTGCTTGAACTTAGTCCTAGGAGATAGCTGGCCTGATTGGAAGCAATTTGAAGGCAGTTCTCAATCCATCCGGGCTTACCGTTCAGCAAGGGGTTGACTTATTGTTGTGTTCTTCGACGGGAATCACAAGTAGATCTGGCTAAATATGACATGTTGCCATATTTAGCTCATGTAACTTACTTTGTTAGACTTCCTCTGTTCATTCAATGAATGTGTTGTTAGAATCTCGAGTTGCCAAAACCCTGTTCATTCACAGTTAGTTCGCTTGCAGCTTAGGATGTATCAACTGCTTTTGTATAAAGTGATACTGTTTCTACCATCGTACATAAACATTTCCAGTTGGATGCATAATTTGAATGGTGATATGATCGTTATTTTTGGTCAAACTTCTTATGGTTATTGTTATATTCATAATGAAAGAATATAACAAAAAATGTTTATTACGATATACTCGGGAATCATTTATATGCAAAGAGGATTTCCCAAAGGACAAAAAAAAAAAAAAAGTCACTACGTGAGTGGTAGAATATCCATAGTCACTACCACTTGGTCGTCGTCAACTTCTATAGAGTCGAATGTAGGAGCAACAATAACAATTGGAATGGTGTTGACAATTGAAGCAACTGATTCAACATCGATAGATAGTTAGGGCTTAATGTCTCAGTTTCAACAACCTTAGGAGGTTTCGCTTGTGCTCGGGTTCCTTGAGATGCCATTGTGTTTGGTAGTATTATTGGTCTTGTAGCGATCATCTCCGAGGTGGAAACTTCTTCCTCCTCTGGGAAGAAGCCCACCACACCACCTCTTTACTTGGTGCCTTGTTAATTTCTTCATCTGAGTTCAACCTCATCACTCACCATAAGAGCTAAAAATTTAATGTGATCGTCAGATCTCTTGTCAATCTTTTGAAAGAAACTTCAAGCTTTTAATGCTCTGAATATTGAAAGCCTACATGCTCCAAATATAACTGAAAGTGCAAGGAGGAGAATAGAGAAAGAAATAACCCTATTTATAAGTACCAAATGACTTGGGAGACACCTCCGCTTCACTGTTTGACTACCTAATGATTAGCCTAGATTAATGATGTAGCATTGCCTCATTAAAGGAAGATAATCCGCTATAGAGATCACCATCTCTCTAAATTCTTGATGGTTTGATGTCAATTTACGTGAAGCAATCGGCATACACTTGCACAATCTTAGGTAATCATCATCTGATCATATTGTACATCTTAAATATTAGTCGGATGATGATATACCAAATTCATTTACTAAAGATTGAGGGTTCATAACCTCATTTGATATATCTAGAATGTGGCTAACTAGTATAACTGACAAATTTTGACAGACCATTCATTATAAGGTTATACATTGGCGAATCCCATTTTCACTATTTATCATCTGTTAAAAACATCTTAGTTAATTATTATAACTCTCTAGAAATTAGATCCTAATTGATTTGACATAACATAGGTGAGACAGTTGAATAAGACTCATTAATAAAGCTAGCACACAAATGTCTACCGATAACCGATAAATATTTAAAATTAGGTATAACACAGAGTTAATTTTGGTTTTGGTTCCAAGAAGAAATTGATTGTAGTAGAACCATACTGATTTGGCTTGGTTCTAGTTTGATTCAATCTTTTAGAATCACTAGCTTAATTTGATTGTACTTACCATTTTAGAGTGATCTAGTTCAAACTGAACTGGGACTAGAGATAAAAAGCTAACTGGTTGAGATGCATGAATACTCACCCCCTTCATTTCTTGACTACCTTTGCTCCCTTGCATTTAATGGCTTCTTACTTTGCATGAATGCATGGATCCTATCTTGCCTTATCTTATCCTAGCCACTGAATCTTCACTAAATCTAAGAGTTATGCTACTTTTTTTGGAGAAATTGATCTAATATTAGAAAGAAAGGATAATGTTTTGAGGAACAAGATTAGATTCGTTATAAACATCAATTGACATGGGAGAGAAGATGACACAATGCGTAATATCCAAATTTTTTTCATTATGGTAAGATCAAATTTAGGATCAAATTTTTTTTAGGGGGGAGGAATGTAATCATCAACATAAATTAGATTCAGAATAATTTTAAATTTAATTAATAAAAGGGGTATATTTTATATCAATTAGAATATATATTTTCTTTTGAGTGGTTTTGGATGATTGGATAACCTAAAAGTGTAGTGTGAATTATGATGATACTCACTGGTTTAAGATAAGAAACAAATAATTTTTTTATTAATTAAATAATAATTATAAAAACTCTTGAGGTACTCATAGCCTTGATAGAATCCTCTCTCCTCTCCTATATAAGGATTGCTAGACTCTTTCCCATTCATCATTCATCAATGACGGAGTGAAGTCCTAATTCGAGAGAGGAGACATGTGATGATCTTTTTCTTCAACTCTCTTTTGATATTTATTTATCATACTAATTTCATAGTTTAGTATTTATATGATCCATAATCTGATTTAGGTTGATTAGAGATTTTCTAGAAAAAAGTTTAAAATTATTAATCGATGTTTTGAATCGAAATACATGCAACCATGATTTAATTTTTTTTTAAAAAAAATATTTTTTCAATCATTTGAGACTCTCTGACCTGCATTTTCTTCATAACATTTTATCCAAAAATTTTCCATGAATTCTAGAATTTTTAATTCAAAGTTATCGACTCGTTAAGATTTTTAATTATATTTATATTTTAGTTAATTTGACCGGTATATTATGATATTTGAAAGATTAGAATTATCATTATGGAATTTTTAAGTTTTTGTTTATATATATATATTATTATGATACCGAGTCTGGTTATTGAGATTTATGTTTGAATGCTTTGATACTGATTTCGACTTATTGATATTTGTACATGATATATAACTGATCTTTGTTTCTCGTTGTTACTACTCGGCATTGCTTAGCTTTGTTATTTATGTTTCAGATTCCAATATTGACTCTAAGAAACAAAGAAATATCATCGATCGCTAAGTAGCATTGGGTGGAGACGTGCAGCTGCATTCCTTCGACATGGACTCCTCCAGCCTCTCACACAGTAAGGAGAAGGTCGTCTTCGTCCTCGGCGTCACCGGAAGCGGCAAGTCCAAGCTCGCCATCGCTCTCGCCAAGTGCTTCAATGGCGAGGTCATCAACTCCGACAAGATGCAGGTGTATGACGGCATCCCTGTCATCACCAACAAGGTAACCGAGGAGGAAAGAGAGGACGTCCCCCACCACCTCATCGGCGGAGTGCACCCGGAAGGGAACTTCACGGCCGCTGACTTCCGCCGCGAGGCCACGCGCTTGGTCGAGGCCATCCTCGCCCGAGGTCGCCTCCCCATCATCGCCGGCGGCTCCAACTCGTACGTGAAGAAGCTGGTCGAGGGGGCCGGATGCGCCTTCCGTTCCCGGTACGACTGCTGCTTCGTGTGGGTGGACGTGGACCTGACGGTGCTCCGCCACTTCGTGTATGCGCGGGTGGACAAGATGGTGGAGCAAGGACTGGTGGAGGAGGCGCGGTCGATGTTCAAGCCCGACGGCGACTACAGTACGGGCATCCGGCTGTCGATCGGCGTACGGGAGATGCACCTCTACTTCCAGTCAGAGGAAGGCGCCGACGAGGAGACGAAGGCGAGGCTGCTGGAGGCCAGCTTAGACAAGGTCAAGGCCAATACATTCGATCTGACTTGCAGTCAGCTGCAGAAGATCCAGGGGTTCCGCATGACGGGGTGGGACTTGCACCGGGTCGATTCGACCGAGTTCTTTCGCCAGCGAGGGCAGGGCGCCGAGGAGGACCTCTGGAAGGAGGTCGTGTGGGCGCCCAGTGCCGAGATCGTACGAAGCTTTTTAGCCACCGAGAACAAGAATGAGACCGACGTCGTTGCGGAGGTTGCACCAGTCAAGGTTGAGGATGAGACTGTGTGTGCTGAGAAAGTGGAGAAGGAGAACCATGTCGATGCAATGGACACCGAGAGTGAGGAGAGAAGGGTGTCGTCATACACAGAGCTGAGTAGTGCCATGACATGCGCGTAACGCTCTGCCTTTTGTTCCCATATAACATCTGAACTAATTACATATTAAAGATTATCCAGAACAAGCAAAATTCCACCTATACGTGGATTGAAAGAGTAACTCTTGTATGATCGATAGCTCCGTCGCCTTCTCTATAAACATACTGTACTCTTTGGAATAATATACTATAATAGTTCAGGATGAAGTCGATAGATTATTCGGATCGGATTGTATCGGAAAAGAATTCTCAAAGAATATTATTATCCTCGAAAGAGAAATATGTTTTCTGCATTCATGTCGTCATTCGTAGATCAATTTGAATAAAAGTCAATTATATGAGCGCATATACAGTAATGCATGCGTAGATGAAGGCATATGTGCTACAGCTAAAGAAGATGACAAGTGCCGTGGAAGATTTCTGCTATGGCTGCTTCTCCAGCCAGCGATCGGGGCCCAAAAACCGGATGCTGAGGAAGGCTTGCAACTGTTCGGGTGGGAGAGTCTTTAACCAGCTGACTCTTCCTGAGGTATTTGAACCTGCTCCGATGTTTCCATCCTCTACATAGGTCGTCTGGTACCTGAGGTTGCAGATGAAGAACAGAGCTCAGCATTTCTTCAGATGAAGGGAGATTCTAAGCTTTAGATTGTTCTTATATGACTTGGGTAATATAAGACGACTGTGAGGGAGGGAAGAGTTGCTTACTGATTTGGTATGACATGCCAAGCATCCCATCCTTGAGGCCTAATGGTGGATGGCATCGCCGTCTCATGGAACACTACTGTGGAGTGTTGGTTCCATGCTCTTCCCAAGTAGGTCATTTTTGTGGCACGAATGGTGCAGTACTTGAACACGAACCCGCCAGGGCTGTCGGCACTCGTCTTGGCATGCGCGGTTAACCAACCGCCGTCCACCGAGTTGAGCACGCATCGCTGCGACACACAGTTTAAGCTCAAAAACCAAGGTTACGACTATGATTTCTCTATACCAATACAAGGGATGTTGTTACGATGCATCATTAAGCTTGGATCTATCTTGGGATGTAGGGAATAATACACTGTAGATGGATTGACCAAAGCCGAAGATGAAATCAATAGCGCCTTCGATCCAACACTTATCGAAGTGGTGTCGTCCTCGATAGTCACATAACGTGTCTTGGTAGCCGATGAAGGCGCAGCCGTGGAACGAGTTCCTGTCTCCTCCCACTAGTGCTGCTATTGCCTGCAGATGCCTTCCACTTCCGGACTTGAATGTGTTCTGCCAGGAAGCATGATTATTACGTCTGTGTCAGTATAGTTGCATTGTGCAAAGAGAGAGAGAGAGAGAGAGAGCAGTGGTTTATCATTGAGGTTCTATTCGAGCTAGGGATATAAGATACTGATGCTTGTCGTCACAGTAGTTTTGTCTGTTCAAGGTTGATGATCATTCCAAATTGTGATGTTTGCAGGCACAAGATTATGTCTCTGAGAGAGAGAGAGAGAGAGAGAGAGAGAGAGAGAGAGAGAGAGAGAGAGAGAGACTGATGTTCGTAGTCACAGTAGTTTTTAGAGCATGCGTTGCATTCTTCTTCTTCTTTTGCTGCTATTGCTTGTGGAGAGTAAAATTAATGGTGAGGGATGGAATTCTTACAACAAATCCAATATCTCGAGCTACAAAATCGTTTGCAAAGACGCTGAAAGTGGCAGAGTTCATAGTGCCGCCACGTGACGCATCATCGCTCCACGTAATCACAGTCTTCTTCCGACCCTCGCCTTGCAGCACAATGAATCCTTTTGAGGCTGGTATGAAGACCTTCTCCCTGTAACAACAACAACAACACCAGAAAAATATATATCTATATAGACCTGAAATTAAGATTACTATAATCTTTTATTTTGAAATACATCATGATAATCATAATTTGCATTCAAAATCATCCAGAGATAAACATACTTCAAAAAGAAGAGTATGATGGACAAACCTGTAAGTTCCTTGTTTGATATAAATTTGTATCCACTGAGAGTTGCCATCAGGGAGTGAGTCAATAGCAGATTGAAGAGTTGTGAAATTTCCTTGCCCACTTTGATCAACAATGATGACTCTCGTGATGCTTGCAGCTCCATCTGTGGAGAAGACACAGCAGCTCAGAGCCCACAGCAACAGCCACCACCACCACCACCTGAGGAACTGCTGCATCTTGAAACAATATCTTAAAACTGAGCTTGGAACAAATGGTTTGCAGAACATTTATAAAGGACTCTGAGACCTGTGTTGTTTTCTCTTGCATTACATATTAATTTTCCAAGTTATATTTTGTTTCTGAATATTGAGGCATTTGTGTTAACCAATTCAGTGTTTTAGATGGACAACACTCCTATGAATGGTGAATACATATAGAAATTTCATATTTTAGTCCAGGTTAAATGCTTGATCAAAATAATTCATAAAATATTATTTAAATTGCAATAAACTATTATATTCCTCTTTCAGTATTTATACATGGTATCGAGGCAAATACCGTCAACTACCAGTAATATAAAAAAATAATATGAAAATGATAAATATGAAGTTTTTGAGGGTACCAATATCAATTAAAAATTTTCCCATCTCTCCTTAAAGAACTAAATGATAACTAATTATAAGGAAATACATGAATATTTCTAAAATTATAAGATATATGCTAAAATTAAAATTAGATGGATATATATATATATATATAGGCAGTGGCATCTTCTATGCTGACATGGCAAGGTCAGTCAGTTGACTTAAGTGTTGAGTTCTAATTGATCAAAAATATTGATCATATCATTTACTTCTCCATTATGCTCTAAGATGAAGACTCAATCAGGTTGAGGTACAATGTCCATTGTGAGATCTCTACAGTCATTATGTGTGCATTCCAATGCTTGGGCAATAGGTAGTAAGTTCATTGGAGGTAGAGTGATGGTTATGTCTAACATTTTAGATGCTTTGTCTAGGTAAAGTGGATCGAGTGTGAGGGTATGCTTTGGTCACAAAGGTTATGTCAAATGCTTGATATGCTTTATTAGGTTAAGACGTGCCGAGCATTAGGATATGCTTTGGTCACGATGGTTGCATTAGATGCTATGGATGCTCGCTTGGCACGGGTGCATCAGAGATGATTTGGTTGTCATGACTATCTCAAAAGCTTTAGATGCTTCATCTTGTTAGGGCATGCATGTTCGAGTGCAAGAAGATGTATTAATTATGATGGTCGCGTTGAAGGATTAGGACACATTGAGCACAAAGAGATGTTTTTGGCCATGAAGGTCACATCATACCCTTTGGACGCTCGGCCTAATTAGGAAGATGTTGAGCATAAGGAGATGTTTTGGTTATAAATGCTGAATTTAATGATTCAAATGCTTCGCTTAGTTAGGACACAAAAATGTAAAGACACCTTGTACGTGAACGTTACATAAATATCACATCAAACACTTTTTATGTTTTGAGGAGATGACAATGTCATGTGTAGACCCCACATAGATGGTTCGTTGAGGTTGAGTTCTAGTTGAACTATTATGATTGGGTCATCGAGAACCCAAGATATGATTGTCTTGAATATTATGGTCAAATAGCAGTCAATTTGAGGATACAGTCATCTTAAAAGATATGATCACGCTGGTGGGTACAACCAACTTGCTTAAAGTTTACATCATGATCTGGACAATTAACTTATTAATTTTCTTGAGCCTAAATTATGTATCTAAACTACCAGCTCTTATAGTTGAATTCAAATCTTTACACCCACGGTAAACCTTATATGTAGCATGTTCTAATCTTGAGTAATTTATGAGAAATAAGCCGGAAACAGTTAATGTAAGCATAAAAATTATTTTATGTTATATGTAATGTAAATTTTTTTTTATGTTGAAATCAAATAACATTAGATCGATCTTACGATACGTAACTTTTGATGTCATCTGAAAATGATCTTTGTATGATCTACAAAGATACTGTTTTTAAATTCAAAATCGCTATCAATTTATAAGGAGAACTAGACTCTCGTTCTTTTTTCTTCCTATCCTTTAATATGACCACTTAGATTCATAGTTTAGGAAAGTTGAGAGAGAAACTATAATCTCTCAACTGCGTTTTCTATTATATGCATTCTTTAACTCTTAGAGGTCCTGTCTATTTATAAATAAGAACAGAGGATCTAAGATAAGTTATTATGAAAATTTTTCTCATCAAATACATCCCCTAAGAAATCCTACTATAATATAATTTTTTTTTTATTGATCTCATCAGGACCACATAAATCTAACAATTAGAACTCAAAATGCTGATATTGTACTTCATGATAATTAATTCATCCCGAATATCCAATCTCTCGCCACATATTAACTCGCATGTGATTTTTTTTGTGGTCAATGCATTGTGTTTATAATTAAATGATCCAGGGTTTGAATCTCATTATAAACAGTCTAATGCATATGGCTATGTAACATTTATATAAGAAAGAAATGGGGGGGAAAAAAAAGGATAAAAAGAGGGAGTCTGATACCAACTTGTAACATGAGACCTTGTATCAACCCTGAAGAGATCTACCTGGATGTTCTTTCAGAACTGATTCCTTCCACACACAGCTTTTTACCAAGTTTACACAGCAGAGGAGCAGTCTCTAGTGCAGAGATAGTAAGTAGCTCACAACTGTGTTACCTTGGACAATTTAGAAACTAAACCACCTCTCAAATAACTTAAGATGTTAGATGCCAATTATAGCTGAATTCAAAGTAATGTTGTTTGGACAAAAAGGGCCTCTTAAAAAGAACAGCATTGATTGGAATTTACAAATCCCTATTTGTAATAAACTTGAATCAGAAGCCAAGCGAAAAAATCATAGTAAGTGACATCTCAAACATAATTAAGAGTAAATAACAAAACATACACACAAGCGCATATAGTGTATGGACAGCTGGTGGGCTATAGCCAAATATCTACACAACCAAGATGTTTACCAAAGATGGAAAACGCAAGCGAATGTATACGCATGTCCACGAACATAGTGATGCACCGTTACTGATATATACTGGTATATCCCTCCCAAGTGCTTTTCTTCTCTCTTTTTAGCTTCCAAGTGCTTTCTGGATGTCTTGCTGCACAGTTGTAAGAGAATAAGTCAAAAAATAAGAGAGATACTTAAGTGCATGATGACAACTAGGAGAGGATTAAAACAATTCCCATGTAACAGAACAGCATACCTCGATGGACGACGGAGACTTTGTTGTCCCATATCGACCGATGACCTTGCCTTCCTTGTCAATCAGAAACTTGGTGAAATTCCACTTGATCCTATTTCCCATAAAACCTGGTTTACTTGCCTTAAGAAACTTGTAAACTGGCACAGTCTCTGCACCATTTACTTTAACCTATATGATAGGCACCAGAAAACACACCATTTAAACATGTGGCTTATGATTGTGACAAATACTGACAGATACATGATAAAAAGGACATCAACCTGCATATAATTTGGTTGGTGAGTTCCATATTTCTTAAAAGGTTTTATAATCAGTGACTACAAAAATAAGTTACTAGGAATCACTACATGATACTCATTTGGCAGAAAAATTTACCTTTATTACTGTTCCATGGAACATGCTATGGTCTCAATACTTTATGATTTCTTGGAAATGCCATCCTTTCTTGTTTTGAAGGCAAAGACAACCTAAAATTATGTTAGGTTCTCTAAGACCTAGAGTTAAATAGATTGATGGTTGTTCAAAGAAGCACCGGGGCTCCCTACTTAGTATCATGACACTTCCATTGCTGCATCTGGTTGCAAATCTGCAAGCAAGATACATGCCAAACCAAGCTAAAGGCATTCATTGGCCCAGAACCTTCCATGATTGAGCTCTTTGTCCATGTATCCTAAATCACTTGAAGAAGCCACCTTCATTTTAACTTCTCATTTATCATTCTTCTTTAATACACAGAGATCCATGCTGAACCAATTTCTGACGGCTATAAAGCAAAATGCCTCTTCAGAAGATGAATAATAACAACCATGTATTTGTGAAATAATCAGGAAGCAAACTGCAGTGTCATTTTACCATAAACAACTAGTATTTTCTGCTGATTATCTAAATTGGTGATAAGTCTTTTCTCTCGCTCGATCTTTTTATGTTGAAGGTATAGCTGAATCAGAGCAGAGTTGGAACAACACACCAACAGCAAATGCAGTGTCAATCACCAAGGAGCACTTGTGAAACATAAATTATATATATATATATATATAAATTTTATGTGATGTCATAGAAAATCAAGGCCTATAAGAGAAGCAACTACTAAGAATAGTATCACATTTTCTTGTCTTCCTAACACAACCTATTTATTGTTGCTCACAAGTAGATTCCAAGCACATCAAGTCTCTGTAAGACATGTTCCACTTTTTTGCTTTCTTGTTAAGCAATGTCATGACACTACAAACTAATTATTGTGTGATTCAGAGTTTGAAAGCATAGGCCCCAAAATAAATGTACACTAAGTTCTATCCTACTTATCCAACTCATGTCGGTACTGCAAGAACTCAGGTTCCATCCCTAACCAATGGACATTCAAGCAAGAAAAAGAGATTTGATACCAGTCTGGTTCACCCCTAACACAAAAAATAGCTTTCTTTATTTGCAATTAAGTTTACTATAAACTGATCACAAGTTATGTACTATCCCTTAAGATGGACCATATTTTACACAACATCTATTCTAATCATAATAGAGCAACTAAAGAACAAATAACTGCAAAGAGAATAGACCTAATGATCCAACCGGTAAGAAATATTTACCTTCTGAAAAATTGGAAACTCAGCCTTAAATCTTGTGCAAGCAAAGTCCTTTATTTCCTGCTCTGTCTGAGGTTCTTGATGCAAGAACTGATTGCACGGGAATGCTAAAATCTCAAAATCTGAATGCACCCATCATAGTTCAGTGAATAGGCCCAATGGTGAAGAATATCATAGATAAGTCAAAAACATAATTCACAAAGACCTTGAAATTTGAGATGCACCTACAAGCAAGAACCTCACATAGAAATGACGCAATAGAATAAAAGAATATGCAAACATGAAAGAACCATCATTCTCAGTCTCTCTACAGGAGTTTTTACCAAATATGTGGATATAAGTTTTTTCTGATTTTAGTACACTATAGAAAATGAAAATTGGCAGCTTTTCGTGCAATGCTTCCATGAGAGACACATGATGACATTTTAAAAACCAGATCTGAGATATCTATAGAGATACCTCATTATAAGACATCAAACTCTCAGAAGCTAACTGTCCCCATGAGATAACAAACTACCATAGCTTTCTGTGCAAAGCTTCCATAGGAGACATATGATGACATTTTAAAATACCAAATATGACAAATCTATAGAGATACCTCACTATAAAAAATCAAACTATCAGAAGCTAATTGTCCCCATGAGACAACAGACTACCACAAGCTAACTGATCGTAACACAATCCTATATCAAGTACTCCTACAACTATCATTTAAGAAGAATCTTCAAGAGTGTTGCCAGCAACGATCATGTATACACATTCACAAATATGTATATATGTAAGTGCTGGTTGATTTTTTATGCACACATATGGACACAAATATACCAGTCAACAGCAAAATGATTCAACAATAACAACAAGGCCATAAATCTCAACTATTTGGGGTCGGCTACATGGATTTTTTGCTGTCATTGAGATATATAAAGAGTCATATTTATTTAGGTTCAGAGTACATAAAATATTTATTTATAGTTTCTATTAAAATCATTTTAGGTCTTCCTCTACATCTTCTCGTACTACTAACATTAATTATTTCACCTCTTCTGACTACTGTATCCAAAGGTCTTCTCACTACATGCTTATATCTTCTTAAAAAAAAATTTCTTATCTTATCCTCTATTAAAGCGATATTTAATTGTTCACGAATAAAAGTATTTCTTTTTCTATCTTTCCTGGTAGCTTCACACTTCATCTCAACATTCTTATCTCAACAACATAAACTTTTTGTATATGTTATTTCTTAACTGCCCAATACTCAAACCCATAAAGTATTGTTGGTCTCACAATTATCTTATAAAATTTTACTTTTAATCTCAAATGCATCCGATGATCACACAAGACTCCTAACGCTCCTCGCCATTTTAACCATCTTGTTTTTCCTCTACGAATAATATCTTTATCGATCTATCCATCTTATTAAATAAATGATCCAAGATACTTAAAGCTTCTACTTAAAGAGACTTTTTGTCCATTCAATCTAACTATATTATCTTGTCTATTTCTTTAATCACTAAAATTATATTTTATATATTCAGTCTTAATCCTACTTAATCTAAAACCTTTAGTTTATAAGGCTTGCCTCCATAGCTTAAGTTTATAATTAATTTCACTTAGGATCTCATCAATTAAGACAATATCATCAGTTAATGATATACTCCAAGGAAGTTTATCATGTAAGTAACTAGTAAGTTTATCCATTATCGATGTGAAAAGATAGAGACTTAATGTGGATCCTTGGCGTAATCCTATGCTAATATGAAACTCTCTAGATACACTCCTTATATTATAACACTAGTAGCTACATTATCATACATATTTTTAATAACATTAATATAATTAGTAGATATACATTTCTTTTCTAAACTCCACCATAATAAATCTGTAGGAATCGTATCATATGCTTTCTTTAAGTCAATAAAAATCATATACAAATCTTTCTTTTTCTCCCTATGCTTTTTTATTAATTGTCTTAATAAATAACTAGCTTCTATGGTTGATCTTCCAAACATAAAACCAAATTGATTTTCAGATATATTTATTCCAAGTCTTACCCTACTGTCGATAACTCTTTCCCAAAGTTTCATAGTATGACTCATGATTTTGATTTCTTTATAATTTGAATAATTTTGTATGTCACCTTTATTTTTATAAATTGACACTAAAAAACTCTTTCTTCATTCATCATGCATCTTTCCGAATCTCATGATTTTGTTAAATAAGCTAAGTAACCAAACTACTCTTTTGTCCCCTAAATTTTTTCAAACCTTTATACAAATACCATTATACCCCATACTCTTAGCCATTTTTATCTTTTTTAATGTGACTTTCACTTCATCAGCTCTAATTTTATGAATAAATCTATGATTATTAAATCTATCACTATTATTTATCGTTAAATCTAAGCCTCATGTGGAATATTTATCAAATAATTTATAATTTTTCATCTTTCCTTTATCTTGTTATCATTAGCAAGTATTTTTTGATCTTCATCTTTAATGCACCTAATATTACTTAAGTCCTTACACTTTCTTTTCATAACTTTAGCAATTCGTCATATATCTTTTCACCATTCTTAGTACCTAATGTATTATAAAAATTATAATAAGCTTTATATCTTGTCATACTAATCGCATTTTTAGCCTCTTTATATCTTTTTTTTAGCAAAATGACTTACTAACTAAATTTAGTATAATAGAAGAAAAATATTTTCACCAGTTAATTCAAGCTGCATATGTTTTTACTGTGCCTAAGCAAACCAAGAGAGACATTAGTCACTATATTCTTTTGTCCTCTCAAAATGCAGCAGAGAGTCATATGGGACAAGAAAGAAATCTTAAGAAAAAAAATCAACTAAGAACTAGCAATTAGTAAAAGAATAGTCTTCTAAAATTTTTATGCAAATGAATTCACTATTTGAAAGACAGTCAACATGGAATCAGTACACTGTTTGGAGAACAGTAAATGGATTCAACACCTACTGACTCAGAGTTTTTAGAAGAGTAATATAGAGAATATGGATACCTAAAGAAATGTAATACATAATATGGTCCCCTTTTCATTTCATTTAAACAGGACTAAGTAATCTCCTTTGCCTCCAAAAGAAAAAAAATCATTGGCCTGCAAATGTTCTTACGTGTGATGACAAACACATATTCTGAAGAAAACTGAAATACATATTATCAGTGGCCATTATCTATGTAAATTTGTTATCATATCTTTCCATCATATCAACCACAGTTTCTTTATTATCTAACCGAACTTAAAAACTAAATCATGTACTCTTTAACAAAAGTCAAGAAACCACTATCCTATGCTTAAAATCTAATTTCCATCCAGCAACCACCTAAGACATATCAAGCAAATGATTATGGATTTTATGAAGACATGATCATAGATATGAATGTTTTCTTCGATCAAAATTCTTAATTCAGCTTCCAGGCAGGCTGTCAGAAATCGTATCTCCCATGCTATAGTATTACATCCAATCATGAAACAGAAACCAGCCAACTATGCGCTTTTGATACAATTATCTGTTCAACTCAGCTATCTATCCTGCTGACCTGATTGTGCCGTCTAAAACTTGCAAATGAGTTTTCCTCCGTAGGAAACAGGAATATCTGGTGCAGACACCATCCAAAATCCAGCCAAATTACCCTAGATATTCAGTAACACACCGCTGGATGTACCAGAAGAATACTACTACCTTTTGTGACATTACAAATACACGACTTTCAACCAAAATATTTGATGAGCATGCCAAATCAAAAGAATTCCACGAAGAGAAGCTCCCGACGTGAGCATGAAACAAACCTTTGCTTTTATACTTGTTGTACAGTTCAGTCAACTGGGTGTAGTTGCTATTCGTGAACCCACTGCTCCAGAATCCAAAGAAACGATCATTTCAACACGATTCCACCGCCGAAAAACGAATTTGATGGCAAAGAAGCCAAGGAAAACGGCGATTATTCAGATAAACCTAAAGCGGAATACCATTTGGAGGCGACGTTGACGACGAGGAGAACCTTGCCCTTGTAGATCCCCAGATCAACGTCCCTGCCGCTGCCATCCTGAACAACAAACCAAAGATTCCACCATATCAGAATCCAGAAACCAAAAAGATAACAAAAGATAAAAGAGACTCCCAAGGAAATCTTGACCTTGACGGTGAATTGATGGACGGAAGTCTCCGTCGGCGCGGATTGGTAAGCCCCCATCTCCCGCTTCCAACACCCCCTTCCGGAGCCCCCTCCTCGTCTGGGTCGATGGACACATCACGGCCGAGTCCAGATCGAATAGATATCGCTACCCATCATAACGGTACAAATGCCATTATATTTATTATAACGATATCTCGTTTGTAACAGTTATTGTAACGATTGATATCTAAAAATAGCGGTGTGCAAATTCAAGTCAAAGTCAAGCGGCACAACTCAGGACTCTTTGCATAATGGAGGACAAACTTGGGCCCACCAGGTAACACGTGGGTCCAATATCCACGTGGGCGAACACATTATTCAAGGCTGAGAAGCGCTGTTTTTAACACACAAAATTAAGATGATTTTTTCCTTCGCATTCAATTCATTTTTTTTCTTAATATAATATCGTTACAATATAATTATTCATAAATATCTGATATAATTCATTTGTTTTTATTTAATTTTTCAGTATTTGACTATTTATTTATAAAGTTGGGGGTAAAACTTTCCTTTTTAATTGAGTTTGATAATATTTATTATTTTTATGAAGTTTTTGATTGTTTCTATATGTATATTAATTTTTTTTTAAAATATAGATTTTAGTTGTCCGACTAAAGCGTTGGATTCCATATCTATCTTAGCTTGGTGTTGGGAAGTTTTGAGTTTGCTCATTTTACACATCTTGATAAGATCGATTTAAAAATTCGATTTGGAGGATGTACCTGAGGAAACTTTTTATAGTAAGATTTTAGATCGTTATACTCAACGTTATGTTTTATTTAATGATGGGGAGCGATCATACATTTTTTTTTTAGTGTTGGGCATAATCATATTGTACCAATCTTATGGGTGTGGTTGTAATGTTTGAAAAATAAGATTATGTCAATCACATGACAATGAGTTGTCGGCTTTGTGGTGTTGTATCGATCATATGACCCAATTTTATTATGGATAAAATCCCAAGTAGTATAATCATGCCAAGTAGACCAATACTCTAAGTCCAATTGAATCAGTTCAAAGTACTCCACATGATCACGACACATCAAATTGGCCCAAAGAACTGATTTTAATGATCTTTTTTCGATAGTGGCTTGACTGAATCAGCCCAAAAGTGCTCCTTTCGATGATAAAAAATTGAATTGGCCCAAAGTGTTCTTTTCGATGATTGCACAACCGCCTAAAGTGCTCCTCCTGTGATGGTGCAATTGAATTGTTCTAAAAAAATCTCTTTCAATGACAACATGAATCATCCCAAAGTACCATTTTCGAATGATTGTACAATCAAATCGGCCCTAAATATATATTTTTAATATATTATAGTTAAATTGGCTCAAAGTGATCCTTTCAATGATAGTGCGATCGTATCGGCTGGAACTACTTCTCTCGATGACAACGTGCATCGAATTAGCCCAAAACACCCCTTTCAAGCATGATCAAATAGACCCAAAGATCTTTTTCGACTATAGGATGGTTGAGTTATCCTCTTTATAGTCGACAATCAAACAAAAATTTAATTATGCCTCAACTCCACTACACACATCGAGGCACACGATGGAGAGCAAGTGATATAGGAGTAATGGCATAAGGACTGTTGATACTTCAACACTATGTGATTGACACCTTGACGTCATGGTCAATATCTTGATGCCACGTAGTTGACACCTCGACATCATGTGGCCAGCAACTCAACACCATTGACATCTCACGATACCATGTGGTGTACACCTCGTAATCACATGGTGGACCCATTAATATTATATGATTGACACGAAAGCAACTCCTAGCTCACACGTCAGCACCACATGTACAACATCTCAATGTAACATGTGGTTGACATAATTTCATATTTCGAATGTTACAACTGCATCCGCTATCATGCCTTATCATTTGGATTTAGTGTAGCATTGTTACATCCAATGTAACGACTCCTAACATTAAACCACGACTTCAAGTGTAACGATTCAAAACTTTACTAATAAAAAAGATTATTTAAGAATATTCTTTGGGACTCATTTTTAAATATATTTGAATATTAAAGATTGCGCACTGATCTAATCCTTTAAATCCTTTACTAACTTAAGTTTTGAAGGGACTTTGTTAGATATGCTACCGACGTAATTTTACATGATTCAACACATGCTTAATTAGATGAACTCAGAACTTTCTAGCACGGAGG
This sequence comes from Musa itinerans, assembly GCA_001649415.1. Lineage (NCBI taxonomy): Eukaryota > Viridiplantae > Streptophyta > Magnoliopsida > Zingiberales > Musaceae > Musa > Musa itinerans. Next base: position 816,954 of record LVTN01000014.1, on the reverse strand, counting down.
CCAACATAGAAAAAGATTTTGGTTTGATTCGAATTAACATCCTACTCGAACAATCAAAATCTACTTTATTATATATTAAAAAAAATTATTGCTATTTAGTTTGCTTATGCAATTTCAATCATGGTGTAAAAATTTTATTTGCCAACTGGACTCATATGAGTATGCATACAAGCAAGCACAAATGCATATTGATCAGTGAAGATGGTCATGATTGATGATATTATGTATGGTAGGTGATTAACTTGTTTTGTTATGATCAAAATACTTTTTTTCCTTACAATTTCATCTTATAGGAATCATGAAAAGTAGGGGGTGCATTATTACAATTTCATCTTATCTTAATGGATATTGACATCATATATACAAATAAATATACAAGGACCACAAATTATGCAATCAATTTGGATTTCTGGATCCCACATTGAGATACATACAATCCCTTGGAATAGCTTGTGGCCTACCACAAACTGGACAGAAATATCTATTGCCAATTTAATTTTGGATAAAAAATTAATTTCATTGATAGGTAAAAATCATAGACACAAAATTAAACAGGATTAACCTAACATCTTCCATCAAACAGTGAAATAGTTGAGCTTACAAGAAAGAAATCGATCCATGCTTCATGTTATAAGATGTTCTAAAGACAATTTCCAGCAATACTCTTCATTTAGGTGGGAATAGTTTTGTGAGCTTGATGAATGTGAAGCTTCAACATTGATCAGCATGATATAGTCAAGCAGGATCTCTTTCATGGCACAGATCACTGATGGAAACTGAAGTGCAAGCTAAGCAAGAAGAAAATTCCACAGTTAGAACAACACCAAGATTCTTCCTGCCAACTAATTAGATCACTTGAAGGAGAGGAGGGTGGATTGCCTGATCCGGCAGAGGATGCACATCTGAAGAATTGCATGAAGACCTTGATGATGAAGTCGGTAGGGATGTCGGGCTCAGCAATTTATTGTTGCGTCTGAGGTCCCAAGAGATTACGTGAAGAGAGCTACAGTTCAAGAAAAGTCCAAAAGACTAGAAAACGATCTCAGCCAGCATAAGGAGGAGAAAGCAGACGGACGAACCATCGAACAAAGGATCCAAAGAGGGTGGATAGATGTGGAGAAGGCACTCTTCCTCGACATCATCGTCATCATCACACTGTTCATGTTGTTTTTCAATCCGGAAAGCGTATCGTTTACTCCAGCAATTCCGAGCAGTCATTGACTCCGTCAGCACTACTTTGCTAGAATGTAGTCAAGTCAATCAGATGAGTTCCATGTCTGTTCTCGCTGTTCATCTCTAGCAATTCGGAGCCTCGAGCGATGAAGATGGAGCAAGAACAACCGAAGGAAGGAGATACGAGCATCAGGTTAGACATCGTTCAGCTTACGAACCGAGGAGGCAGCAGCAATTTTGTCGCCAGCCAACTCTCCTTCGAGCCTCAGTCTGAGTCCAGCGACCCGCCACCGACATCTCGAAACAGTAGCAGCAAGCAAGCACCCGAGAAGAAGCTGACGCTCTTCGCCTTCCGGCTGGCTCTGCTGGAGAAATCTGCCAGTGGTCTTGGCACGCTAGCATTCGTCTGGGCCACCGTCGTCCTTCTCGGTGGCTTCGCCATCAAGCTCGAGAAGAAGGATTTCCTGTTCGTGACCATAATTCTCGTCATCGAGAGTACCAGAATCTTCAGCCGCAGCCACGAGCTGGAGTGGCAGCACCAATCGGCATCGACGTTGGGAGGCGCCGGGACGTACAGCTTCCGGGCGCTGCAATCTAGCTCCCGATTATTCTTTCGAACCCTGAGTGCCGCCTTCAACCCGTTCTCTGTTCTCCAAAGAGATGGTGACCGAAGCCGAAGGCCTGCGAGAAGTAACCGAGCGGTCGGATCGTCCCGGGACGATTCTGCGGTTGAATCCACAGATCAGCGGACATGGCATGGTCCTGACGTTCCACTGATTCCTTATGCCGGCTGGGTGTTCATGTCGAAGAACATCAGCAGGGTCCTCTCATGGCTTCAACTCTTATCGGCCTTGGCCTGTGTGGCACTGTCCCTGCTGCGCCTTATTCAGCAGGACTACGGCAGCGTAGAACAAGATAGCAGGAACAGGAAACCAGCACTGAATCTGTTCTACGCGCTGGCACTCGCGGAGGCTCTTATCTTCCTGATGGAGAAAGCCTACTGGACATGGAGGATCTTATACTGCAATCTAATGGAGACTGTCAGCCGAGAGTGTGAGCTCCGAGAAGGCGGAATAGTCTCGATCAGGCGCTTCTTCTACGACGCTTACGCAAAATGCATCGATGGCAGTGTCTTCGACGGCCTGAAGATGGATCTGGTGACCTTCGCAAAGGAACTCCTGAACTCCGAGTTCCGTGATGAACAGCTAATCGGCGCTCAAGTCCTGGAGAAGTTTGTGAAGAGCGCCAAGTTCGCCGACGACACGCTAAGGAAGATCGGGACCTCGACGTGGGTGATAGAGCGACTCGTCGAGATGCTGAACTGGAAGAACCCGGGCGAAGAGGAGATCAGGAGGTGCGCAGCAGAGATCGTGTCGAAACTTGCAGGGAAGAGGACGAACGTTCTTCGAGTTGCTGCTATTCCAGGTGCAATGGAGTCGATATCGTCTCTGCTCCACAGTTGCAAGACCTCCAACATGACACCCCATGAGATGTCCAAGAGATCCGATGCAGCTGATGGCACGAACTACGACTTCTCAGTCTTTAATTTGCTGGGTCTGCTGATACTTAAGAAGCTTGCAGCTGACCATGACAACTGCTGGAAGATCGGCAATGCCCGAGGTCTCCTGCCAAAGATCATAGACCTCACTAGTGCTAGCAAAACTCTGCTCAGGAATGATCGAGCACCAGACTCACAGATCAGAACAGTGAAGAGGTCATTGCAGGTTGTGAAGATGCTGGTTAGCACAACCGGGAGCACTGGCAAGTTTCTCCGGCAGGAGATATCGGAGATTGTATTCACGGTGAGCAACATAAGGCAGATCATACAGAATGGAGAGAGCCACATGGTGCTGCAAAAGCTGGGAATTGAGGTACTAAAAAACCTGGCCATGGATGACAATGCAAAGGAGAAGATTGGAAGCACTGGAGGAATTACCAAGCTGCTCCTGTCGAGCTTCCTCAGGCCAGGATTCACAGAGGATCAGAACTTATTGAGTAATGAAGCAGGAGTGACGCTAGCAGTATTGACATTGGAGAGCATTAACAATTGTGACCGTGTCTTGAAGGAAAAGGAGGTGTTGGAGCGGCTCATGGGGGCACTGACCGAGCCTGTTCTTCGAATAAATGCTTCGAGAATTCTGCGTAATTTGTGTGCCTACAGTAGAGCTGAATGCTCTGATCGGATAGGCACGATGACTGCTGCCATGCCCACTGTAAGCTTCCATCTCAACTTATAACTGACCATGAATCATTGCCTCTAACAATTGAATTACCAGAGTTATGCATGTTTCACATTAATACATGAATTTGACAATAAAGAAAAAGGAATCTATTACTATTATTTGAAAAAGAAGAGAGCAGAAAATCTTAATTCAGAACTAGAGCAATGAACTCTCATCATCATTATCGCACAGGTATTCAACAAAATTAATATCAGAATAAAATATAATGATGCAAGCCAATCGATACAAATAGTGGTAAAGTCATAGACTTTGAATTGTGAGAAAGGAGACACCTAATTTGAATTCCTGTTCACCAACCCACACTGGCTGGAGGGAATTATTCTTATGGAAGTCTCGATATGCCTACATTTTTTTCATATCTTATATTGGCATATTAGCCTGCATGATTGGACTTTCAGTTCAAATCGTACATCCAAAGAATATTTTGTGCCAAAGAAGCAAGTTGAGGGGAAAAAGAAATAAGATATTATTTGCCATTACTGCCTTATTTTAACATAACCCTTTTTCTTGTATTTGAATGTGTCTGAACATTCGTATACAAGGAATTAAATCCTAGGCTCTTCCCTATGCCGGCTTCCCTTTGGTCTAGTGTGGTATAGTGTGTAACATCACTGAAAAATAATACGGAATTGAAGCGTCTGTATAATCGAGTTCAGTAGGATTATTGCATATCGGTAGTCTTATACATTATATGGAAATACCTCAATACTTGGATCCATACTTCCTGAAAGGTTTTTATCGATTGGACAGTTAAATTGCTGCCTTTGCTCATTGTTACCCATAAACAAGTCCAAATGGCTTGCTAATCCACTCAAGAGTTTAGTGCTGACCTGTAAGTGATTAACCCTTTCAGCATTAAGTTCCTTAGTTTTAGCTTACCAGAAGTCTCTCTCTCAGTTATGATTTTCCCAGGCGGCAATACATTAGATGAATGTTGCATATAATTATCATGTTTATTATCTTCAGTCTTTACATCTTTAATTTGATAACTATGTTGTTCCTGGTAATTCCAGTGTGGAACTTCAATTAAAGAATGATTTCCACTAGTTCGTCATATTAAGCCACTTTTTCACACTCTTTTTTTCTCTTTTTTTTGTTGCAAAAAAAAAAGGCTTAGCTGCATAAGGTTTGGAGAGCATTCAGTAGCTCTTTAAGCCACTTTGACATGATGTTTGAGTAACAAGTAAATGCTGTTGTGAAATAGGATTCAATTCTCAAAGCACAAACTTAGAAATTTTGATACTGAACAATGAAGATGCTTCAACCAATAATGTAAGAATTAATAAGATAAAAACATTTTAAAATTACAATATTATTTAATTATTTAAGATATTCCAGGTAATATCTAAATTATGATTTTAAGTTTTGGGAAGCTACAGAAGTCCCTGCTTAACTGTATTGTGCCAGTTCGGTATCACACAGTAGTTTGTGCCAAACACCCTTCTGCATATTTCATCATATGTTGCTCAATACATATGCCCCACACTTGGCACACACCTTTCTGAATATTTCATCTCATGCTGGTCAACACATAGGTGCCACACCAGTACTGCTTATCATGTCTATCATGCCAGCATAACATCAGCATTGAACTTGTCAACCAAATCTGAATCCTTAATCCTGAATAAGGGGTGTATAAAAATGTTGAAGGATTGGATAAGTCATTCAAATTTCAGATAAAAACCTTCTAATTCACCAACAAAATTATAGATATCAAGTCCACAGATTCACATTCTTGTTTTCTGAACAGGTATTGAAATCGATTATGGAGGCAAAAGAGAAACTACTAGAAGTATCTATTGGTCTAACTACACAGATCTGCAAACTCATGGATCCTGATGAATTTGCTGAAGCACTTAAGCAAGCTAGCATTGAAGAAACTGATCTTGTGGAGAAGCTTGTTCGGACACTGGAAAAATACACATTTCCAGAAATTATGGTCCCAAGAATAAGGAGGTTTGTGATTGAGCAAGCTATTTGGATGATGAAATCCAACAGAAACAGTATCCAGTTGTTCAAAAAATTTGAGATGGAGAATTTATTGGGGTCTGTAGCAGAGACCACATCACAACTTGAGTGCTTTCACATTTTCTCTGGTAGTGTTGGACTGATCCAGCACCGTAAACCCTTATCCTCTCTTCTAGAGACAGCATTGGACCTAATGATTGATAGTTGAAATTTGAACAAACAAAAAAAAATTCCAGCCAAATTATTCCCTGATGAAGTAGAAACTATACCAGTTAGCAGCTGGGAAGAAGTAGAAGATTTTGTTGACTAAATGTTGTTACAGCCTCTCTTTTCTTTACTACTTTATCAGAATCATAAAGATATGCATTGTCATATTCTTGGCTAAAGCAATAAAATTTCATATTATGATTTCACGCAGCAGAAGGTTCTTCTTGTGTTTTGGCATGGAATTGTTTTTTGCTTCTTGTAGAGATGGAAAGCATGTGAATAATTTCTTTGAATTATGATGACAATTCTTTTTATCACTTTAAAGCTAGAAGATGACACTACAAGAAACATTTTGAATAGTAGCTGTGAGTGAAAAAAGCATATGAATGTGGTCAATCCAAGCAGAATCCAACTCAAACTTATTAAGACAGATAATCTCAAAATTTTTTATAGCCATAAGGGATCACATTGAGCTTTTGATCTAATAACTCAGATTTTTATTTGTTATATCTTTCTTTCTAATATGATATTTAACTAATTTTAACATAAGAAGACTGATGATCATGATCAACAATAACTTGTGATTATATGACTTGTTGCTGCCAACATTCTTGTGAACAATGAACAGAGGCATCATTAGTGCTGGAAACCCTCAAAATTGCACAAATTATATCACAAAGGATGGTTATTATTTTGCAACTCTTTTTCTGACATAGTTATTCTTCACCTAGGATAAATTTATGGAACCAATCTTCCTGGAGAATAAGAAACTAGCCTTCTCAAAATATACTCTAAATAAGAAAACCTGTAAATTTTGTATAGGATCAATATTGACCTTAAGAGAATGATTCCCACTCAATAATTAGCCTATTTGATGCCACATCTATTGATGCCAACTAAACCTTTGTCTCAAATTGGTTCTCTAGTATTTACTTTATGTTATCCTTCTCTTCTTGAGGATGCCAAGAAAGGTTGATCCATGAATGATAATAGTAATAGTCGTCCATCATCAGAAAACTCTGCAGTGCCAAATTAACAACTTTTTTCTGTCCATGTCTGAATTGAGATCAGTTGGAAATGTAAGTTGGAAGCGCAGAGAAGCGAGCCTACTTAGAGCAGAATCTACTCAATAATCGCTGGAAGAATCATGGTTCAAAATATCAGTCCAGCACCGATACCAGTCACTGATACAGTATATAAATCCATATAGACAGTACCAACAAGATTAGGCCGAGAGTAATGAAGTGTATAAATCCATATAGACAGTACCAACAAGATTAGGCCAAGAGTAATTAAGTATATAACTCAACATATTTATAGCAAATTGCCTCACCGAGTAACAGCATAATTTACAGGGTGGAGTGTCGTCAAACGATATTTCAGTATCTTCGATTCTATGAAAAACCTAAACGTTTCATGTTTGCTGAATAACACATAAGGCCTGGCTTGTATTGGAAAATGTCCTTAATTATGCTGGAATCTGAGGAGAAGGCATCTGATCGCTTCTTTTATCTGTTCCTTGATCACCTACTTCAGTAGTTTGCGAGTAATGGGGGTCACTGATTGCTGTGTCATTGGGTAATATCGGTGTACCGCTTCTAAAGATGTGCTTTCTGCACCGCTGGAATATGCCATCATACAATAGATCAAATTGTGCTCCTGCTCTCTCCCGATTTACTATGAAAAAGATGTGATCGGCTTCGATGATCTTGTAGTACCTGAAAGAACAGCAATAAGTTTTGATTAATGACATGAATTCTAAATGCAAGCCAAACATGGCCAATGTTTGGCACAGAAGAAGATTATGGAAGACATCAGTCCATGTCACCAGATCTATAGCTGAAACACAAGATTCTTGGCATAAAGAAGCATAAAACAGCAAGAATATGAACAGCAAGGGTTGTAAACACACTTCTACCTGCACAACTTCTCTGAAGCATATTGTGTGTAAAGGAGATTTACTGCATTAAAAACATTCATGGCCACTATACTCTGTAAATTAATGAATGATTATTCCAGTATATAATTTGGCTACGCAGTTTGTATAATTTTTTTGAATATAATGTTCTGCAGCTTTTATTGTCAACACATGAAATTGATGCATAACAAGGAGATTAAGGAGAGAGTCGAATCGATAATTTATGTATTAAGAAACATAGATTGAATGACACTAGGAATCCTCAACCTGAATTATATCAAGTAGAAGTGGTTTACTTTAAGGATAGAGCAGATTCCTTTATGCAAATGTGGATCATGAAGAGCAGGATCACAAACCAGATTCCTGGTTGCAAAGGATGGCATTTTGAGTCATCCACAACAAAGAAGCTCGGGTGTTCGACAGGCAGGCGAGGGTGAGTCATGGATATTGTGTTAAGAGCTCCATCATTGTCTTGCCAGTCTTCATCCCTGTGCCAGTAGTCCAAAAGAACTCATGTTAGCTTTGCTCCACAATTCCCTGCTTCAGATCATGAATCTGCACAGGAAGAAGACCCAGTCACCTGTAGTCTTTATGTGGTGGCGGCACGCCGTGAGGGAAACGCCACTGGCACATCTGCAGGACTGGAATGAAGAGCAATGGATGGATCCCCCAAATGCTTGAAGGCATTGTGAGGCCAAAGACCTTCTTTGTTCTCTTGGTCGCGTAGCTGAAGTAGAATGTGTTGGGGAAGGTGCGAAGCCCAGAGTTGAGCTTGATCGAGCCTTGAATGGTGAGGTCAGGCACGATCCAGTCTTCAGAAGAGAAAGGCCCAGTATTGTTCGAGAGCAGATCAACAAAACCTGAAATCCCCGTCCACCTCCATCCCATCCGAAAGTGATCGAATCCGAAGTTGTAGTAGTTCTTGAGCCATGCAGCATCCAGCCAGTCGTAGACGATGACCCCCAGGCGGCACACCTGAAGCAGGCATATCGGTTTCAATAACCTCCCGTTCTCGGGCCTGCAACAACATCGACGGTGAAGGATTCATCGACAACAAAGCGTCCAAGGCGAGAAGAACTTGTCGTGGAGATCACTCACTGCATCCCGTCGTAATATGATCTGGTGGTTCCGTTTAATGCGCCGGAGAGGGAAGTGATACTCAGCACCCAGTTCTCAGAAGTGTCATGGCCAGTGAATGCCTGTTGATTCACCGCACATGTTGGAGGTGATGAAGACGAAATCAAGGAGATGGAGTGAAGCAAAGGAGGTACCTTGTCCGCAAGCATCTGCTGCAGCACCCTGGCGACCTGAACGCCCGCCGAGTGCCCCACGAAATGAACAGGATGGTGTTCATCCCACGAAGAATAGTGGCCTGCACTCCAATCAATGGAGAAGAATGGATCAACGGAATGGAACTTGAGACCTGGTTCATAGAGAAATCATTAGAATGATTGGTTTCTACCTTACCTTGTTCATAGATCTTCCCGAATTGTAAGTGCCCAAACTGCAAGCTGTGTTCTTCTCCATAGTCTACCTGCCCTCCCTTCAAATAGTAGAACAGCTCCCTTGCCCTGAGATCATGGAGCAGAGTGGAAATCCTTCCAGTTGATCACAAGATGCAGTTCTCGAGCATACCTACCTGTCATGGATGCTGGTTAAGGATCCTAAATCCGGCACCAGAACGCGGTCGTCCTTCTTCTCTGCGCCGGCGAAGTAGGACAAACCTCCGAGCCTCTGCAACCCCGTGGAAACAAGATTTAGCACCATTTCAGGAACAGAGCACGCACGCTTGAGCTCCCAAGAAATGGCATGCACGTACCCCTTTGCCGAATCCAAAGATTCCATGCACCAGAACGATCGGCGGCGGCGACCCCTCGAGGACCAGCACCTTCTCCTTGCTCTCCTCTTCCTTCCCTCCGGTGCCCAGGTCGACGACATTGGGCCTGAGGCAGTCGGTCAGGACCTGAAAGAGATCCGACGCCATGGCGGAGCTCAAGATGTAGAAGGCGAAGAGCAGGTGCGTCGCCGTACTAACGAAGAGCTCGATCAGGCTGAGGATTCCGATCGACAGCCCCGCCATTTCTCCTCCGAGAATTCCACAGAACAACAGCTCCAGCGACGAACACCTCCTCCTCTTCCTCCTGTTCTCCTCTTCCAACAAGGATGATAGAAGCGAACGGAGTGCAGAAAGGAACAGGAGAAGAGAAGAGACACGGAAAGGCTAATGGACCTCCTCCTCCTCCTCCTCTACGACTGTCTCTCTCTCTCTCTCTTTCCTTTGGCCGAGGGGAGTGGAGAGATGACTTCTATATAAAGCACACGGCACAGTGGAACGAAGGAACATGGGGGACATGCAGTGTTTGCCACGCACTTCACAACAGCGTTCTCGGTTTACCTCTCATTCATGCTGCTGATTGGTTGTTGGATGCTGGCCCAGCGTGGGACCAGGGTGACGTGTCTCTCTGTTGCGCCCAGAAACCAAAGATTCAGGGACACGTGTTTGCGGGCCGTCACATCGACCCACCGCAGCGTGCCGGCAAAGAAGCACAGGATTTACGCACCTCTTGCATGGAACAGAGGTCACACAACAACTCTGTCTCCCTTCCCAATGGATTCACAGGCGTGTCTGTGCTTGGTTTCATTGATCGGACGCCAACAAAGCTGAGTGTCCCAACCTCCAGCTGATCTCCAAGCAAACAAATGGGGGATATGTTGATTGGGAGAGTAATCATTCGATCAGTTGATCTGTGGCAATCTCTTTTACCATAAGATGAAGGGATAAAAATAACAGATCTTGAATTGATGAATGCAAAAAAAAAAAAAGGTAAAAAGGAAATATATGGTTTCATCATACAGTCTGGTGGTGATTGAGGATGACACAGTCATTCACTCCACCTAAACCAGTGTCTTTGACCAGTAATAACTATTCTGAGTGCCATTCATTGAGCAACTCTTTCTGGTCACTGATTAATCCTTCTTCCTGAGCTTGCTGGATCTTTCTCTTCCTTGGAGAAAGGTCAGAACACCCCAGAAAGACCACATGAGTGTTTCGTTTTCCTTGATCGATCAGAAATGCAAATCACATGCACAAAGATATATAGGAATCTTATCTTGTTTCAGCCACCCAGACAAAGGTCTCTTATCTGATTTGACATGGAGGTCTCCAATCTCTAGATGGCCTAAGTATTTAATTCAGAAGCAATTGCAGCTGTAGTGATCCTTGGAGATTAATTTCCTAACAAATGTTCTTGTGGGGAAACATCAGGTTGTGTTGTCATTGACAGGCAATGTCAGGCACATTTTTTGTTACATATACTGAGGAAAAAGATTTCTGGTTCATGAAAGGCATGAAGTTCCATCCCTTCTTTAGACTTTTAACCTTCATTTGTCTCCTAGAATATTGGATTGTGTATATTGATCCTCATCTCATATTGATCGAAATCTAATATATTATATTTCTTTTAATCATCATTCATGTGCAGAAACAATTATTTGCTTGGTAGTAAAGATGAAAAGGGATGTGTGACCTATGAAAGGCAGTAAGAGTTCCAGTCTAATTTTCCAACTCTTTAGCTTCTATCTTTGATCTCTCTCATATGAAAAGCACATATTTATCTATTATTGAAGTTTCTCCTCACAATCAAAAGTAGCTCAACTTTTATCCTAAAGGAGTCAGTGAGTTGTCAGTTGAAATCAATTTGAACTTCAGCTAGGTCAGAACCTATGTGCCCCATTGAATCCAGAAAGCAAGTAGGATTTATTTGATGAGCAGTAAGGTGGCTTCCTTCTGTGGAACTCCATGACATCATAAATCAAATTCAACTAACCTATTGTATGAAAGATGCAGCTTCATTAGTCCAAAACTGATGTAGAATTCTGACAGCTTCACAATGTTGTCAATGTCAGTTAATTGATCTAAATTTAAAAGCTGTACACCCTTGTTTAGACTAGTCTATTTTTGCTAGTAGAATAGTATAACAAGGAAGGAATGCAATTAAGCTGTAACACTTTAGGGCAGTCAATGACTTACCTTGGAATTGTATGTAGACTGAAGCTTGCACAGCTTTGAAAACTTCAATGTTGAAGAGCCAGCTACAAGCTCCATCACAAGCAACATAGGACATGTTTCTAGAGGAAAAGAACTAGTGGGCATGGATGAGGTGCTAACTTGTGCTCATTGAGTTGCTTACTTGTAGGTAGGAAAAAGGGCAAACAAGTATAATAAGATATGAGAGAGAGGTTGATCATCAGAAAGACTAAGAGAAGATGAAGTTTGTGCTGGTAGCCAGTTCCAATAGTTCAGATGCACTCAATTCCTCAAATTGATGAACAACTACTGTCAGTATCTGAAGATCTGAAAAAAAGGGATAGAAATCATACAGATTTTGTGAAGGAGAAGGTTCTGCAGGTTGCAAGTCTTCTACTGATTCAAATGACAGTTGTTGTATGTTAGGTATGCAGCAGAAACATGTGAATCATAAACCTGAATGCAAGCCCAAAGGTAAAGATTTTCTGGTAGATGGAGAGAGGAATGTGTTTCATGTAAAGAAAGTCTTCTTCTTCTTTTGAGAACATCAAACCCCTGGTGGTTGGACCTACATCAAGGAGTGTCACTCCCATAAAATACATAATGTTTCTGAGATCATGGAACATTAGGGGCTTCAAAGACCCCATCAAACAGTCAGAGGCCAAGAAACCAATTCAGAACATGAACTTTGGAGAACATGGATGAAAACATTTGAGAATTGTTGTTGAATTCTGTAGTGGCTGTAAGTGTGTTATCAGCCTAACAGATTCCATTCTTGGACATTCTTTTTCATTGAACAGAGAAGCCATGGGTGCCTTAAAGATCAAAGATATGTAGTTCTCTGGAGACATGGTGGTGGCTAAGAACAACTACATGCAGAGCGAGTCTTGGCTTGTGAATGCCCTCTAAGCCTCTGCAGTAAACAAGGTTTTGCCTTCTATGGTACATATAGTCTATAGCAGGTAGGAACATTTCTCAGTAGGAAATATAGTAGATTGATGAATGAAGAGTAGTTAGAATATAGGGATGGAGAACAATGTTGTAATGCATCGAGTAGGTGCATTACTACATCATTCTCACCTAAGATATGAGGAATACCAACCCACTAGAATCAAGAAAGCATGAAATTTTATAACCAAGAGTGTCATGAACCAGCAGCAACAGATCCAACAATGTTCGTTTTCTTTTCATCTTACAGATCATTTATTAGAGGGGAGAATTGGTGACAAACTGTCTCGGAACGCTAAACAGGTCCTTCCCTGCAAAAGGGGATGACCAATCATGCGATCCAGACGAGTACAAGGAGTCCGTCGCAAGGCTACCACCATCCTGTAACCCTGCAATGCAGACACCACTGGATGTATTTGTGACGGGCCTTGTAACTTTGCCACCCATAAACATGGTAGACCATGTGGCAGACAAGTGATCACTCCTCATAGATGGCCTCAGAAGAGTTGAATCCAAGCTCCAGTCTATAGAGGTGTAGTCGCATGGTGTCGATCCACCAGAGCTCCAGTCAACTGGCGAAAAAGAGGATCCATGTGAACCCCATCCAGTGAAGAGTCCAAGCGTAGATGGCATTGCGAACGAACCTGCAGAGTTCCATGAACCACTCCCCCCTGTTGCAAAAGATTCCACAACACCGGAAGCAGAAGTTTGGAGATGATTCCGGGGAGCAAATTGCTGGCCACTAGAACCATCCAAACCCAAGTAGGGTAAGCTGCGTCCAAGACCCCCATTTGCCACCTTCATCATATCCATGCTAGACATACCATTTGAATAGAATCCTGCGGAAGCTGGTGGTGATGCGCTAATGCTGAGGCTTGTTGATGTGGGATTTTGTTTGGTGGTGACTGACTGGGGACGCTGCATGACAGTGACTGGCTCCCTCAAAGTTACTGAGGGCAAGTTGGCCTTTGGTTCATTGGTTGGCATCACATACCGGGTGGTTGGAGGTACAGCCACCTGCAACGAGGATGGCAAAGAGTACGAAATAGAAGTAGAGCTGGCACTTGACCACCTTTTCTCCACTGGAGCAACAACTTGCGGTTTTCCCCAATCTGGCTTAGGCTGTATCTTTCTCAAAGACTGCATGTTCTTATTTGGGGAGTCCACAACTCCAGTTGTCACAGTTTTGATATAGTTTAAATCTCGTTCATCTCTTCTCTGTTGTTGAGGGCCGACTGAAGCCAGTACCTTCTGTTGAGGTCTTAAAGCTGCATTTTGGACAGGTATTACCATCTTAAAGTCAAGATCACTTGGTGGGACGGGGTCACTTGTTTCTTCTAATTTTGATGGAGCAATTTTTGGTTCTTGCTTCTGTGTCTTTAAAGTCACTTCAGCCTTTTCTAGGTCACCCTCACATGCAACTACAGCCCTTTCAACCTCCTGCTTCGTGCACTTGAACTTCACCTCCATATCTGAAATCTTTGTGAGCTCTGTGGTAATATCAATTTTCAAGTTAGCACCAGTGTCTATGTTTGCAGCAATCTGCTGCCTACTTTCTTCACTCCGTTCAAGGAGCCACATGATGGACTCTTCAACACGTCCTTCATTTTGTATAAGAGCCATTGTTGCCTGTTCTGAAGAGAAGCCCATTGCTACAAGTTTCTGAGAAAGCATCTCTAATTTTCTAGACATGAGGTACCCACTACAACGCTCATGTAGCTCCTGTGCTCGCCTCTCCTTCTGGCGTTGATGCTTCTTTTCATTTTTCTGCCGAATCTTATCGCGTTTGTCACTATCACAACCAAGTACAGATTCTATGCGAGCTGCATTACTAGTTGCATTTTTCTCCTTTTGGTCCTCTGACTCACCAGAGTAACCATTATGGTTAGACATTGAATCGAACTCGCCTGTTGTACCGGATGAACTACCAGAATGCTCCTCAGTTTCATCAATGGTTCTGAAATGACCATTGTTTTGGCCTGTTGGCAAGGAACCAGAGGGCATTGTATCGAAGTTGTGGAATGTCCCTGAATCTGGATTGTATGCATTTGAAGGAGCACCATTCCCATAGTTCAGAAGAGCTGAAGAATGTTTTGTAGAGACTTTAGCTTGTTCCTTGGCTGCCTTTGCAGCCAACTTATCCTTTGACCTAGATTTGGTTGCTGGAGACATTTCTAAACTTTTATCACAGTAATTTCCTGCAAATAATCACACTGCAAATGTTAAATACCAAACCAGCATCAAATGATTGTCACTTAACTCTATGAGGACTATCAAAGTAATAATAACAGACAATATGAAAAGTTTCGACCAAGACTCTCAGCCCACTTCAATAGAAAGGAATATAATTAAAATAAAGATAAACAACACCAACATGCAGTAATGTCCCAACTGTTTAGAGTCATTTACATGGATCTTTTCTCACCATGAAGCTCTATTGAGGGCAATATCCATAATTAAAATTGAAGCATTTAAATCTTTTTATTGTTTCAAGCAATGTTTTTGGCAGGTTTTCCTCTACCTATCATGCACCTCTAACTCTAATCAACTTATCTTATCTAATTACAGAATCCATAGAACTCCTTTAAACATATTCATAACATCTTAAACAATTTTCTCATATTATTCTCTATCAAGACAACAACTAAATATTTGCAAATGAAATCATTTCTTATTCCTTCTATCTACCTCAGCATTTTCACCTTAGCTCATCAACATTTTGCACAAGTTTCTTAACTACCCAACACTCTTATTCATAAACATTAACTGGCCTATAACCGTATGACAAAATTAGTCTGGTGATGGTGGGTCTGGTAGACCTATTCTAAAACTGGTCTATAACATTACTTCTACAAGACTGCTATT
The DNA here is from genome assembly GCA_001649415.1 of Musa itinerans. Classification (NCBI taxonomy): domain Eukaryota; kingdom Viridiplantae; phylum Streptophyta; class Magnoliopsida; order Zingiberales; family Musaceae; genus Musa; species Musa itinerans. Next base: position 801,605 of record LVTN01000014.1, on the reverse strand, counting down.
CATAAGATTCTTGCTTGGGACAGTGTTAACAGCAAAGACAATTTGTACCAAAGCAATTGCTCATTTCTAGAGAAACATTAGATATACTATTTAAAGAATTAATGCAATATGCATAAACAAGTATATAAGTAAATCAATTCCTTTAGCTTGGGGTCTTACCATAACCTATAGTCATATAAACTAATAGAAACTGACACCCATAAAACTTTGAGGAAACAATTACTTGCATCTCAAAAATGATAAAGACTTCCCACAATATTGTCACAGTAATGATCCAACTAAGTACAAGGAAAACATGAAGTTTCATTCGAAAAAACTCATTGCAACAAAAACGAGCATACTCTAAGCTTAAACATGCTAAGTAGCAAGGTCCGCCATACCGTACCGTACCAGAGTTTCAACCCGGGCTCGGTACGGTATGGTACGGGTGTACCGACCGGTATACCGAGGTGTACCGAGTGGTACACCCTAATGTACCGAGTAATTTTATTTTTTTCATACTGTAGCAGTGCTACAGTATACTACTGTAGCACTGTAGCGGTACTAAGCGATCCACGTATCAGTAACCTGTCGGACCGATTCGTACCGCCTGTACCGGGCGGTATGCTTCGGTATGGCAGACCTTGCTAAGTAGTACATATTGTATAATACTCTATTGAAGATTTAAAGTTATTTGATGTACAAGAAACAAAATAACAGACAACCAACTGCAGTTAGAACTTAGAAGAGTCTATAGAAAATATTGAACTGATACAAACAAATAATGTCCTGACCATATCTACCTCTTAATATAACATGTGATCATGCCATTTGTTATCAGTTATTAAATGACAAACTGCAGCGGGGAATATAAATAGGACCTACCAAACTCATAACCAAATACAACAAGAAGAATAAAATCAAGCTAGAATGTCTTGGAATATCAACTTTACAAGGGTAATTATAACTTAGACATTTGGAAAAGGATCAAACAAAGGATAAAACGATGAATATAATAGGAAGACTAGAGGACCATATTGTCCTTAGTTTAGTTTCTATATAGTTGTCGATAAATACTAAAAGAGATATCCTACAACATAAACCCCGTCAACGATAACAACAAAAACCAATTTGGCACATCAAAATCAATCCAAAAACTAAACTATGCTACCACCAAAGTTTCTAAATTCTAAGCCCAAACAGACCACCATTCACAAGAGAATAATTAAGCAACACAAAATATCATTAAACTTGGACACCCACAAGCTTCTCCCGCTATGAAAGATCTTTTTTTTTTTGTTGTTAGATAATCAAATTCAGAGACCCCTCACTAAAAACAAAAATAAAATTTACTGGAAAAATAACGTCTTACCACAAAAAAAAAAAGAAAGTTATAAAGATTTCGGATGGTAAAGATCAAGCAAAAATGCTTTAATGATTTTGATATCTATTCCACACATTATTTTGATGAAATACTGATTATTTTCTAGCTCATTAGCAAACATATCTCCTTATATTAAAACATCCAGACTTACATTTATCAATCTATTAAAAAGTTTTATTGGAATATTAAACAACTGTTATAAATTCATGCCAACATGAATCTAAGGTGCCTGTTGCTATTGCATGAAACAGTCCCATAAATCTACCCAACAACAATAATCAACTAGCACCAACTTACGAGTTCAAAAACAATACTAACCCGCTTAGTAGGAAAACATGAAATTCCAGCATTAGGATGTGCACATATCATAAAATATAAATATTCATGAGATTGTTTTTGTCCGCCAAGTTTATCATGACACACGATCACGTGAAAGCAACATGAACCAGAGTATCGATAACAACAGCTGAATTGCATCTATCAAACATTTTAATAATGCTATAGAATGATTGAATACCCTATTTACACAAATCATTATCACGATTCAAACGAGCAAAAGATTATCACAAAAAATAATGTATAAGATAGACGCGGACCCTGCATTCCGACCCAAAAACAAGGTCCGTTCGATTCGTTTGACGGAGAAAAAGGCCCGCTTGCCCAAAAGCTCAAAATTTCACAATAAGACCAAAACGAACAAAAGAAATCCAACGAATTAATGGATCTACTACGGCAGTCTCAATTAACCAATAAATAAAAGAATATTCTTCGCCACAAAATTCTCGAAGGGATCAATGATCCCAACCAAAAAGCATAAGAAACCAAATTAGGATCCCCAGGATCCAAAACCCTAATTCGAATCCCCCCAAAGATCGGCCCCAACGAATCACCAAACAATATAAGAACAGGACGCGCAATCTAATAGTCTTATCAAAAAAAGGGCGACAGGAACCGAAAATCCATACAAAACAAAGACAATCACCCGGTCGGACGAGCCGGAATCGAGAAAAGACCGAAAAGCGACGTGGCAAAAGCAGATCAAGAGACTGGAACAGAAAGGGGCCGGGGAGGGAGGGAGGGCACTGACCTGAAAGCGAATACAACGGAATCGATCGGTGCCCGCGACGGATGGGAGGGCAGAAGGCGTGATCGATCGCCGGAAGACGAAAAGGTAGGGTTTTGAAGGAAGGGGAATTCGGGGAACGATAGAAGCCGATCCCTTTTGCTCTGTCTCTCTCTGTCCTTCACGATCTACTTGCGTGATGGACGGACGTGAGGATGTATTAAATCGAAATGAGAGGATTTGGGTTCCGGAAGTTTGCCATATATAAGTAGCGCAACTGGGTTCCGACTCGCCAATTGACTCGCCCGATTCCAGATTGGGTCTTCAATCGCTCTATCGAATGGGATCGAGTTCAAATCACGAGTCTCAGCAACGGCATACCGGTCAAAGAATCACGTGTCATGAACAGCATATATGTATATACACATGATAATTGAATATAAATGTGTAAATAAGGTCACACGAAAGATTTTGAATGGTCGAATTAGGACATGACTTTATATGTATTGACATGGAATCGTCGCGTTTAGGTAAGCCTACTGTCGCTTCTCCTCCTAAGGGTAATACGGTCATTTCATGCCCGCTGAAAACCCCAATTTCGTTGATCTGCATTTCTCTCTCTCTCCTTGCCGCTGCTGCTGCTGCTCTTCTTTCTTGCTGGCCCAAAGAAGGAACTCCCAGCGATTATTCACTTCTCTACGGAGAGTGATCGATGGGGACGCTGGGAAGGGCGATCTACGCCGTCGGATGCTGGATCCGCGAGTCCGGCCAGGCCATCGACCGCCTCGGCTGCCGCCTCCAGGGCAACTACCTCTTCCAGGAACAATGTAAGGATCTTCCTTCCTCCGTGTACTTCTCTTGTTCTGATGATGCTTGCCGCGCGAATGCGCGATCACTTGGATTGCTGTGCGACCTCCTTTTGTGGTTTAGGTCCGAAATCGAAGTAGATGTCAGGAGGATTTAATTCTATTGTAATGACTTCTATGTAAATTTTGTCTTTTTTTGTTTTGTTTTGCTATAGTCAACCCTTATTTTTAATGTGGTCTGTTTTCATTAGGCAATATATCTTGATGTCTTAGTATTAGGGCTAATTACATATTATTAATTAGCTATCTTTAGCATTTCAGTTTTTATACTTTCAAAAGTTACATTGAAATCTCTATACCTATGAAAGTAAAACATTTAACTCTCTTGCTCTAATAAAATTTCTCTCACTTTCTTGATTTTTAATCCTGTAAAATTATCTTAATTTTGTACGAGGATCTCAATGTTTCACTTTCGTAAATGTAAAGATCTCAATATAACTTTTAAAAATGCAATGACCGAGATGCTAAAGGTAGCTAATTACATAATTAGTCCCTTAGTGTCAACTTTTCTTTGTTAACTTTTTTCTATGCAGGTTATGTTTCTCAATGTTTAGGAAAACAAAGAAGGTGTTTGCTTAGAACTAACAAGTCCTTGTAATTTAATCTTATTTAAAGCATTTTAGGATTTCTCCAAAATTTTACCGATGAGTCTTCTAACTTGTAATTGCTGGTTTCTTCATGGCATTTTAGTGTCGAGGCACCGGACACTCATGAACATATTTGACAAAGTACCTAATGTCCATAAAGATGCTTTTGTGGCTCCAAGTGCATCTGTCATTGGTGATGTCCAAGTGGGCCAAGGGTCATCGATTTGGTATGGATGTGTTTTGCGAGGTATGTTTATGTTAAACAAGTTAGTGTGGTATTGATTATGCAGCTAGTAGAGTTTCATTATCCTGAAGGTGTCCTTTTCTTTACAGAATTCACTTGCTTTAAAAGTGTCTGATTTGTTAAATATTTGAATGCTATTGATTTAACTAGAAAAATTCCATGTAGCTCACCCTGAATTGGAGGTACACTACGGCTTATGGTTTTTTTTTTTGTATTGTATATCACTAAAATCAAAAAATACTTTGTTAGGTACCTAGGCAATGATGCTTAGATATGAAGTTGGTTTACTAGATAGTTTCCAAGATATTAAGTTGGTTAGCAGATAAATACTTCTAAATAGGTATGCAGGGCCTTGACAGACCTATACAAACATTACTGTATATTTTCTTCTGCAAGTTTCTGCTACTGATGTCATAAAGTTGCTGTTGGGGTTGGTGCAGTGGGCAGCAAATTGAGAAAGTGAATAAAGAGAGTTCACGTACGAAATGATTTCAAGGAACTTGATATAAGCAAGAAAAAAGTGGGAAACTGAGAGAGAAAATGTCTGGGAAATCTGTTATAGCGACTCCATTTATATCATCGTAAAGCTAATTTATTTACAACTCTTGTTAACGTGAGTAGCACTTACTACATATTCTAAACAAGTTTGAAACCATATCGTAGATGTAACAAAGGAACTCCTCAGGTAACTTGAATGATATGGTTCGCATACTTTTAAAATGGCTAATGCTGCTCACCGACATGTTTATAGCATCCTTTTTGTTGTATAATATTTTGGTTTGCAAGGTTTGTATTGTAGCAACCATATGCATAATTTTGTTCAAGAATTTATGACATCATCCTATATTCATAACCCAAGAACTACTGGGATGTGGAAATTTGTCTGAGGCTTACACTTGCATTCATCATTGTAACGCTGGTTGTTGCTGGTTTCATTGAATGGCAATGAGGAAGAGTTTTATCATTTGCACCTATCTATTTGATGTCCAGATATTGGTCCCTTAAGACAGTAATCAAGGATATATAGTTCTAGTATAGGCAGAACTTGTTGCTCATAGAATGTATGCATTAAGTTTGGTTGATTATCAGCAGTTATTAACTCCTTTCTTCGGATCCATTGCAGGTGATGTGAACAGCGTCCACATTGGATCTGGCACTAATATACAAGATAATTCCCTGGTGCATGTGGCAAAATCTAATCTAAGCGGGAAGGTCCTACCAACTATAATCGGAGATAATGTCACAGTAGGCAAGTGATGTAATTCTCCCGAGCGACAGTTTTACATTAGCTACTAAGCCCACAATTTACTTGGAAACCATAGACTTAATTCTTCTTTGTTAGACTTTACTTCTTGATTTGACCATATTATGTTATCTCTATAAGTAACTTGTGTCCTGGGCTCCTAGGCATAAAGTTTAGAATTAGAAACCTGCATGTTGTGGTGCAGATGTAAATGTTGACTTTAATTTATTGTTAGTCCCAGCATGTTGTGTTAAGTTTTAGAATATGAATTAAGGTAGCAAGATATTTCGATTAACTTCTAAAGCTCATCATTGTATTTAAAGCCTAAAATTTACAGGCCATAGTGCTGTCTTGCATGGATGCACTGTTGAGGATGAAGCATTTGTTGGAATGGGTGCTGTCCTGCTTGATGGGGCTGTCGTGGAGAAGCATGGAATGGTTGCTGCTGGAGCCCTTGTAAGGCAGAATACAAGAATCCCATGTGGAGAGGTTATCAGCTGTCTGTCCCATGAATTTTTTTTTAAATTAAGTTTATATTTGTCTCCTGAATTCATTACCATCAGCTAGCTCTATCGGGTAGGTCCAATAATTTGATTTGGTCCAGCAGACTTCCATGCATATGATCTAGTGATGAGAGTGATAGAGGAATCAATCTAACAGAGTTGGTTTCTGCTGCCGCGGAACTTGTGGTGGCTTCAAACATTAAGAACATGTGATCCATTGCGGAAGGGACGAAAGGGGCTGTGCTGCTAGAGTTTACCAAAGGGGGGGAGGGGAGGTTACAGTTAGAGGTGGCACGACGGTAGTGATGGAAGCTCAAAATAATTTATCATATAATATGATGTTTGATTATAAGTTGAGAACTGATATCATGTATATCTATTATAACACAAATGGTCTCGGATAGGGTCATTACCAGATAAAATTGACCTGGATCTGTGTCCGATCCATTGATGAACGAGACTGGATCACTGACTCGATGGATCGGAACAGATCGATTGACGGCCTTATATTGAACCATGGTGAAGCAAAGATTAGTGATCATTTACCTTTGTTCATTGACTGTGCTCATTTATGAACTCTGGTTATGCAACAGGTATGGGGAGGCAATCCTGCAAAGTTTCTGAGAAAGTTAACTGATGAAGAGGTAGCTTTTATTTCTGAGTCTGCTGCCAACTATGCCAATTTGGCCCAAGTGCACGCTGCTGAGAATGTTAAATCTTTTGATGAGATTGAATTCGAGAAAGTATTGCGCAAGAAGTTTGCTCGCAGAGATGAGGAGTATGATTCCATGCTTGGAGTGGTCCGTGAAGTCCCTCCGGAGCTAATTCTTCCTGGCAACATCTTACCAGACAAATCTCGCAAGCCTCCTCAGTAAGTTAGGCTGAGACAGTCAGCCCACTTCACCGAACCAGCATCACGAGCTTGTTACAGCATGGTAGCGAGTTTGGTGGTTCATATTTCTGTTGCTGTCCCAATAATCTCAGGTTGGGCTCTGTTTTAGGATCGGTCGTGAACTCTTGTACTCTTCGAAATCGTATCTGTTGCTGCTAGAATCCTGAATTGCTTTCAACATCAATTGTAACGAGCACAAAAAATTGTGTTTTTTAGCACAACCCATCTTTGTGACGCAAGTATTTACTTGGTGTGAATGAGATTCATGTTTTTGTCAAGGCACTTGATTTACTGCAGCAATAAGCTATTCAATTGTGAGAAGTAAACTAAATGCTTTCTAGTGATGCAGCAGGAGATGCTGCAGTGGGATCAGTGGATCCACACCAGTTTACTTTATGATCTAAACAAGAGAAACCATGGACTAACTTTGATCTAGAACTGATTCGTTCATGGACAGTGATGACCAAGTATACATTGACCGGATGACCAAATTTTGACTTTGATCATTTGCCGTATCAGACTTTCTGAACCATCCGAGTCGAGAAATTCCAAATTAAACCTCGTTGATTTCTCCCGTCCATTCTTTACGTAAAGAGATCTCCTCAAGTCATAAAGGAACTCTTTGTTTGGTTTTTGCATGACATATTAAAACCATGAACTAGATTACGTGACAGATATGGTGTCGAAAGAGTAGATCGATGACCAACATCTTGTTTGGAGATGTGTGGTTTCTGACTTCATTGTGTATCGAACAAGCGTGGTCTTCAAACTTGTGTAGTGAACAACGTGCTTTAATTTCTGTTGACCAGCCTCAAGACTTCCAAGGCAGAATTGCATTAAAAATGACCAGTTGTTTTCTTTTCCTCTTGAACTTTGTGTGACGCACGCAACCATGAACAGTCAAAATCTAAGGCGTGCATTCATATTGTTATTGTCAATAGGATTCAGTGACTTCCTACTTGCAGGTCTTATAATCCAAGTAGCTCAGTTGAGGTCACATGAGTCGACCATACTTTGTTCTAAACCCAACTTGTTGCTTTGGCAACCCAAGCATTTCCTTTCGATAAATTAATCCTATGATCTAACCAAAGATCTCAAAGAGGAAAACTGGTTTAGTTCTGATAAGTATGAACTTAAAAGCACTAAAAACCCAAAATAATCGACGGTTAAAGCAATTGATCACATATTTGATTTGTCACAAAATTATTTACTTTTAATTTTAATTAAAAATACTAATTTTTATGAACTAACTTAACTGATAAGACTTTGTCAATTATTTAGAAGAAAAAAAAGATTTCAAAAGTCTGAATGAAAAGAGCTCAAACAATGGAGAACTCAACATGAACAAATGCAAAGCATCCAAATCAAAGTTGAGTGGAACAGGAAGCTTTCAAGCAACATCAACCAACAAACCATGTTAAACAAACAAGGACCAAAAAGAGAAGAGCATTTGCAGTATGGTGATTTGTTAGGTCAGCCAAATCATGGTGCTTCTACAACACAAGGACCAGGCAAATGAATCATTAATGGGTAATGGTTATAGTGCTTGGTGCCTTGTCTCTGTCATTGTCTACATAGCCAGTCTCAAAAGAACAAATGGATAAATGTTTCCGGTGTGCTGGGACTATATCTTTGAGTCCTCAGGCTTCATATTACATTTGGTGAACTTATCACCACTCTCCCCATTTATGCTACTACTCGAGTCAATGTGTCTAAGTCTCCATCAAGAACTAAACACCGAAAAAAGGAGGAACCTCTTTTGTTTAGTCTTTGCAACCAAGCTCAGCAGGTAGATACAGACTTAACAGCAAGATGCAGATGTTCTTCTGTACAGGAGGAAGGTTCCTGTAAGTTGGCGATCCATTCCCAGAATAAACAGAACTAATGCCGGCCATTTGCCCAACTCCTAATTTGGTTTCTGGATTTCAGAACAGGATGTCTGTTGTGCACCTGTTTTGGTAGATCATGCAGTTCCATTACTTGTATAGTTCGCTGTTTTTTTGCTGCGGCAAGTAGCGTGTAACACCCATCAGATGAGCGATTATATTTGGCTACTAGGGAGTCGATAAGATCATATTAGACACCGGGAACTGAAGCATACCATTTTCTGCTTGCTGGTAACCTTCATGGAGCTTCCTCTTTGCCAGTTCTAACTTTTCTCTTATCGAGGATTCCTCTGAGCACTTTGTTTTCTGCATCGCATACAAGATTATTAGATAGGTCAAGGTCCTCCAAACCTACAATATCTAGAATTTCTAGCAGAACTTACATCTTGTGGAACCACCGACAGCTTCCTCCGAAGTGCACCACTGTCTTGATGCTGTTTAGGTTTCATCTGTCTGCCAGCATTCTGTGTGTGGGGTAGCTTTGGTGGTCTGCCAGGCCCAGAATCCAGAATAACAGGTTTGCTTTGCCTGTTTGCAACACCTTCACACCTTCCTTGGCCGATCCCAGGATCCTGTGGCTTTCCCGGTCTCGTAACTGTTTTTTGCTGCTTCGTCTGGCTTTTATCTTCCACAATTGGTGAATGCGGTGGTAGTTGCCTTCGTGTCACTTCCTTCCCTTCTGGTGTAATGAATTGTGATGGCTCTTGCCTCCTTGTCTCCGCTTTCTCTTTTGGAATGACATATTGTTTTGGAGGCTGTTGTTTCCTATGCGGCACATCATTTTCTGGAGACCCTCCATTTTCCCATGGCTTCTCAAACTCTCTATTATTTCTAAAATCTGAAGAACATTTTCAAGAAGATGACATCAACATATTGAAAATTACAAGATGAAATGTACCAGCAAACGATAGCAGAAAGCAGAGGAAATCATAGCTACTCACTTCCATCATCATCCATTTCATCGAAGAACTTCACGTCCAAACGGTAAGAGAAAGGCACAGAAAATGAAACCCGATCAGTCAAATTCAGAAAACAGTGGTGCAACTTGGTCGATGGATAATAAATCATCCAAACAATTGTATCTTATACCTCAGAGAGCTGCATGGAAGTAGTTTGCGAGGCAAATAGAAATCCCTCGTCTAAGGGGGGGGAAGGGAGCCCTTCCTCATCTTCCATAGGAGGATTTATAGAGTCTGGAGAGTTATCTGAAAAATCATGTGTTCAATATTACACATAAAACATGATAAACAACAAAGCCATCCAAGCAAACATGAAAGAGATGCTATACCTGCAATTGCCGCTGTAGCCCTCACCCACTCCTCGGCCAAAACCTTCCAACCACTGTCACACAAAGAAAGAAATTGAAGCAATGTTAGACAAGTTTCTAGCCAGCATGTCTGCACACTATTTTACGCAGTATGAAGAGTCTATCGAAACAAGTTGAAAGAACAATTCATCAGTCATATAAATGACCCTTCCATCAGATCCAAAGCCAAAGGTGCAATTGAACAGAATCGTTCATCATTAAACAAGTGCCTCCACCAAACCAATTAACCATTAAGAATAATGCAAACAAAATAAGCATAAATGAGCAAGGGTGGAAACAAAGATCGCCTTATGAGCAAGATACAAAGTGCACTTACAAAGATGGCATGCTAAACCCTTGTGCTCTATGTAGGAAAATGAAACAAACCCTACGAATACCAGCAGCTTAAATGACTTATGAACTCTATCGTAATTCTCTGAATAATTTTGGTATAGAAAGATGAACCTACTCGATGAGAGTGCGCACAAGGTGGCGAATTTGCTTGGAGTTGTGCCTCCGCAGACAGTTAACCGCCTTTCCAATTTCAGTGGCCTGAGACCCAAATATACGGAGATTACAAAAAACAGGAAGCAAGGCTTTGCTTTTGTGGGTCAAAATTTATGCATGTATAAGAGAGAAAGAAACTTATGAACTGAAACATATGTTCTATCATCACCTTCAGTACTTCGACAGAAAGCTCCATCAATTGCAGCCTCCTCAAAGACTCGAACAATATGCTATCCGACTGCGAACCAGCAAAGTATTCCAAATCAAGATCAAAGAGAGAGAATATAATCTCAGTAGCAGTAGAGCAAAAGAAATGCTTGGGCACCATCACAGTTATGCAAATTCAGCTCTCTCAATGCATCGAACAGTTTCAGTGCAACCACAAAGACATCAAATTTATGAAGCAAACGAGGGCACAGACCTCATCGCGGTGGTTGGCAAAGATCTCCTTTATCCTCAGAACCTCCCCAACGATCTGGCTTTCCTCTTCGATCTCCTCGGTAAGCGCCTCCGCCTCGTCGTAGCTGTAATTGCTCACAATCCGGTTCAAGTCCTCGGGTCCGTCGTTGCTGCTATCCACTTTGCTCTCCTTCTCCCCGTCCCGCTTAACGCTGCGATCGCCCTCCTCCCCCTCGGCGACGCGATCGCACCCATAGCACCGGGGTAGCAGCACGGCGAACAGCTTCTCCACAATCTGATGCCTCCTGCTCCTGAATTCCTGGGGGTAATCCGAGGCCGCGACGAGGATCGCGTGCTCCATCACTTCGAAGATGTCCGAGTTGGCGCTGCGGAAGAACTTTCTCCAGTAATCGAGCGACCCGGACGAGCTCGCCATGGCGGCGAGGGGCGGCTCCAGCGACCAGAGGACGAAGTGATCGGAACCGGAGCCCGCCCGCCTCGGTTTGATTGGTTCTTGAGACGCTGGGATCGAATGTTGGACGCGATTCCGATCTGTGATCGGAGAAGCTCAAATGGTCATCAATGTCCCCGCCGATTGGCGCAGTTGCTATCTCCTTACGTTATCCAAACAACATAGAAATCCAACGAAAACTTCCAAGAAAATCACGAAAATGACCGAATTTTCCTCCGATTCGCTACGGATGCATCCAACAGCAGTCCAAAACTGCGGTTTTTCCCACAAACAAGGGGGGGAAAAAAGGGATCAAACTCCTCCTTTTCTTCCACCTCCTTCTTCCCTTCAAAGAACCCAATCTCGACAGTTCCTAATTCCCAAAACAAATGCCTCCTCCACGGCTCGTAAAAAAGAACCTAAAGGAACCTCTTTTTTTTTTTTCTCTTCCGTTTTAAGTTCCCCCCAAAAATTGGAGAAAATCTCGAAGAAATCACTCAAAAAATCCTCCTTTGTTCTCCCAATCTCCTTTCTCACTCTCGATCATCGACCTCGATCCTCTGTCCTTCCTAGCTCTGCAAATTCCCAAAAGAATGAGGAGGAAGGGAGGCGAAGAAAAGCGCAACCCACCGAAGCAGACGCAACGAGACAGAGACAAATACGGTCGAGCAAATCCAACAGCCGAATTACTCCCCTTCCTCCTCCGTCTCTTCCCCAAAAGAATTATTAGATAAAGAGCCTAAAAAATCCAATCTTGAATGCTCTTAGAAATAATATTTCAGTACGGTAATGATGATAACGATGTTAATAATTCGGGAGGAGTAATCTTAGGACGACGGAGGGAAGCAGCGCGGGCGGTGCTCCAAGGGGCGGAGCGGTCGCCATCGTTGACTCATCCTAACGGACGGTTACGATGGGCCGCGTTATCCCACCTGCCCTCATCGGACGCACCGCTGCGCCGCGTTGTAGATATGACGCGTCCGATCTTATCATGACATCGAGTGGTGCGAACTTTAGAACGGACGGCTGCCGTCGTCCCGTCGATGACACTTGGCGACGATCCGACGGAGGCACGGCTTATCACGGCGTGAGATGATGCCATCATGGGGAATCGAGTCGGTACAGGGAACCGGATTCGTATCGGATCGGATCGGATCGAATCGGATCCCGGCTTCGATCCGCTGACATCAGTTGATTAATGGATTGTACCGATTAGCCTCAACGTGAATAAGTCGAGCAGATAAGGATCGAAGAATAGAGAATTTGGATGCGCATGTGATGCGCATGTGGAAGACACAGGACGGCCCGCATGAGCCGCCATCACTAATCTGCGAAGGCCATGAAAGAATCGTGTACATGCCATCATAGATAATACATATTCTCACCCTTAATTACGGTGTAATAAATCGTTAATTAGTTATGGGATTTAGGAGGGAAATCTACCCACGTGCGCGCGAGCGAGCGAGCGAGCGAATCGTCCCGTTCGCTTTGAAATTACGAAAATGCCACAGGGGCATTAGCTTGCAACCCGTCATGCTGGCGGGTGGCACGGCCGTCCATTCGGCATCGGACGGTGAGGACGAACGAGGAGCGGCAATCGTGAGTGGAAGCGATACGCAGAGGGATATGATCGGTAATTCGAAGAGGGGCCGCGGAAGGAGGGCGGAAGACGCGGCGATTAATTGAGAAGAGGGGTCGGCGGCAGGTGATGCTGTTATTTCGGCGGGTAGCAAAGCGGTGGCGCGTCCACGGGATCGGAGGCGGCGGTTTTGCTGCGAAGAGGGATAGTGTCTATTGGTTCCCATGCGACAACATTGAGGGCGGTGTTCAGAGCACCGAAGGTGAGATTGGCGTGCGCTTCATCGCTTCCGACAGCATTCATAATAAGACTTCAGTATTTTGACCTTCCTGATGAAGCCTGTGTACAGCTCGAGTAGTGTTCTTGTTGTGTGTTTTGACTGACTACTTTCGTAGAAGTCTTCGGGTCGGAGGTAATGAAGAGATCGACAACAATGTTTTCTGAGCCGAGCAATCGATCGGTTTTAGCAATCTCTTGTGCTGGAAGTGTTGAAGGACGAATTCACATTAAAAAGAGGAGAATGAATAGTTTGCAAATATATTATGTTTCGAAGAGGGGAGAAAAGTTTTGAAAAATGGTTAGAGGGGAAGTCAAAGATCAAATTGTTTTATTTTTTAATGAAAGAAATAATCATATATATATTCCCAGACAAAGAACAAAGTTTATGATATTATTAAATATGATCTCATGATGTATTCACATGAGGTGGAATGAGAACAAAGCCCAATCCAAAACCATTGACTTTTTTTTTTTGTGTGGATAGGAGGTAGCATCACATGAAAGAGATGATGGGACATTTGAGCAATCAAAATGAGAATAATTCTAGTAAAATACATCCATAATTGGGAATGCACTTAAGAAAGATATTTCTTTTACATGCCTAAAGACTAAACACATAAATAAACTATATATATATATATTAATCCTTTCAGCCTCAATATTAATCCACTTGCCCAATGGAATTTGATTCATCAAATTATGCAAGCAAACAAAGAAAAGAAAAAAAAAAGGGGGAAAGAAAGAGTATTTGTGAGGCTTTCTACATGATGAGGAAAAAGTAAAGAAGAAGGATGGAGTGGTGGTGGTGATGGGTGAGTAGGAATATGCATAAAGGAAGCTTTATTTGTGATGTGGGTGAGAGAGTGTCCTACAACACAAGTGAATCCCACTTCCTTTGAGAAAAAGTCAATCTCAATGACAGAGGAGGCCAGCTCATGAACTGCTATTGGATTGCAACTGCAAAGTAGTAGTCCCTTTAAATGTTTATTTACTTACCCATGTATTTTGGTAAGGCTGAGATTGCAAAAAAAAAAAAAAAAAAAATCTCAAAAATGGAATCATGAAAATAAGGGAATTCAGAATATACATTGAACAAAAATAACCATTTGATTATTTGTTTGAGTAGCTTATATCCATGCATATGTATGATTGAGATTTCACTAGTTAAATAAGTTAAGAGCATGTATATAGCACAAGCTTAGATGGTGAAGATAGGATATGATCCCAAGACACTATTAACTGTTAAAGACTTCCTTAACTACATTAGTTGATATTTTTTTAAATATATATATATATATGAAAAAAAATTAGTTTTAAAATTTTTTTTGTAAAGTGTCTCAACTTTTTTAAAATGATAAAAATAACCTTATAACAATTTTTGTCATTTTCTCTTAAAAGCTGCTATCTTCTCTCTCTCTCTCTCTCTCTTTTGTAAAAACTAATAGTTCTGTTTTTTACCTTTTTAATAAATCAACTCATACAATTAAAAGCTAATAGTTCACAATAAATTATATTAAATAATTTACTGATATATATATATATATATCAATTTATATTATTAAAAATAATATATAAATATAAAATGTAGTAAATTATTAAATAGAAAAGTAACAAATTAAAAAATAACTATAAAAAAAAACTTGAATTAGACTACATATATCACTCTTTTTTTATTTTAGAGAATTTTTTATTTTTTAATTATTTCAGAATATGAACAATTTATGGTTTTCCTATTTTCTCTATTTTTTCACCAAAATATGATAGATTCATGTAATATTTTTTAATATTTGAACTTCAAAATGGATAGACAACCTATGATAAAAATTTGATCCCAAAAATTTAAGCTCTGATATCAAATACATTGTAGATCCAGATACGCATCTATCTTTTTTTTTTAATGTTTTTAATTTATTTAATAATTTATTATTTTTTATTCTTTTTATTTTCATCAAAATATATTAGATCCATATAATATTTTTTGATATTTGAGTGGACAACTTATGATAAAGTTTTGGTCCTGATATTCGATACACTATTTTATTGGATTACACAAAAAATAATATATCGTATACAAGGATTGAATCAAATGCTTTAAATTAGACTCGGATGGGATATCTATCATTTGTTTTTCTATTTTAGATTTTTTTATTTTATATATATATTCCCTTAAGTCCCCCTTGAGATACATGCATGTCTTGACCACTATGAAGACCTTTGTGCATACACTAATAAGTTCAATGAACCGAAGCGGAGGCATTGTGGTGTAAAACACAAGTTATTATGACTTTCCAAGCATGCAAATGTATCTGCCCCACTTGGTGATGCAAATCCTGAGTTGTGGATTGGAAGAATTATTTAAAGAAGGTAATGATCATGATATATGGCTAACATTTACTAGATAAGTGGAATTAATCAGAAATCTTAATATTAGTTGGACTTTATTTTTTTATTTATTAAAATCCTTTGATAATGTTTAAAAAATTCACACGATATACATATATTAACACTGACTAATCTAACTCAAATTCATTATCGATTTAAAATTTGTAATAATGTTATTAATAAATATAGGGTTTATCGAAGACTTTGGGTGTGTGTAGAATAAGAAGAGGATTAACATTATTGTTTATTGGAGCTATTATTTGGTGGGTATATATGCACACTTCTTCACCTAATGGGAGGTTAGATTGGCTTCATCGTTAGTTTAGACGTGCAATGCGAGCATATGTTGACCACAAATGGTGGCCCAAACTTTGTCTCCATATGAAGAAGTGAAAAAGTACAAGATTCGTAACATGTGAGATTCCAATGAGCCAAAGCCAAAAGACACACGGAGGTGTGTGTGGTCGAAGAGGATGGCGTTATGGGCATGCAAAGTGACATGCCTTTGAATGGTGGTAGCACTGTTCGGATGTCAACTTAGCTACGTGGAGTGAAAGAAACTTATCATGCATGCAATGTCTAGAGGGAAGAGGTGGGTGTATTTAATTTTTTTAGTATCCAAATCTATCTAATTTATTCAAATCAAATTTTGATCTCATTATGTAACATAATGCGGTAAGATTTGAGTAGCAGAATAACCTGACATCATCATCACAAGATAAATTCTTTCTTTCCCTGTGTGTGTGTGTGTGTGTGTGTGTGTGCAATGGGAGGTGTGAAAGATAAGGTTGGATGAGGAATCCAATTTTGTGGCACTGGCAAACCCTTTTAAATCCCTAGCTTGTGGAATAAGAGGTCAAGTGGATCATAATCCCTTTGCAGGAATCATATCTAGTTGTGGCTAGCTTTTCTTCAGAATAATTATGAATCCACTAAATCAGAAGCTTCCAAGCAGAGATGTCCTTTTTTATAATGATGATCAATCCTAAGACAAATAAATAAATTCCAAGAATTTAAAGCACATCATGTGATAATTCAGACAGATTTCTTTTTCTTGGTGATGTTGGGGCCTATTTAGAACAAAAGACTGGGGGATTTTTTGGCACCCTCAAACCACCAATTACACACTGTATCGAACATTTAAAGAACAATTCATCCTGTGATTTCCATGGCATTAACAGAATCTAAATAGTGCAGACGCACCGTGTCAAAGGATTGTTTCTGCGCTCCCGGTCTGATCCACCAGTTGTCGCAATGAATCCACCTCAGTGGTAACACAAATAAAATCGACAAAAAACATTCTGGTGGGAAATCAGTCGTGAAGAGTTCCGAGTATGTCGCCGTCTCTATAGAGGTGATACCTGATGCAACACCAACATACAAGATAAATATTAGCATTCTGGTGGGAAATCGACAAAAAACATCCTTGCCCCATTGCCTGGGGCAAGGATGGAAGACTTGGACAATTTTCAATATACGTTATCTCAAACGAAGTAAGATGGATGGCCCATCTCTTATGTCAATGACATGAAGTTGGGGCAGTTACAGATGTTCAGTCTTCCGAGGGATGCTGGGCACCTTGGCAATTCCTTCAGGCCATCACAGGTGCCAAATGACAGATCTTCTAGCTGTGGTGGAAGTGCTACACCACTTGACGAGGATGACAATGTTGATGCTGATGATGTCGATACTGGTGAAGGTGAAGGAACAGTTAGGCTTCAACAAGAAATGACTTGCAATGATTTCAACAAATTAAGACCTCAAAGCTCCTCAGGGAATGAGACCAAAGCATTGCAATAAATGATACATACCAATCAAAGGGCGTCAAGGCTTCTCCACAACTTGGACTGCTGCAATGAGAACGTCCAATTCCAACCTTCGAAGGGTCGAGTTGAAGATCCTCGTCTCATCATTTCCAACAAGAGGCCCAGCTCCTCACATCCTCCTATCCTTAGTTCTCCAAGAGAGTCCAAATCCTTGAAGGAGAGTCTTCCCTGAGGAATAGAAGAATGTGTGTCCACAACATTCCTGCCAGGCATGACTTTTATATCAAGTGTGACTAATGTGGTCAAATTTTCAATTGATCTCAGCAGCATCCAGTTTTTTGCTGATACACACAACGCTCTGATGGAAGGGAGAAGTGGCAGTATCTGCAACGTAGGACAGCAAAAGATTCTTAGTGTAACAAGGCATGGGAAACAGATTTGTCACTGATCCTCCATCCTTGTCAGACCAATTCTCCAAGCTTGGCATACCAGCTATAAGCAACTTTTTTAGCAAGAGAAATACTTGTACTGTGCTATAGATGCCAACTCCATAGATAATGTGCTTCACGGCATCTACTTCTGCCAAGGACAGCACCACAAGAGATGGTAGCTGCCAAAAGTACAAGATTAAGAGATGGTAGCTCACATCCTCTTATCTTTAGTTCTCCAAGAGAGTCCAAATCCTTGAAGGAGAGTCTTACCTGAGGAATGGAAGAATGTGTGTCCCCAACATTCCTGCCAGGCATGATTTTTATATCGAGTGTGACTAATGTGGTCAAATTTTCATTTGATCTCAACAGCATCCAGTTTTTTGCTGATATATACAACACTATGATGGAAGGGAGTAGTGGCAGTATCTGCAACAAAGGACAGCGAAAGATTCATAGCTCAGCAAGGCATGGGAAACAGATTTCTGTCACTGATCCTCCATCCTCGTCAGACCAATTCTCCAAGCTTGGCATACTAGCTATAAGCAGCTTTTTTGGCGAGAGACATACTTGTACTGTGCTATAGCTGCCAACTCCATAGATAATGTGCTTAATGGCATCTACTTCTGTCAAGGACAGCACCTCAAGAGATGCTAGCTGCCAAAACGGTGGAAGATGTTGGCATTTTCTGCAGCCTCCCAGATGAATCTCTACCAAATGTTGAGGCAGGAAGGACTCCAACATCCATGTTGGGAAGTTGATTCTGCTGTAGCCCCAAATTGTCAACACCTTTATGCCATTGGGTGGCTTTAGTTCTTTCAGCACTGCATCTGCATCTTCAACTCTCACTTCAACATTCTCATAAAGAGATTTATCATCAATCCACTCAATCATTCCCCAACATAATGCTAAGGTGTGCATATTTCGCTTGGAATTCAAATTAGCTTCTTTAGCATCCACAGCCTTCCTAATATCTTTCAGGTTATAAAACTCAAGTTGGCCAGAAAGTTTTTACTCCTTCAGCTCACCTGTGCCACTCGCAGAGTAATTCCCCACAATACACTTTGTTAAGGTTTGCAGGCAACTTAATTACCCCATTCCTGCTGGCATGCACTTCAACATCCTACATCCATCGAGATAGAGATGCCTAAGGTTACTCATAGTTTCCATTCCTCTTGGTAGTTCACATAGCTCCTGGCATTCAGAAAGCTTCAGTGGCTGCAAATTGAGAAGTCAACAAGTCACTTCAGGTAGTTTTAATATTGGGGTACAAAACAGATCAAGGTATCTAAGGTGTTTCAGATATCTTGCAGAAATCCATATTCTCTTATTGTTAATATTATGGATTTCTAACACTCTTAGAATGTAAGGCTTGACACATCCCCTTTCTCCATAGTTTTACCAGAATATACATCCGGTGCAATCAGTGTTCGAAGTGGAGGAAAGCTTTTGGAGAGCTGCTTGATGTCTAAAGAGAAGGTGCCAGGTACTGCCAAATGATGAACATTCCTTGAAACAGGGGCTGGATTTAGCAATGCTTCACACTCATTTCCAGCTATGGATTGCACAAGGTCATGAATAAGATCATGCATCTTGCATGTCGTTATACAGCAATATCCTTCCTCTTTTGGTTCATACCAGTTTGCATCTCTAGATTTCATAACTTGCTTTAAATCCTGGAGTATGGATCTATGGACCAGCTCCCTGAAACATTCATGACCTTTTAACATTCACACCTGCATTTTCTTCAGATGCAATGTATCCATCAGCCATCCACAATTGAATCAATTCTTCCTCATCTTATCTGGTGGCCTTTGGCGAATACCACAAAAAATAAAACAACTTTTTAAGTGGGAAGGCAAGTGCTTGTAACTCAGTTGCAGTGCAAGTAGGATTTCAACTTCACCATCTTCAACTTTTTATATTCCAGATGTCATTGTTCACTACATCCAACCACACCCCTCTATCTCTCTCCTTGTGGCGCATTGAGCTTCCTAGGACTTTTATTGCAAGAGTCAACCCACCACACTTTCTTACGATAGCCTTTCCAATATCAACAAGCTCCTCATCGACTCAATCAAAAGCTTTTTGCTTGAACAAAATCCATGAACCATCCTCAGATAAGCATGCTAAATGATAGGTGGGAAGTGTACCCACAATCGATGAAACTTTATCACTGCATGTGGTCATGATAATTCTGCTCCCATGTCCTCCACAACCCAGCAAAGATTTTAGATCTTCCCATTTAGTCGGACCTACATTCCATACATTGTCTAGGATGAGAAGATATATTTTTCCAAACAATTAACACTCAGAGGCGGCCTTGTAACAATTCCATGGTTGGCAGGTCACAGATTCCAGTGGCTGAAATTATAATTGCTTTGACAGTATCTTTGACATCAGACAAACAAACCCACATCTGCAATTTAAAATGTTGCTTGACCCCGTGGTGATTGGAGACTAGCTTGGCCATGGTCGTCTTTCCTACTCCCCCCAAGCCAACCATAGCAAGGACTCCAACATTCTCAACGTTGTGATGATCAAATAATAGCTCCACTAATTCTTCCTTTTCTGTAGATCTACCAATCACACCCGATTCCTCAGCAACAAAGGAGTAGGTTTCTTGTGCTACTTCATGCTTTGTTCGTGCATTACTCTTAAACTTAAACTTATTACCCTCGTCTGCAATCTTATCTATTCTGTTCACCACATGCTTTAGCTTACGCCCAATGTAGCGCCGAAAGCGAACTGGATTGTGAGCAGAGAGGAAGCGTGTTACCTTGTCCATCATGTCACCGGTAGAATTGGCTTTGCGCCACAGGATTTCGGTGTTCAATTCATCGATAACATCCTCCGCATCGTAGGCGGCATCCTTCAGCGCCGCCAGCCACTGCTTCACAGCCGGGTTGCGACTCTGCTTCTCCTCTGCATCGGCGAGCATGGCCTGAATCGCCACTCCCGCTCTACGCCTCGTGCAACTGCGACTTGTCGATACGCGTCCTTGATCAACCAGACGATCAGTTGCTGCAGCAAGGACAGGAGGAGCGCATCGGCAGGCATGGTGCTGTCGGATCGAGAAGGTTGGACATCCTTTTTAGGGCTTATCCTCGTTCGAGGGCTTCAGTCCTTTTCGCTCGGCAGGTGTTCGACAATTTGTTTACGAAGTGTCACATCAACGTGGCTAGATAGATGATAAATAGGAGTGAGGTTTTATTTTAATGGCTGCTGCTAAACTGACTCCAAAAGCCAAATGGGTCAAGTCTTCGTTGCACTGCCACGCGAAGTCGACTTTATCTACGTTGGTTTTGAGCTACATTTAGTCCGATCAAATGTTGTCCTGACAGCTGAAGTGATCCGCAAAATAAGAAAATTTTAAAAAAAAAACAATACTTACTGAGTCCGGTTCAGCAATTGATCGTGGACAAATCCAACCCGGTCCAGGTTTCGACGAATCAAAAATAAAAGAACCGGTCTATCGAACAAGATTGGACCGGTTTTGGAATGCCGCAAAAATTAATTTAAAAGCTTATCTTCGTCAAAGCAAAAAATACTCGTCATTAAACTACTCATCCAACAGGGTAAAAATAGTTGCGAAAGAATTGAACGTTAAATAGAGCATCAATGATTACAATATGTTTGAAAATTTACCAAGCTGCATCGGACACGATGGCCTCGTTCTTGGCTACACCCTCATTCCTCCGATAAGGTTCGTAGTTTTGCCCCTAACACAAGCAATATTTAATGCAGTTTGAGAGACCTGCCATAGGCAGCAATCAGAAGAGCCTCAGCTCGTCCTGCAGCAGCAGCGGAACAGAGTGAGATACCTCTTCTCGAACACCACAACAATGACATGAAATCACAATGAAAACTATTAATGACAGGAAGCTCCCAGGAGTTCATACCATGATCCTTTTTCCTTTTCAGGGAAGAATCCAACGAGGGAAACAAGTCAGAAGCTGTTCTCCTGCTATCTTCCTGCATAGAAACTCGCATTACTGTAATACGTAGGGTTTTCTCCTATATTCTGAAAGGGAAGCAATTAGAGAGTAATAGAAGAAAATACAGATATTATTCTAGTGATTGAAATGTAGAGTAAAATCAACCGAGCAGGAACCGATGACTAAGTTAAAGTTAATGAACAACTGCAATCACAAACAAAATCAACCAAACATATCTTGGTGCCTACGTTTATTTACAAGTCTGGATTGGACAACTGGAAAATGATGGTTAGAAAGTAGCAGACTGATGCATGAGGCAGGCTCTCACCAGTCACCAATGCAAGAGTTGGGGAGGGTCAACTTTACGGTCTAACAAGGGTCATAGGAGGCTCTTCAAATATCATTCACTGATTACGAACCAGATAGAAGATACCAATCCCGTGGTGAAAGTTAAACTTTAGTCATTACTTCCGGAAAGCATCATAACTTACTAGGAAATTTGAAGCTATAAATAGAAAGATGCTCGCCATCAATGGCAACGATGAATCATGAGAAAATGTCATGAAATTTTTACTCTTGCATCCCTTTGATTAAACAATGAGCCAGACTAACCTTGTTTGACGAGCTTCGATAGAGGTCAAAATGGTCCTTCCAAACACGACATGCCACTGGCACAACTGAAAATCCTGATGCCACTAAAACCCCAATCCACAATCCGTATGTAAATCCTCCACTCCACCACCCCTGAATTGCAATAGAAAGAGAACCATCATAATAGGGATGTAACAGAATTGGGAACATAAATGTAATTGTGTAAATATAATGGAAAGAGGGGGTGAAATAGTTAAATTTCCCTCCTTCTTTGATGGCAAGAGAGTTCTGTTGTTAACCAAAATGAGCTGTACAGCTGTACATTTGACAACATATACAAACAATAAGCATATCACTATACTCCTTAGCAATAATAAGTCCGTCACTCGGTTCAGATCACAATAAGGTAAGCCTAATACACAAGGCTCCTTCCAATGTGGGGGTCTGTGGAGGGTCTGTAATTAGAAAGGCTAGTTCTTTGACTCACCATGCTTTTGCACATGATAAAGCAATTAATAATTCAGGACAAGCTACATCCATATGCAAGCTAGAAAGAAGCAAGTACGTAATTTAAATTTGAACAAAAAAATGTATTCGATATCAATACCTGTTTTCCATCTTGTGGATAAGGAATAGACTGCTCAATAAATGCTGTAGTTCCTGAAATAAATTCTTCTATTAGTCAGCATAATATGTGATGCTAGTGATAAATTAAATTACTATATAGTATATCTTGTTAGATATAACAAGGTACTATCACTATTCTAGCAAGAAAAAGGAATTTGGAACTTCATAGATTATTAGATTTTTTTTAGATAAAACTAGCATTAATACTGTATGAAGAGGCCTAAGGATGAAACCAAAAAATTCTAGAATAGCAAGCTCCTTTTAAGCACAATCAAGCATTTTCAAGATAAGGAATAGCTAAGCAAAAATAACACCACAACCAGGTTAAGAAATTGAAGAGGAGGCTGAGTTGTGATAGATTACTAGCCTAACAAGGGGGCCATTCACAATGACATATATTTTAAACTGACGTTTATTTTGACTTCTAGACTGGGTTAAAGGTTAGCATATACAAGAGCCTAATTTCTTTGCAATCTCTTAACCAACTTTGAACTTCGTCCTTATTTCTTTGAGCCATTTCTTATTTTTTGAAGCTAATCTTCAATGTTAAATGACCGGTAACCATAACCTAGCAGTATGTCTTTATCTAAAGATCAATGTAGGAAGAGAAACAAAAAGAAGGAAACCTTGATGTTTGACCTTTGGACTCTATTTAGATCCTTGTATGGACCAAGTGAAATCTAGTTTGATTTGCATGCCAGATTAAGTTAGGACTACACCAAAGGGAGAGCTCCTTTGGGTCTCTTAACCAATTCTCATGTAATGATCTTCCTTGTTACCACATTCTTTAACTAAGAACTCAATTTATATAGATGCATAGAAATATTTTTAAATGAGCTAAAAACAAGACCATAGATCAAAGATCTAAGAGAGACACCTAAGGTCCATTTTCCATTCAATAGGATGATATTCCAGAAAAACAACTTCCTTAAAATTATTGTCTAAAATTAAGGCCCAAATGCTCTCCAACAACCCAATACCAATCACAAGAACTTATTCACAAGACATATGTCACAAAAAAGAAAAAGGTCTTATCCCACAACAAATATTTGGCAAAGCTTGAAAATTTTTGCATGTTCATGCAGTTCATCAACATAAAATTAGTGGTACAAGAAAATGAATTGGGACCAAAATATTTTCATACCAAATAGAGACCCAAATCATTGTTCTTGGCACAAATCCTCTAAATCAGTTCAGACATACATTGGTTCCACTACTTTTAGTTAAAACAAAATATATTCTATCCCGTAAAATATGTTTATTCCTTTCATTTGGGTTGTACACAAGGTAGAAAACAGAACATTTTCTGAGGTCCATATAGATACTGTATATCCTGTTCAACTAGGAACCCAAGAAAAATAGGAAACAATATTACGGACTTCTCCAGCATTCACACACATTTAACCATGATATTAAAATCTGGATACAGGTGTTAGAAGGGCACTAAATTCTGTCACATACTTGTTTACAATTAATATAGATACAAATTGGATCTACAATGACAGCCCAGATTGAATTTAAGGTTGATAGATGTGAATATCACATGAATTGAAAATGTCACAAACAAATAATTAAGGTACTAAGGCAAATCAGGCAAAAGTCTGCTCTACCCTACAACTATAATAAGACCAATTTGCATTACTAAAGATCACCTAATGACACATCAACAGAATCTAACTAAGTGATTGTGACACAAAAAAAAACAAAATGCATATGGCAGTATTGGATATCACCCAATGGCAAACTTGCTTAATCTATATATTCAGTTACACTATGGGGCAGGTCCTACAACAACTCATTATCTGACCCGATATATGTTTGCAGATCATATATTTTACTCCTCACTTTAAGGTAGCGAAACCACAATTTCAACCTTTTTTAGGAAGTGAAAAGAAGGAGAAAAAGAAAGAGAAGAAGGATCCATTAATATTGAGCAGCGAGTAGTTGACCATTGATAAAAGAAAAGAAAAAATAAAGATGGTTCTTTTACCTCTTATTCTCATTTTCTGTTTTCCATTTTCCATTTCCTTCAGTTCCACTTCTTACTTTCCTATTACTCATCATACAAAAAGCTATCTTGGTTGCTAGAGTAGTCCAAGATTTGTTCTTTCATTTTATCGAGTTTGACAACTAATCTTTCATTTTGTTGGATGATATCATTGCCAGTTAGAGGTTTAGATGGCTGCATAAATTATAGCCAATGGCAAGCTTCTAGTTGTCTGCTTATCAGTAAAATGCTCAAAATGTGTAAATAGGGGATTACTTAAGTTTAAACCATTCAAACCAATCAGCAGATCAAATTTTACTAGATTCAGTGGGCATATTGGTTCAAGATGGCCGGGAAGTTATGATCGCCGCTCTAATAAGCAAAAAGGAAAAAAAGGTTTTATTGATTATGCCACATTTGAATGAGATCTAGCTATATCAGTATTCATTCGCAAAATCAACCTTTAAATGCCTACAGTTAATAATTGAGTCATTAATGCCTATTTGACATATAGGTCACTTATGGACCATAAAGAACCTTCATTTTCTGCATCGTTCAATTTGGTATGTAACTTCAAAGAACTTATATAACTATGTCAATGAAAAACCCACATGCATTAATATAATAAAATTCTCCAGTAATTTGAACATCAAAAGAATAATTTGTTCAAATGATAACTACCAGTAAATGTTCAAACACATGTTTATCATGGCATAATACAGAAATAAGTCATTGATTTGTATACCATTTAAAATAGAAATTCCAAAGCCTACCAACATATGAATTTGATATAATCAGCAATCTCAAGATGCACAAAAATAATTTCAGACCAGACATTATAAAATTGCAGATTCACAAGTCCACAAGAAGTTGCAAAGGCTGATGCAATGTTCAAATAGATGGAAATGCCATATTTTGAATGCTTAAGCACCATCCTGAAAGTCAGCAGCATAAACATGAATATTACTGAGATACTGATGAGCAACTACAATTCACATAAATTTTGGGACTACAAAGTTTGGGGCTGACTTTAGGGTCTAAATAAGCTGTCATGATGGTGGTAGCATCAATACAACAAAACTAAAGATTGATGAAGAAAATTATAGTTTATAGCAATGATTGAAATATCATACCGTATCGGAGTTTCGATCTTCTCTCGATACGGTACGATACTGTATACCGAGCAGTATACTATATATATATATATATATATATAAGTAAAAAAGAAAATTTCGGCAACATTGCCACCCTTCTCCCCCATGCGAGGCGACATCACATCTATATATATATATATATATATATATATATATATATATATATATATATATATATATATATTATAAATAAAAAAATACTGTCCGATAACGAGCGATCTGCGTACTGGTTTACTGTTGGACCGGTATGTACCGTCCGTACTGGACGTATCATTCGAAACTATATACCTTAGTTTATAGTAGTAATTTGAATTAATAAACCTGTTAAATAAATGGAATCTAGCACTCTTGAAATACAATAGTATTGTTGAACCTTATATTAATGTCTTTCATGCCTCATACCAAGTGGTGCACCAAAGCTTTGAAGCAATCGGACCATGGATCTTGCATCCAAGCGCTTTCGAACACTTTTTCCAACCAATACTTGCAAGTTCGGAGTATCAAATACCTGCTAACAATTGTTTGAACAATTACATAGAAAGGAAGCATGATGATCATGAAATTATCAGAATTCTGAAGAACAATAAAAGGGTTTGAGATTATAGAAGCTACTCTTTGCAGCACAAGTATGGAACTTGTAGTTAGTCCTAGCAGTGGCCAGCTTCATAAAGTGATCAAGAAATATCTTTACAAAGATTAAATATGTTGTATGCCCAAGTTCAAGGCAATCATCCTACCAAAAAATTGAAAATTATCTTTGCAGACCAATGTTAGATGTCACATAAATCCAAAAGGTTAATTGTTAGGTTTGCGCATTTTCGAATAAGAAGTTGCTAAATGGAATAGTTCAAAATTGGCCCTTATATCTCTTACCACAAAAGATGTTCATATCTTGCTTTTTTTTCTTTCAATTTTTGCCTTAGAGATAAAGTTAACTGTGTGTCTTAAATACTACTTTAGGTTCTCTTCTGTTTTCTTTTTTGGGGGGGTTGGTTTCCTAAGTAAACAATGGGGCGTTGCTATATGGAATACACTCAATAAACCAGGTTATCTCCTCACATGATTAACCTCAAACATTGTCAACCCATCTTTTGCTAAAAGTTGCTGCAAAGCTTGTTGGCCAAAGGCCTGAAGCTTTTCATTTCTAGTCAGTTAAGAGGCCAAATGTAATGTATTCTTTGGCTTTCTTGTTTATGCTAAAGGTAATCCAGCAACTTGTCCAGGTTGTAGACAAATTGGAGATTTCATAGAACTAAATCAGAACTTGAAAATACAAGGGAGTATTTGAACCCCGTTTTAATGTCTGAGCCTTCAGGAGGAAAATAATGACGCTTCAAATTTATAAATCCACAATTAATTTCTTCATTGAAAATACACGAAAAAATAGAAGAAGATATATAGGGTCCAAACAAATCACTAATAAATCTAGTGTCCTCTAAAAAATCCCAAATTATACCAGAAACTAGCATGCCTAATTCTAAAATTTCACCAAATCCATATGCAACCCAAAACTACTAGAGCTATAGGTCCCTTGCTCAACCAATGTGCCTGAATTATTTTTAGTATTAATATATCTAACTGTATACTAGACATGCCATTTCTTTCGGTTCCCACTACAATTTACAAGATAGACAAAGAACTAGCTGTTCTACTCTGCCGACAGTTACATCATATGCTTCAAACAAAACACTAAAAGGACCATCATTAGCACATGCATCCAAAATTCCAGCTTCAACATGATTTTATGGTATTTAGGAACAAGGAAAAAATGATTCCCAAAACGGACGAGCAAGAGCCTGCCTCGGGTTACTAACCTGAGCAGAATAACCAGAACCATCGGGTTTCAGGAGAGCCACGGCTCCCGAAATATCAGGGTCGACACCGACGACCCACACGGCGTCCGAGTCGCTCTCAATCTCCTCGTCGGCAACGGGCACGATCTGCCGGAAGTTCTCCGAGAAGGGGGAGGAGAGGGAATCCAGCCATTCCTCCTTAAGCAAGGCATCCGAAGCCCTGGTCCTAACCCTAGCGGACAAAGCGAGGCCGGACCCCCGTCTCCCGCTGCCAAGTAGCTGCTCAGCACTGCTGAAACCGAGGGCAGAGACGCAGAAACCCCGGTGGTTGAGAACGGCGGAGAGGACTTTGGATCGGAAGGCGGAACAGAGAGTCCTCATCGAGAGGGGCGTTGGGCGGGAGATGCGAGCTTGTGGGCCAATTTGGATGGTCGCCATAGCCAAGAAGCAAGCCGGCTGGAGTGGTCCAGAGGACTGTCTCGCGTGCCCCTCTCTATTTTCACTTTGTTTTCTTACCTCCCATATCTCCA
Organism: Musa itinerans; assembly: GCA_001649415.1. Lineage (NCBI taxonomy): Eukaryota > Viridiplantae > Streptophyta > Magnoliopsida > Zingiberales > Musaceae > Musa > Musa itinerans. The sequence continues at coordinate 773,241 of LVTN01000014.1, read as the reverse complement.
TATTAAATATATAAATAAATATATAAATATAAATATAAATATCCATAAAATTTTAAATTTAATATATAAATCCTTATAAAATAAAAAATGAGCTAATCTTTGTTGATTGATAACTTCAATTGAAATTAATATTTTTTAAAAAAAATATTATATAATAAGTAAACGATAAAGATAATATTTAATCATAAAAGAATCGATATTCAGCATATCTGTCATTAGAATAATATTTTACATATAAATTTGTAAGATATAGTCTTTGATTGTCAAGTGGATCCCATCATAGTACATATCAAGATCCGCAAAATCGTACCGTACCGGAGTTTCGACTTGAGCTTGGTATGGTACGATACGGGTGTACCGAGTACTGTAGTAGTGCTACAGTGCACTGTTACGGTGCTACAAATCGAAAACCGGTACGTACCGTCCGGTAGCAAACAGTCCGCGTACCGGTAACCTGTCGGATCGATACGTACCACCCGTACCGGACGGTACATATCGAAATGGCAGACCTTGATACATATAATATATATTGCTATGAAATTAATATTTTTTACATTTACCCTACTAAAATTAAAGCTCAGTAAAAGAAGGTTTCAAGGGGGTCAAGAATAAGTTACTAGGTTTAATCTCAAATTCAGATGCACATTCCAGATTTCCTGGACCCTAACACACATGAAGGACAAATTAGCCTTCAACTTCCTACAGACAACTGACTGAAGGTTTAGATATTGCCAGAATTCTCATTTAGAATTAACCCCACCAAAGCCTTGTTTTAAGGCTTTTTCCAATCGTTGAGGACGAAAAGAAGGTGACGCAACACCTCCTTATATTCCCATGCCTTCAGTCTTCAGTCACCAAGCCAAACTGCTCTTTCTTGCCATATGGAGGTCGCTACTTCTCCCGGGACAACGATGCTCACCGAGTATCATCCTCCTAACAAAGCTCCGTTTCATCTCACTCCTCTGTGCCTTTACTACGTATCCTCACCATCTCCAGAATCCAAGACCCGATTTGGCGTCGACGATTTCGAGTTCGGACACCATGCGGAACTCGAGGCTTCGTGTTACTTAGAGCAGCGACAGCAGCAGCAGCAGCTCATGTCGTTTGCCGATGAGCTGTTTCACAGTGGGCGGCTGCTGCCGCTTAAGCTCCCACCGCGTCTGCAGGCGATCAACAGCGGGAGCTGCAGTCAACGAAGCTCGTGTGCGACTTCGCCCACCTTGCTCTCGGGTTCGGCGTGGAAGGCGGCGAGTCCATTTGCGAGGCGCGGCTCGAAGGGGAAAGACGTCGATCCCTTCGCGGTGGCCTTGGAGAAAGTGAGGCAGGAAGACACCATAAGGAGGGGTCGAGCGTCCCCCGGGAGGAGGGCTCGATCGTTGTCGCCTCTAAGAACCTCGAGTTGGCTTCAAGGACCACCAGGCACTGAATCGTCATCGGGAACAAGAACAAACCAATGTCTAGACTTTGGGACGAATATTGATGGGCTTGCGAAGTCTACTTGTAGAGGACCCGGGAAGAAGAAGGTGAAGAACAAGCATTTCGTGTCGACGAGGACGTTAAATCCAAAAGAAGCTGACAATGGCAGGTCGAGGGGCTGGTTGAAGGAGGCGGTCAAAGCGACGAGGAAGAGGCCCATTGCAAATTGGCACGGTCCTTTTGCGTGCTTCGGGCATAATCTGTAGACGATCAGTCTGTTCCCACATGCGTGCTCTAATGTTAAACATGTACGACTCCATCAAGTGCCAGATTGATCAGCCGTCCATGTTTAGTTGTTGCAGAAGGAAAAATAAATAAAGATCGCCTAATGGTGCTCAAAAGCAGGTGCTAGGATTCGTTGTTATGTTAAATGTATAACCTGAGACGCAGCTGCTGCTTTTGGTCAATCATGAGAGCAGAAGTCGCACTTCAGCTGCAAAAACCAGATGGATAACCTAGCGTGAGCAAGATAATGGATGGTTGAAACGAAGCAAGAGTATGATACAAAACGTCAGAAATAAAAACAAACAACAAGCTCCTAGATCAGCAAGTAATGAGTTGAACATAATGTCAGAAGTGTTCGGGTGGCCTATAAATTTACATCACGGTGAGGTCATCGGTAGTGATTCCAGAGCATCCATATTAGACAATGGGATGCAGCCTTATACAATGCAGATCGATGTACAACATTGTAAAGTTCTGATGAATGATTTCTTGGAACTGCTAAAAAAAAGGAAATGCAGTAAGAGAACCTAATTGAATTCTCACACTGGAATTAATGGTCACTCTGCGGGTTCCTTTTCTCCTTGTATCGTTGTATTTTGCTGGGTGCTACAAACTCATAAGTGTGACTCCATATATCATTTACCGAGTCTGTGCTTCGAGGAGGATGTTGGTGGCTACATTTATGTCGTTTCTAGCCTGCATGAGTGCCTGCCTGGCAGCACTGCTGTTGAAGCCCATCGATACCAACATAGCAATGGAAGACTCTGGTGGCTCTGGCATAGGAATATGTCCCACTGAAGGATAGTTCCGCTGCATCATAATCAAGAAGACAAACCACTGAACGTTAGTGCAAGTCATTGACACCAAGCTGCAGTTACCTATACAAATACTTCTCACCACTCAACAATTTTTTATCGGATATCTATCTATTGAGTGAAAAAATAATTACAGCCAAAGTAGGAAGACCAGCATCTGTAATGCTTAATAAAGATGAGTGCAAAGATCTTCAGAATGCTGTGGAATTTCCTATACAGAAAGAATCAAGTCCTCTAACTGTTTACTATGTCAAATGAACATTTCTGCATACCAATGAGGGCCTGTGCTATACAAATATTTTCGCAGATGATTGAATAATTTTCTTGTGTATACTAATCTCACCATTCCCTATGTTGGATGAGCTTTTCTACAAACAAGCCGGAGAACAATTTAGTTACAGATGGTTAAATATTATTCTTTTATTAATAAATCTTCCAGTTCCTGTGTTAGATAAGGATTTCTTCACATATTTTCTTTTATTTTATATATATATATATATATATATATAACTCCTTGCTTTAAATCACTGCATCTAGATTTCACCAACTGAAATTTGAAGAACATTACTCTATCACCTCTAAACCAGTAAATAGCTCTGTTATACAAAAAAAAGCTATTGCAGCTTCTAGATGGGCTGAGAAGTCATATATTAAAAACAATTGCTGGATCTTGGCAGATCCACGCTATATTGTTCTGAAAGAGTTAACTGCAAAATGCTAAATATTTCCAACTAAACCAACGGAAAGCTGACTTGTTAGTGTTATGCTTCCAACCCCACGGGTGAATCAAGGTACATGCATAATAATGAGTAGGGGTCCATTGGTCAAAACAGGTTGGACTAGGTCAAGTGCATAGGCAGACAGCAATTACAATTGCCAGAGAATGTTCAAGGAAAGAATGAGAAGAGGCTTGGACAAACCTGACGGCCAGCATAAGGCACATGTGCATTTCCTCTGATATTTGCTCTTGATGTGTGTGATGAACTTGCTGAAGAGAAGAATAACCTTGAAATCACTGAGGTTATTTTTTTGGGGAACTGCATATAGATCGAGTAAAGGAACGATCAGGATTTGAACAGCCAATAAAAATCAAGCTAAATGAGATGTCAGAGCATTTCAAAACTATATAATGGAAAACACAGCTTAGCAAAAAATTGAAGTTTGCATATTCAAGATGATTCAAAATTATGATGCCTTAGAAAAGGTCCAAGACAAAACATATTACTCTGAAAGCACAAATGTGTTTAAAGCATTCACATCAAACTTCATTAGGATTGAATGTAACCATTCTTGTTGATTTCTGCTACTTTGGCATTCATAATTTACTCAGTTCCAATACACTTTATCTTGGCTTACTGTGAATGGGACTCACTAAAATAGCTAGATATAGCTATCATAAAATTAGAACAAATAGAGACCTAAGAAAGCTTTTCCAGTAAAACTTTGTCAACACTTGTACTTAGCAAGTTGAAACTATGAGTGTAACAAACTTGAACAACCTATAGTTACTAACTGCAGAGCCTGATGATAATAGGCTAGAGTTTCCTACTTCAGAGATAGCAGTGATTGAAAAACACCACTAACTAGCAATGAAATGCAAGAAACCTATCCTAAATAGCCATTTCTCCAAATACCCGTCATCCTTATAAAAATAATATAAAGGGGACATATTTGTATGGATCATACCTCAGTTTAAATAACAAAATTTAGATAATTAGCAAAAAAATATATCAATGACAATTTTTGCTAACAATTACACTGAAATTGTTATAGGTATTTTAGGGTCAAGTCAAGTGTTAAAATCAGTTTAGATGTTTGTTTATCAAATATCATTAAATAGTTCTACATCAAAAACATTGATCCACAAACATGTCTTAATTGGGTAATGAATTGTAACTTGCTGCCATAGTGCTTCCTAGGGAGATTTGGTTTAAAATTTAACAAAACATCAACAACCAACAGTAGGCAATGTTTTAAGTTTCAGCAAAATGAATAAGTTTTTGATTAAGTAGATCATTTTTGTTCAACTAAGTAACTAACACCAAAATGCTCAGTCTGGGACACCAGCCGGTTTCTACTGATATCTGCCAAAGCTGATGTCTGTTGTATTTTTAACAAGATACAATGGAACTATCTGAAAGCAACAGAAGTTCTGGTTTTCAACAAGCTGATGTCTGTTGTATTTTCAACAAGTCGACTCCTCAAATACTCTCAATTATAGCTGGCTTTCATTGTTAGTATTGAGCTTGTGATAGGAACTCAAAAACATTGTTGAACTATGATGTATTGTATATAGAGAATATTGTCCAACTATGCACAAATGATCTTCCCATCATTGGTTGAAGGTTGGAAAGAGAAATTATAGGAACATTTCCAATGCTTTAGCTCATTGATCACTTTGCAAAACTAGACTGTAGCAAAATGGCATGAAAACTGCATATGTTTAAAAATATGTAGAAATTCAGAAAGCACAGATAAGCAAGAAAGATGCTTAATGTTCACACATGGCCAAAATATGGTCAATGGCATTTACAAAAGCCAATTAAAAGAGCTGATAGTCATAACCTTTAGCTTGCGGATGCCAAAAGCATTAATACGGAAAAGAAAACCAGCAAGAGCACCACATATGCCAGGCATGAACGAACTTTTCCAGGCACATAAAAGAAGCTGGAGAAACGAAAATGAGGTAAGATGCAGTAGTCATTGAGACAAACCAAAAAGGAAGAATAAAATAAGTTGAATACCTGAAAGCCTGCAAAGTATATGGCTGACTTATCACTAAAGTTCATGCCAAACATATGGAACCGTGATGTAACAGGAATATCAAAATAGAAGGGTATGAAGGAGGCAAATATAAGACCATAAGGTCCAGCTGCACTTGTGCGAGAATCTGTAGAAAATAGAAAATAATATTTCCATGTGAACATAATATTTTCAATTTATTAATCTAAATATCACATACCTTTCAAAAGTGCCAAAGCCAGGACTTCAAAAGCTGTTGATACTGTCAAAGAGAACAGAACAAATACCTGCATGTTTTAACAACTATAAAGTTAGGAACCATTCCAAACAGAAGCTGCAATTAGATAAGGTTCAGTCATCATCCTGAATGCATTGTTTGCATGAAAATTGTGCACAATCAGTTAAGCTGGTTAAGAGAATATAATAATCACATGGTCTGTTCTTTCAAAAAGTTTAAGCACATAGTTTCAAAAACAAAATGTTTGGATATATATACAACTAAAAGGAAATACTTACTGAGTACTTATTAGATCCTATCTGTCTCTCAAATACTCTGAAGTAATATAGCAAATACAGTCCAATTATTAATTCTGGAGATGATGAGAAGGCAAAAACTGATGGAATAAACTTCCAAATATTACGGTTCTCAATAGTATCCTGCATAAGAGAAGTACTTATTACAAGTCAAATTGGTGATCTTGTCAAAATTGACAGGCAAAAGTAGTGAGGAAATTTTTCTAATTACTCTAAACATCAACAGATATTAGGTACTAGTTAATATATACAATTAACAAGCTGTCTCAAATAGAATAATATGATGCCATAAGTTCCAACTATTCCCACCGATTAATACAAAAGCTTTAAGACTTTCGGCTTAGGTGTTTATAAAAGATACTGATATCCAAACTACAGTAACATACCCAGAGATCTATGAGAATCTATTCAAATATCCAGAAATCTGTGAAAAAACATTCATATATTAACAAGGACGGTAACAGGACACAAATCCCAATCATCTGGGGCTACACAGATCCTCTCCAGCCACTCGGCTATAATATTTACTCATCTTTCAGGATTTCTGATGTTATAATCGCTGAAATATATACTGCTGAGACAGTTTGTTTTGACTATATTGGAAATATTTGGTACTTAATAATCTAAGACAATATAGCTTCTGAATACCTGTCCCTATCCTGCAAGAATAGACCAACTGACAGTGAATCTATTTCTAGCTACCAAGAAAATTATTTCAACAGCTCCAATTGATCCCCAAATCCTTGATGTTGAAAATGCAACAAATATAAAAAAAGGATGTAACTAAACCACAAAAGATCATTGACAACATATATGTTGAGGTTTAGCATTTCTGAAGAATTAAAATATCCTCAGATGATGGTGCCCTTTTTTATCAAAGATTAAAAAGTACAACTTGCTACAATGAATTCTGAAAAACTAAATTATATTTTTATTATTTTTAACAAGAAGAGTACTTAATTGGTATGAGCTACTGAAGATTAACACCAATTGACCAACAAAAAAAAAACAAGATAGTGACAGTATTCTTAATATGCATTCCTGACTAAATTTGCCATACATTGGCACAGATAATTTATATATATTTCCAAGAAAGTAAACATAGGTTTACCAACGAACAGTGAAATAACCTACATTAGTTGACATGATTATGTTGAGAAAGCATCTTCATATTCACTCAAACCAAACCAAGAAACCAGAAAAATGATCATGACTACCAATTTGTAGCAAGAAGATATGGATTTTTTAAGATTGTGAAAAACTGTGTAAAACAACGTACTGTGATTGTCAGCTATAACAGACTTCTCATGTAGGTCTTAGCTAAAACAAAGTTGTATATATATACCATGAATCTCAAAATAGATAACTGATGAGACAAAAAGAGGAGAGAGAGAAACAAAAAGTTATGATTCACAACCTCAGTTTATATAAGGGCATAGTGAGTGCATGATTTTCTTGCTGATGCAATGTCCAGGGAGAGTCAATATGCACAATCTTAATTCTATAAATAGGAAGGTTATTTTTGTGACTTGAACTATGATCCCCATGTCACAAAGTAGCAATCTTAACGCTGAACCAATGTTCATCCTCATAAAATTCATTTACCCCTTTCTTCAAATTATTTTTATCCACAATTGGCCTCTCCATTCTTTTCCTTAATCATGCTATGAAAATCCATTGCTTCTCCTTGCATCATCTCCAAAGGCCACTTTATCATTTTCTGCAACTCTTCAATGCAATTTTTAAAGAATGACAAACTTTACTTTCATGCTTCAGGCACCTACATTTGTCATACACAAGTGACCCTTCTGGGTGGTTTCAGTTCATAATTCTGTGACCTAAAATACTAAAACCAAGGCCTAGTACACATAGTTTCATTAAGCCCAAACCTAGATAACATGTAGATTTGAGAAATCGAGCTTTAATATGCATATGCCGACTTCAGGCTTAGGGTCGGCACAAAAATGTTATCTAAAACCATACCTCAAGATCCCTATCTCAAATTGAAACTCGTATTCTGGGCTATGATTGCCAGACAAAAATTCAAGATGTCAACCCAGGGCTTCAACTTGAAGCTCTAATAATCAGTTCATTCGAAGAATGACCCAACGGAGCACGATATGGCAAGCGAATCGAGACAGAAACAGTAGCGAAGCCGACCTGATACGACAACCCGAGGCGTTGAGATCGGCCGCGCAGCCCAGCGGCGACGGTGAGGATGGCGCTGGTGATGACCAGGGTCCGCGTGACCGGCGCATTGTCTGCAGAACGAGGGTTTCAAGAAACAAGGAAAAAGAAGACAAAGATACTTGAACCAATCACCGGTAGAATCGCAAACACGGGGCGGGGGGATGCTTACGGAATCCAGATGGTCCGGCGTGCATCTTCGATCGCCAAGCGGAGGAGGACCAAGGAATCGATCGCAGCCTGCTTGATTTCGAACAGCGGGCAGAGAAAACAAAAGGGAGAAGAAAAGAGGGTAAGGAGGGATGGATGGAAAGAGGGAGAGGAGAGGTGAACCGGAGTCGGCGATCTCTCTCCCCTCTCTTAATTTGTTAGGTCAATTGGGAGACTTTAATGGCAAGTCATCACCGCCGTCCCGTTCCGTCCATTGACGGGCCCATTAAGCTCATCTTCAAATACATCAGCCCAACAATTACTTTTTTTTTCCTTTTTTAAATTACTTATTATATGTGGTTTTTCAATATATATATATATATATATATATAATCTTCTTAATTTTGGTGTATATATGTAGCCCAATTGACATGCCCAGACAAATAATGCTTAGCTTTATATTCGTGTCAATATTTTTTTTGTAAACTTATTTTTTATATCTTGGTATAAATATAAAATATTTTTAATTTTTTATATTTATTTTTATATATTATAATTTATCTCGCAAAGATTGACATAGCTACACAAATAATGCTTTATATTTCTGTTAATATTTCTTTTTTAAACTTTTTTATATTTTGGTATAAATATAAAATGTTCTTCATTTTTATATTTATTTATATATTATAATTCATCTCACAAAAGCCAAAAATATGTATATATGACCTCGTAATTAATTAATTTACCTTAGATGATTGTTTATGATGGTTAGAATAGAAGTACTAAAAATCTAATTGACATCAATATCATTTTAAAAATATCAAATGATTATCATGCAATAATTTGATGGTAAGAATATTTTTATATTATAATATTTTTATTTCAAACTAAATATTAGTAATTATTAAACTAAGATTTATTATAGTGTTCGAGTCTCATACACTTTTAACTATAATTAGCATGTCAATAGGAGCACAAATAATATGTATATGTTATCCTCGTTTAGTGATATGACTTATGATTATATGCTTCATAAATATGATAAATAACATACTCATGTTTTCAAATTTTAAGATTGAAATACATGCTTTCTAGAAAAATATCAGTGTTATATGAAATATTGGTTGAGCATGCATAAACATTAATTTGTACGTTAAGCATAACGTAATAAGTCAAAGTGTGTTAACAAATTTGAATATAATGTTAAGTTATGGTAATAAGCATATATATATTAACTATAAATAATAATAAAATTTTAATTTACCTTAAGTGAATCTTATGGCTTGAATAAGTTTGACCATAATTAATGAAGTTTATGTTTTAAACTTAACTTACTTAGGTATGGATGAAATACTTAAAAATTATATAGAGATGTAAATCAAATAAGAGTGCTATACTAATACTAAGAATGTTAAGATACATAACTAAAATTGAATTATGAGTTTAGATTAAAAATATCTTCTTTGTTAACCAAATTACTGCAACAAGAGATAATGGGATTGAATCCTTAACCTCAAGATAACCTTTTAAATACCCTTGTATTATTTTGACCTCATTCTCTTTACCAATCTAATAACCCACAACCCTTTCTCTCTTTCTTCAATCATTCTCTTAGTATTTCTCGCTAAGAGTAGGAAACTCTAGCACTAAGGAAGATTGATTCTCTTAATTTTTATCGTGAAGACTAAAGCTAGAAAACTTTAGCTCTAAGAAAAATTAAGGTAAGAAAAACTCAATTCTTCCCTTATTATACTCAAGGTTTCAGTTTTAGAGATTATATAATGATATTTTTAATTACTTTTGAGTAACCTAGATTTCAAATTTATCATTAATTTTTGGATATATTTTGGATGATACTCTTATAGTTCTAAAGCATCTGGTATGACCATAATTTGAGAATAATGCAAAGCTGTATTGTCCCAACGTAAGGTATTTAGAATCCTTTATTTTTTTATAAATAGTCTTATTTGGGTTTAATTCGTCCTCTTAGAGATATGATTAGACTTTTATCTTTTGATATATTTTAAAATATTTTCTTAGAGTTATGTGAGATTTAGAATTGAGTAAATACTATTTTGTGTATCAAGAGGTTTATAAATTCAGATAATCCCAACCTAGATTCAGCAAAATCAAATAAATATTAGTAGTTGAATTAGGAGAATAATTTAGCCTCAAAATGATTCTATTTTAAGCTAAAATTTAGTATGTATTAGTTTTATACATTTCTTAGTTTTTTATAAAAAATTATGATAATTCAAGATCATTTGGTTAGCTAAAATAATGAAGTAATTTTTTTCATTGAATTATGTAATTGTTTGATTAATACTAACTAGTCTATTTAGTCATAGAGCGAATTGTTAAAAAATTAGTGATGAAATTTAGATGAATTTTTAGATTGAGTATAGCTTATTTTATGAGAGATTTTATCAAACTTTTTTTTATGAATTATTATAAATCAATAAGTCAAGAGGTAGGTTCTTAACTCATAATCGTATGCTCCCAATTTGATAAGTGTATCGCTCTCTAGTACATTTGATCATTAAAAAATGTGATCTTTCATTGGCATCTTTATTTTTGAGTTTAATTAAGTATAAATTTAATTTAGTGTAAAATAGTTGTCATATAAATTATCATGTACATAATATATTTTGGAAAGCATGTTTAGACTAATATGATTATCACGAGCTAAATGTGAATATATATATTTATAAATATAAAAATATATGAATTATGATGAAAATATATTTTATGCATACATATATGATTATATGCAGTATGAGAGTACACATGTTTTCTATGAAGTGCGGTGTAAGAGTGCATAGATATATTATGATGTGTAATACACTTATATACTATGACATACAATATATAAGTGCATGTATGTACTATGATATGTGGTATGAAAGTGTACGTATATGTTACAACATGCAATACTTGTATATGCTATGACGTGCAATATGAGAGTGCATGTATGTATTATGACGTATGGTATAGGAGTGCATGTATATATTTTGACGTATATATTATGATGGCGTATGGTATAAGAGTACACATTTATATTATGATATAGGGTGTAGAAGTCTACGAATTTGTTATATTTTGTATATATGCATATAATCATTTTATATTATTTTAACATAGAATATATTTTTTTTATTTTATATATGCTATATCGTAAGGTTATGCTTACTAAAGAAATCATATGATGAGGTGATTATTATTAATTATCTTATGATTATGATTTTAAAATATGATATATATAACATGATACATGATCACCTGAATAAAATGAAAAAACTTATACTTATTGAGTGATTACTCACTATAGATCTGAGTGATTACTTACTATAAATCATATTTTGTATGTAAGGATACTAGTATCTTACCCTAGTGATTGGATAGGAAAGTGAGCATATACAAACTCATGCGATATGGATGATAACTTATAGACATTTTATATGTATAAATTTTAGATATGTTATATTACTGTTTTTCTTTAGTTATATATTATAATTATATACATGTGCCAACAAATATTGTGTATAAGGGAAGTTTTGTCATTTTATTTAGTAAGTCAATATGTTTTAATTTTAAAATTATCTACTTTCCATTGTACTCCAATGCAGTAATAAAAATTAAAATATGACATTCTATTTTAGTATGGATGGAATTAGAATTTAGAAGATGAAGTATAAGCAAAAGATATTTAAGTTTTGAATGGACATGTAAATAATACTAAATTTTAAGGTAATATGAAAAAACAATTTTGAATGATTTTTTTTTTTGCTATCACTCTAATTTTGACTATTTTTATGATTTCATAACTTATTTAGTGTGGTGGATATAAGACTTAATTCAGTTATGCACAAGATTTGTCTTAATATTTTGAAAGCCGGATGAAAAACTATAATGATGTTATCAATACACCTAATAAAAAAAGTTAACGATAAGTATGAATAATGCTAAGGTAATGATGTTATCACTACACCTTAAAAAAAAGAGTTAATGATGAATATGAAGAGTACAATTTGGATTTATTTTTGCGTTGTTTCAAATATATTTTTATATTTTTTAAATGATTTTTATTTATTTATTTTTAAGCGTAAGTGACGAAGATAAAATTCAATTTTATCACATGATATTACGACGAACTTTAAAAGATTTATTTTGTTTAAAGTATGATGACAAAAATAAAACTTGATCCAAAGATTTAGTAGAAAAATAATAATTGATTAAAAAAATTATCTATTGAGGTTTCTGATTTTTACTTTTGATATAGATATTTTTTGACATTATTGATTATACATGTGCTGAGCTATCAGTATCATGCAAATAATAAGATGCAAATTAAAGAACATATTATTCGACTGAGGCATTCCTCAAGCAATTACACAGTCTCATGTACATCTCTTCCTCTTCAAACAATTCATGGCTACTTCTCTGAAGTCTCTGATTCAGTTTCAAGATGCACTCTCTTCTTGTTGTCATGAAGAGGAACACCGAAGAGCTTGATGCTGCCTTCGTCCCTGTGCCGCTGTGATCCTGACTGCGAGTCCATCACTAGCCTATGACCTCTAGGATCAACACAACTTTGATCTGTGGAAACCGATGCGACATGGTTTTGGAGGAAGTGCATGATGTCATTGTACAGCTTCTTCATGTGGGTGAGCTCCGACAGGAGGAGGGAGTTCCTCCTCCTCAGCCTCTGGTTGTCCTGCGACAGAGCCGAGAGGAAGCCGGCGTCTCCACCTGCTGCGGTCGGAGGAGGCTCAATCCAACTGCTCGCTTCATCTGGAAGGTGATGTGGCGGCGGCGAGTGATTCAAGAGCTGGTGTTGCAAGTGGTTGTAGCTTTGAGGGGCTTGAGAGGCCTTCCTTCTGTGGATCTCTGAGAGCAAATGCTTACCCCCTTTCCTAAAGAACTCATTCGCAAACTCCCACCTATCTGTAGCTATCTTTCTGAATCCCTGCAATGGTGTCAACAAAAAGCCTATCAGATTTACTCCGTTAGGAATCAGCATTTCTTGCAAGTACTGAGATAGCCATGGTTCCAACACACTTCAAAAGAGATCATACAAGAAGGCACTTCCAAGGAGCTTACATAGGTGTTGAGCTGCCTGACAAAGCTGGAGAAGTTGTTGTGCTTGAAGTAATTGGGAAGGAGGTCCCTTGCAAACTCAGGGGGCCTCCAGACCACAAAGGTGGTCTCATCTTCACCCCAGGAGACAATGTGGTCTGTGCCAGGGTCATCAACGATCTGGTATGTCTTGGTGAGGAAAGGAGCAGGCACTGGTCTGTGAGACACCATAGAGGCAGCCATCTCTCCACACCTCTCCACCAAGAAGGCCATGGCAACACAAGTAAGAAAAGGAAGCCTGTTCCTGCTGGCTCTACTATGCATTTTTGGATCTCCCTCTCTCTCTCACTCTTTTATATACCTAGAGAGGTGTGTGAATATTTCCAGTCCATGGAAGTAATTGAAAGTTGGAACTTTTCTCAATTATAACTTTCCTTTTCTCACTGATAAAACACTTTCAATCATTTACTTGACATGACAAAAAGTATTTGGGTCATGATGACAAGCACTAAAAGTCCTATTGTCAACTGGAAGAAAATTAGTCCTGGGCATTTCAAGGAAATATTTGTGCAGAAAAAGGTATTTCTAGGAAATTTAGAGTACTTGTTTGCTCAGAAAACTATTTTTGGCCATAGAGATGTACTTAGAAGAATCTTTGTATAAGACTTTTGGTCATGAAACTTCAAGTATCCATGTGACCTCATGACTACATATAGATTAATGTAAAGCTGCAGCAGAAATGTTACATAATATTTTGTTTATATTCTAAGAAAAAATGGTGTATAGTCTTAAAAGAATTTGGTGATCATATTATGCCTAGCCTTTATTGCTTCTTTAGATGTTTCTTCTTCATTTCTGTTATATTGGTAGCCTTCAAGACAAGCCCATGACTTCCATTGTTCTCAAAAGAAGTTGATGAAAAAATTAATCCTCATCTGAAAGTAATCACTTGTGATGCAATGCCATAATCTATTGGCTGTTCCTGTGATAAATATCTAAGGTGAGATGTTCCATATGTGATTTGGGATGATGTTTTGTGATTAGAGATTACTTCAGTAACTTGGCTTCTTCTCACTAACAAAGATGTAGCAAAGGAACTTCAGATAGCTTCTTCACATATGCTTCCTCTCTGAAGATAATTCATGACTTGTAGATCCATCTTAATTGTATGCAGAACACATAGGATAACTTAACTTGGCTTCCTTACATGGTTCTCATTTGTTCAACTAAGTGGAGAAAGTAAATTGTGAGATTTATTCCACTGAAAGTTTCTTACTATTCAACTGCAAAGCAAACAGAGTTGCTGGACACTGAACTGAGCACAGAAATTGAATTTTTCATCATTTTATACATTGACTGAAATTATATAGTCAAAGCAAATATCTGGAACCACCCTGATAATAGATTGAACTATTTGCTCACTCTTTGCCTTGGTTAATCTTCCAGGCAAGTTGTGTTTCAGCTAAAAGAGCCAGTCAGAGCTATTCATATCTTGAAGTCATTCAGAGTATTGGGTTTCAGCAAGCTTGAAATGTTGCATAGTATGAATTCATGGAATTTGAATATTGTGGAAGATTCTATTCCACATATGACAAGTTGTTTTGATGATTAATTAGTTGTAGACATGTTCTGTGTACTTCACATGACCTTTCCCTTTCCACATGTGACCCACTGAGCAGGAAGACAGGTTTAGATCTCTCTTGACTGACAAAAAGGAGGGGAAAAAATTAAAATAAGAAGAGGGATTTCAATCAAAGATTAGAACTTCTTGTCTGCTTTAGCCCCACAATCCTGATCCCATAATGCATTACACTGATCTAGATTGGTTCATGTGACACTGGATATTCATGCAAACATGCAGAGAACTTTAATTTATCAAGTCATCTAGGTCCATGTGAAGAGATCTAGATTTGTGTTCCTGAGTTGTTTGTTCAGAGAATCTTATTTTGGAGTTATGCACTCAGCATTTGCAACACAACAGGTCTTGATTGCAGACATGCTTGAAAGAACATAGACTAGTAGGGCTTAGACAATAACCATAAACTATTCATTCATGCATCCCTCTTTCCAAGTTGCTTTTTTGCATGGCACACAAAAGATCCTCAGAAGTCAGAACTCATTGGTATATCCAATTCTTCTCAGCCACTATGCTTAGCTAAAAGAAAAGGCAACTCTTTTCCCCCTTTCAAGAGCTTTTGAAATTGGAAAAGCAAAAGGGGAAATGACACTCCACATATGGGAGGTTGCAAGACAAAGGAAGCTTTGCAGAGAACATTTCCCTTCTTTTCTCCCAAGAGGCCAAGTGTGGGTCGGTGGTGTCGGAGCAGTGACTCGATCTGAACTAATTAGTCTCTTCAACAAAGAGGATATGTAGCTCTCTCTCTCTCTCTCTCTCTCTCTCTCTCATTCATACAGAACAAGCTTGGATGGGAATGACAGAGGCAGGAATGGCCTTCTCAGAACTTGGGTTTATGCCTTCCATTTTGATAAAAGCTGGAACAGCTTGTTTGCTTCAAGGAACACCAGTGGATGAAGGTTCCAAAGACCATTAATGTCTGTTCTTTTAGCTGGAGTTAGGAGATCTATCTATCTCATGCCAAGCCAAATTCTTGTTTGCTAGAGCTCGAGTGATGTAGCACTTTGTCATACAAGTCAGAGATCTGGTATGGAGCATACTGGTTTTGCGTGCATAGGAGTCTCTCTCATGGTGATTCTGAAGGAGTGAGTGGAATGAGGAAGAGGTGAAAGCATGTTGCAAGCAATCATTTTAGCCCTCAGCTCATGATGAATCATAGGTTGCTGCAGATTCTCATGCAAAGACTGGATACTAATGGAAAAGTGTGAGAACAAAAGGAAAAGCAATGGCCATGATTAGGTCACTGCTTTCAGCCCAAAGGGTCCTTTGCATCAAAGCTTTTTCTTTCACTAAAGATACCAAAAGTAAAGATGATCAGAATATCTCAAAGAATGTGTTTGTCGTGGTTGTAAGCTAATGATAACTATGGATTTGATGGCAGTAATGAAACATCAATGTTTGACCTCCTAACATGATCTCCTTCTTGCAGAGATGAGATGGTGCAGGTTTCAGCAAATGTATGCATGCCTGACAAACAAGGTGGTGGTCATGGCAGACTCTTCAACTTCTCTCTCTCTCTCTCTCTCTCTCTCTCTCTCTCTCTCTATATATATATATATATATATATATATAATTAAAAATTAACTTAGAAAGATCTGATAAGTGTATAATTATAATATTAACTGAAATATTTTAGATTAATGATTTAGAATAAAATTAATAGAACAAAACTAAGAATATATAACTGATGTATAATAAGTTAGAGCTAATTATATATTATCTAATTAGTTATATTTAGTATTTCGATCCTTATATAGTCAAAAATTATATTGGGATCCTTATATTTACGAAAGTGAAACATTTAATTTTGTTTCTCCTCATATTATCGATTTTGCTGATAAAAATATCATATGTATAATACGTACGTACTCAGTGGTAAATCTTATGATATTTTTATCAGTAAAATCAACGATGAATAAGAATTTTAATATAATTTTTAAAATATAAGGATCGAAATACAAAAAGTAATTAATTATAAAAAATAAAAAAATATATAATCAGATCAATAGGTTAAGATGAATGCTTATTAGAGCATCAACAATAACCTAATTTTTATTATCATATATCTTTTCAATGTATCACAAGAGCAATCAATCTTGGAAAAGTTATGGATAAAGAGCAAACCGACATATCCTGACGTCCATCCGTCTTAACAAACCGCATTTTTAAGATTTTGTTTACAGTGCGTTTTGCAGGGGGGACTATGAAAGACCATCGAAGACCTCAGATTGACTTGGACGGCATGTTATCCGAAACCCACTGCATTCAGCGTAACCAAGTGCTCCCCTTTCACTATTGAACTGCTTCCATCTTTGTCTCACTATAAGGTAATAGCATTATCTATACACAATCAGAGGTACAACTTAAGAGTTCCTTTCCACCAAATGCCTTCGTGTTCCGACCGAATCCCCACTTCGAAGAGCGCCGAAACCCTAACTCGATTTCGTGGGGAAGTGCGATCTTCGGTAGCGGAGGGCGTTATGGCTGTCGCCGCTGACATCGCGACCAGAACAGTATCGGTGTTTGCGGTGGTGGCTTTGCTTTCGCTGACTCTGGTCTCCTCCAACTCCGAGGGTGACGCACTCTACGCCCTGAGGAAGAGCCTCTCCGACCCAGGCAACGTGCTCGAGAGCTGGGATCCGACGCTTGTGAACCCTTGCACTTGGTTCCATATCACCTGTAATCAAGACAATCGCGTCACTCGCGTGTAGGCTTTCTTTTTCATAATTTCTTGGAATTTTGTGACAATATCTGGTTAGAGGGGTTTCGTATGATTGGGTGGCATGGAAGGATAGCATTTTTCAATGACCTTCCCCTTGATTATTCATGCGCTTCGGTTGGTTTGCCTACCGATGTGATATTATTAATTGTTATGATACAGAGGTTGTGGAATGTCTGGTGATGTGACGAGTTGTGGTGAAATATCGTAAATTGAGAACCTGCTGACGAGTATTGTGTCTTTGTTAGAAACGAAGATTTTTGGTTTGCAGGGGATTATTGGGAAGAAAGGGGTTTATATGGTGGGATTCTATTTTGATGGAAGCCCTTGGTAAAATGCTGGATTTTCTAAAGACAGTCCTTTGGTCATTTTTTTCCTTTTCTTTCGTTTGGTCATGAGTAGTACTTAATAGATTGCTATGATATTGATTCTATGAACTCTCTGGTAAAGTGAAGAGTCTGGGGAAAGTATTAAAGGTTGGCAATCTCTTAATGAGTGTTATCTCCTTTAAGAGAAGAAGTGAAGGTCTTTTGACATGATATAGTTAAGTTACTTTCTGGCATATGATTTCATTGCTCAGTTGGTCTGGTTAGTCATTCCCAGACTTAAACAGTAGTATCAGTGGTCGTACTATCAGAACATCAGTGACCAAGAAAATTAGCAAAACACTTTCTTTCTCTGAATGATTTCTTTATTGTGGTTCAGGTATTCCATGGTGGTGGTAGAGAGCCTTTTTAAGTATTTTTCAGATTTGTTAGAGAGAAATGACCATATATTGAACTGTTTTACTTTCTGATGTATTGATAAAGATGAGAATGTTGATTTTTTTTTTTCTGTTGGTACAACAGAAATCAGCTGATGTAGTGCACTTCACAGAATATTTGTTTGCAAGGAAATGCAGTGTTGCATTTAAGGGATGTTTACTTCTAAATTTGTGAAAAAGAAATCTAGATACTGTAGGAAATTTGACAGTATGGTGAATTCATCTGCACTACAATGACACATTTATGTGTTGTTTTTCTTGTATTTTGACTGGATGATAAAATTGACTTGGGAGCAATGAGTATGGATAGATAATGAAGGTCACATGATGCCTCAACTAATATAATAAAATGAGGGTAAATCAGCATCTTTTGTGTGGGTAATCAAGATTCTGGATTCAACAGAGTTGGTGCATGCTCAATGGAATCAAAGAGCCTTTTATATGACTTCATGATTGATTTTGATGCTTAAGAATGGTTAAGATAGGAAAGGAAAGGAGAGAGATTAATAGCATGGTTTAAAGAATCCATAATAATACTTATGTAAATGCCCATTCCGAGATGACTCAACAACAAATGTAAATGGGTATTTGACAGAGGGAACTTAGATGTGATATTTCTTTGTAAATAATCTTTGTTTTTTGCTTTGTCATATATACATGTATGGCAATAGAGTTGGTTAACTTATACTGGTTTTCTCCCTCTTATCTATTTCTAGTTGTATTTCTTGTACTAGTTCCATAGCAACTAGTCAGTGAAGTTGACGTGGAATATAATCAGAAACTTTGTGCTCATTTGATTCAGGCTATTATGGGGATTATAACCCATTCTTCATTCCTCTACTATGAAAAACACAAGTGTTTGAGTTTTAAGGAGGTGGGATGTTGTTTATGTATGTCACATGTTATTAGACAGTGGACGCTATATGTTCTTCGGTTGACCATGAGTGTTTGACCAAGTTTTAAGCATCACATCTAGCACTTATATTCAAACATCAAGTTTTCAACTTTAGTTAGTCTTCCTTATTGCATTTTGTTATTTTTTTCCCTCTCCAAATTATTTGCTTGTCATTCTTCTTATCCAAACCAGTGAATTATTTGGCTTTTGTCATGCGATGTTGCTTTTTACAGGGACCTAGGCAATTCAAAGTTGTCTGGCCATCTCGTACCTGACATTGGACATCTTGAACATTTGCAATATCTGTAAGAATCCCTCATCATTTGTTGTGATCATTCTAGTTCATGTTCATGTGCCAGTTGTTCTTATTTTTTTTTATGAACCAACAATAACATTCAACCATCAACTGCCAAGTTGTTACAAAAAGTCAAAAGATCACCCTATTGGCGAGAAATCACCTGTTCTTGCCAGATTGGCAAGCTTGTGGACAGTTTTTTATACTTGTGCTTGTCTATTCTGCTTGTTTTCTGCAGATGTTGACTAGGACACTGGATATTATGAATTATGATAATGTCTTTTCTTTAAAGCTGCATTATTTTTTCATATCTAAGGATCATTGTGAGGCCTTAGCATTATATTTGAAATCTAACAATTGGAAATTCAATGGAGACAAGCTAATAGATTTTATCTAGGCTTTTATATGACTTAGGCCACCGTGACGGGAAAAGCCAATAACTATATGTTGGCATGACATGAGGTAGGCAGACATGCCATATTTCATTCGTATACCGGCTTAGAATGTATCGTATGACATAAATTCTTGTTACAAAATTGGTTGATGTTGATAGGAACAAAAGAGGGATAGACTAGGAAAGTAGTCTAATTGGGTAAGCTTAGGTTGGTCTAATTGGCTGATCAATTATTTGGGCATCCTACCAGTTGAATAAATAATCAGCTCAGAATATATGGATTTCGATTCAAGATTATTTTGGGAATAATCCAGCTCAGTTCATGCCTATTTTGACAATCCAAACTTGTTCAGGACTACTTTAACCTCTATAACAATTGCTTCTATGAAAGCTACTGCTAGACATTTTGTGTGTGTGTGTGTGTGTGAGAGAGAGAGAGAGAGAGAGAGAGAGAGAGAGAGAGAGAGAGAGAGGAGGGGATTGGTTGGTGGTGTGTAGAGATTTCTTCTTTAATAGTCATTCTTGATTTTCAGCTGCAGATTACTGATCAGCAGTACAAAAGTTTCCTGATTGATTTATATGTTAATCATGGAAAAATTCATTATCTGCAGTTTAGTTGATTTTACAGGTCTCGCAAACATAATTTTCCTTTATCTTATTCTTTCATTTTGAATTTTCTAAACATTTTATGATATTTCTTAATTTTTAGGTGTTGTATTTGTGGTTCTTTTTTATTAGGCAAAATAGTACTTCTCAATACTAATCAAAGGTTTAATAGCTGTCTTGTGCCACTCATACAGGGAACTTTACAAAAACAATATTCAAGGAACCATACCAACTGAGTTTGGTAATCTGAAGAGTCTCATTAGCTTGGATTTGTATAATAACAACATCTCAGGGGTTATCCCGCCAGCATTAGGGAAGCTGAAGTCTCTAGTTTTCTTGTAAGTTATGAACAATTTTCAGCCTTTATTTATGCGAACAAAGGTGAGGTATTTTATTAAATCTATTACTGGTACCATTTATGGGGACATATTATACAGATGTTTTGGCAACTCAGTTTTATATTCATGACATAAGCGTTATGCTGGTTATTCTATATTAAAGCAGGAAAAAGATGTCTGTATCCTAGGTTTATAGCATCAATTTTCATATTTCTTTTCATCAACTATTAAGCTCTTCTCAATTTTGTTGGTATGAACTTTTTACGAAAGATAACTTATATCTTGTTTGCTTTTCTAGACGGTTAAATGATAATCATTTGACCGGTCAAATTCCAAGGGAACTTGTTGAAATTTCTAGCCTCAAAGTTGTGTAAGTGCACAGTTTTGCTTTTGACGTGTTATATTGTTAAATGTGTATTATGCTTTCTAATGATATTCTTTTTTCCTCTTCTGCCAGAGATGTATCAAACAACGATCTCTGTGGAACAATTCCCACTACTGGACCATTTGAACACATCCCTTTGAACAAGTACTTTCTCGCTCACATTACATCACTATTTTGTTTCTTACAAGCCTCTCCCCTTTAAACAGAGCTGGTACATGAAGATGAGAAAAACTTAAGAAATCTGAGAATACATTTTAATAAATCATATTGTGATTTATAATCACTTCAGTATCCATTGCTTACTTCACGAATGGCTCGAAAGTGGAGGCTGTAATAGATGTTTGGGGTTGACAACAGATGTAGGCCATTTCACTTGCCATATGGTCAGTTATTTTCTGTATGATCCCATCACAATCCATGTCACTTGAACCAGTTCTAGTAAAAGCAGCCTCGCCGGAGCTTGATGATTTTCCAAAGTTTATACATGAAATGCAATGATCATGTTTCACTTGTGATCTCAACTGCCCACACTTTGCAATATCATAGTCGATAACCAGTTTTGCAGTTATTCTTATTCTTTTAACCGTAAAAC
Source organism: Musa itinerans (assembly GCA_001649415.1). Lineage (NCBI taxonomy): Eukaryota > Viridiplantae > Streptophyta > Magnoliopsida > Zingiberales > Musaceae > Musa > Musa itinerans. Next base: position 751,413 of record LVTN01000014.1, on the reverse strand, counting down.
TTGCCTCTTCTAATGCAGCTTTGAGAACAATCCACGCTTGGAAGGTCCAGAGTTGCAGGGACTTGCATCTTACGACACCAACTGCTGAAAGCCATCGGTGGCACGAGTCGCAGCACCATATCACCACTAGTTGTTGGATGTAATGTGCTATAAGAATAGGTTGCATATATTGGACTTCTCTTTTAGGTTAAGACGTGATTTATGTCAGTTGTAACCCTACCTTACTACTGGTTTGTTGCTGTGTGTCGATGTAGATAAGTGTATTAAGGATGACAACTTGTTCCCAATAAAAGTTGGGTCATGCTTGTGAGTGCAATCACATGATTTGGTGCTTTCAAGTGGAGGTATGGATCTTTTCTGTTATATGTTGTGCATGCCATATGTTTTGGAGAGCTATATTTATTTTAGTTGTAGTAATACCTTGACATCAATTTAACATAAGCCCATCACATATTGCTGACGTGTGATTTCCCTTAAATTGTTTTTTTGTTATTTTTAATTAGACTTATAATCACTCAAAGATCAATATTTTATTGAGCGTATTACAAAATGGATATCAAATATAGAAAACATTTCTTTGGAAATGGTTGATAGATTTCGTGAGTTCATGTGAAGGAAGCATGTCGACCGATCCAAGCATGACGTTGGCTTCCGATGCCACCTCGTTCTTTAACGGCTCAGATGCCACCTTTGTGTTGTCATCAACGGTCACGGATGGCCTTATTCCCAAACAGCAATGAGACGCTCTCTCAACGAGAGGAGGAACTGATGGACGACGTGGCACCGCTACCGTTGTTCAACGGATGGTTATCCACCCCTTCTCCGCGTTCGATCCGCGTCGAGGGTGAAACTATAATTTCACTCATCGACACCCAAATAAAGGAAGATTCCAGAAATAGCCGCGGTAACTGCGGGTCAAATATTAGCCTCATAAATTCACGGAACAACCCCTGAGGCCTCTCTAAATGACCGGTTTACCCTTGTTGTCGATTCGTAGCACCATATCGGCCGCCTTGTTCCAAAGAGCCGCTCGATCGTAATCCGACGGTCTCAGAAATTAGTCGTTTTGCCTACGCATTCTCTTTCTGCTTGCCTCACCTACAAAAATACCGGTTTGCAGGTCATATGGGGCCCAAACCTGGCGGGCCTCTTCGACCATCGAATAGACCGGTCTGGATTCGGGCCCACTATTTTAGACGGTCACGATCACTGTCCGCTGCTGGGTAGATTTGGGGCAGACATGAGGCGAAAACTGTCATTTTATATGTGTGGGAAAGCTATTTATGTAATTTTGTGGGATAAAGAAGGGTGTTGATGGAAAAGTAAAAGATAACGCCTGGTTATAAGAGACTTTAAGGGGTGGAATCCATCACCGCGAAGTGAGAGGGCACAAACGCTCGCGTCCTCTTCTTCGTCTCCCTTTCTTCTTCTAGTTGTTGTTCAAAGATCTCTCCAATCTCTCTCTCCATCCTTCTCTTGTGAGAACGATTGCAGACGAGGCATGGCGGAGCAGCTCACCGACGATCAGATCTCCGAGTTCAAGGAGGCCTTCAGCCTGTTCGACAAGGACGGCGATGGTTAGATCCCCTCGATCGCATTTTCTACCATGTCTTCTTAATTCGATGATCCTGAGCGTTGAAGGATTTCATTTGCTTTCACCGTGCTGTGTCTTCTAAGATGGGTTTTTGATCGTCGAAGAGGATTTTTTGGAAGCAGATAATCGACCCGCCCTGAAGCATAAATCAAATATCTTTATGAATCGTTGTCTCGATTTTCCTTATTTACGCTGTAAAGGTTGTTGACTTCAGATCTGAATAAACCGCTGAGGTTTTTTCTTCGCCCCTTTAGCTTGAGCATCAGGTTTGATTCGGTGAAATTATTATACATGTAGTCGTTGTTCACTTGTGGTAAGAGACCTTTTACGTCTGCTATCCTTGGGATCTTGTTCCAACTCCCAATCCCCTTCATCACCTTGGTACGTCAGTGACAACCAGGATTCATAGTTCATGTATAAATCCTCTTTTGAGATTTATCGGTGTCAAAGGCTTGTTAATGTAGAACAAGAAATTTTGCATCTTCTCCTATATTACATATGAGTGTGTATTCTTTAATGAGGATCATGATTCCCGTCTCCACACATTTGAACTTCTATGTCCATGATGAGTCTATATTGTGATGATTCAAACATAAAGTGGGATTGTCGTGGTGTACTTTCAGCCTTAGCCTTATGGGAGTACAACATTCTCAAGGTGGTCATTGCTTTCCCACAGAAGTTGGATGCAAGATGGATGGGATTATTAATTGGAATGGCAATAGTTTGTCAGACAAGTTAATGTGGGACAAGCTAGTTACTTTCTTCTAGTTCGATAAGCAACTTTGACTATATCAACATAAAATGATCCCACAAAAACTGTGTTCATTCCCTCAAGCTTTAAGAGTGTTAATAGATTGATTCATTTACTTTTTCTAGCCCTTTTTCTTGAAGATATCAACTAAGTAGCTAACCATTCAAGAAATTACACCACCAAAAATGCCTCTTGGTATGTATACTTGGAGCAACCTACTTATGGGGTTCGATCTATGTTGGAGTCTGGGAATGATCAATATGTCCAGCATTAGCCATGGAAATAGAAAGGCTATTTTTGTGGCTTAGACTTCGGTCACTTAGGTTGTGAAGGATCATCCTTGTCATAAAGCTAAGTCTTTTCTGTGTCACTTGGCATAAGTAAAATGATTTTAAGTAATCAATAGTTTTGCCTTGTCAAGATATGGTCATTGGCAATTTACTGAAGCATCTATTCAGGATGCTGCTTGAACGTTATTCTTTAAGAGTGCGGCACGGTAACACAGTGTAACTATATATCTACATTGAGTAGACTCTATTTCTACATGTTATTCTTATTGGTTTAGTAGAAATTATTTGCATAGAGATGATGGCTATAACTATAACTGAAACAGATAGGCCTTTTTGGATGGATCTTAGTGGTGTCATTGAAGTACATTTTTCCATCTTTAATTACAACAGGTTGCATCACGACAAAAGAGCTTGGAACTGTGATGCGTTCTCTGGGACAGAACCCTACAGAAGCAGAGCTTCAAGACATGATAAACGAGGTTGATGCTGATGGCAACGGCACAATCGACTTCCCAGAGTTTCTTAACTTGATGGCTCGCAAGATGAAAGATACCGATTCAGAGGAGGAGCTCAAGGAGGCTTTCCGAGTGTTTGATAAGGACCAGAATGGCTTCATCTCTGCTGCAGAACTCCGTCATGTCATGACCAACCTCGGCGAGAAGCTCACCGATGAGGAAGTCGATGAAATGATTCGTGAAGCCGATGTTGACGGCGATGGCCAAATCAACTATGAGGAATTTGTTAAAGTCATGATGGCCAAGTGAACCCAGTCGATAAAAAAGAAAGTGAGAAAGGGAGGAAATCTAGCAGCGGATGAGTTATAAAATGTCACTCTAATTCCTCGGCCAGTAGTGTAGCTGCAAACACAAGCATCGGTGTCTTATATGTATGGGGTGGTTGTTCTCTATTGCATCTGTCTTACAGACCCTACTTGTTTTCTATCCGAGTGTTTGGTTTTGGTTCGGACTATCTTTAACACAGTTTTTTTCGGCATCACTTGTTCTTCTGACTGATGGTTCTGGTGATGAGTAACAGTTACCATCATCTTGGATGACACAGCTGCATTCTTGCTGATTGGACCGGTGCCAAGTTATCACTTGTTTCTCTTGAGCCCTTGCACAAAAATTTCTATTTCGATCCCTCTTTGAAGTGAGAACAGTTTACAGCTTTCAGTTTTCCCTAAAATGTATTAATTTGTCATTAGAACGCCTCTTGAAAATTCTATATTGTCCACTGATTCCTTCACTCGCAGTGATTGCATGCGTGAAGGAATGCTAAGAAATTTGTTCCATTTCCATGTTAAGCCTCATCAAAGATACCGTAATGGAAAGAGAGAACCAAGTGGGAGTCGTCTCTTTCATCCGACGAAACTTTATTTGCTCTCACGAGCTATGGATTGAAGTAACATCTTGTTCATTTGATAATCCTCATTAGAAATTCTTCTGCATATTGGATTAAAACTGCAAGGAAGGTTAGCTATATTTTGTTCATCGAGTATATGTATTCATCACAATCTCTCTGTGGAGCAGTTTTATGGGATCAGAATTGACTCGTGACTTTCTCATCCTATGTGACTTCTCACAGACCTGATACCATGGGATCCATAACTCGGGTTTGCAAGCAAAGCCACATCATCCGAGAGTTCTTGTGATGGCTTCTTTGATATGTTAAACATTATCCTAATAAGAATATCCACTTCAAAAATTTAGATCCATCCACTAACAATTAGCTAAATTTCCATCTATTAAAAGAGAGAATCCAAGTGAACAAAAATCGAACACAAAGCTGTCTTGACAAAAGAATATACAAGGAAAATTTCAAACATAAGACAACTAAAGCTCCTGAATTTACATGGTATCCTCACTACAGAGATCAATGGCCTTGGGAGAGCACGCGAGATTAGTCATATAGTAAGCTGCTAACCTGATGTTTGAACTCCAAGCTACACAAGATCATCGCCTTCAAGTATGTTGTACTTGCAGAGAGGGCACGTGGCTTTGATCCTGAGCCACTTGACGATACAATCTGAATGGAAGTGATGGTTGCAGGGAAGTGAATGCAGCTCCACTCCATCTTCATACTGAGAAAGGCAAATGCAACATTCCTACAGAAGAAATTTTCATAAGCGGTCTTCAGCAATGCAGACATGTAGAAATTTTCAGTACCATAGCTAGCAAACATGCATTAGGTGACATGCAAAAGCAATCGTGACCTGTACAGAAGATGCAAGAGTTTGCAGACATCACAAAATACTGTGAAGTTACATAAAGATATGGAACGCTGATGAAGATATTGACGCCAGAATCCAGAGACTCTTTAATCGTTTGACTAGTCGAAATTAACAAACTGTACCCTCGTACTTGTCCTGTTTTCAGCCAAAGCTTCAAATGGTAAACAGTTTTCTGGAAAATCAAAGCTTTTATTTTAGTTAGTTATTTAGGTTGACCTGTGTTGCACAATTAAAGAGTTACTTATTTTGTGCCTTGTTGACTTGGCCAAAGCTCAGATGTAAGAAACTTTAACTAGCATAAACAAATTTTACTCGAGAAAAACCAATATGGCCAATGAATCTGATATTTCATGTTCTATAGTCCAAATAATCAAAGCACCCATGCCAAAGCCAGTTGTCTCTGGCAGTTTTATTCATAGCTTCTATGGAACAAGGAACTCAAAGCTTGACATAAAAGGGAAATAGTAACAAATAAATAAGGAAACTCAAGGGATCAAGTTACCGAATCCTCTGCAGGAAGGGCAAGGTCCACGAGGGAATCCTGCTCGTCTATTGTGATGGCAATTTGTTGTTGGTTTTCTAGGTCAAGTTTATCTGGTTGATTGCCCTGACAGAACCGGAACTTGGGGAGAGTGCTGAGATCAGTATCTGAAGCACCTTCTTGGGCTGCAACGGCATGTAGAAATGCTATGATACATGGGAGGCAACAGCAGAGGGCTATGCCGATTACACAGGCCAACATGATGCAAAACATTGCAAAGAACACATCAAATGCTAGAAACACCACTGTCAACCTGCATGTCATTTCAAGTGAAACATTAACAACTTATATTTTTGACTATCAAACATTGTGCAAGAAACTACTATTTATAATCAATTAAAAAGAAATTTTCATACAATAAATGTAGCATGCAAAGTGTTATGATCTGATTCAATAGGATTACTGACTCACTAACTTAGTTCGGAACAATGATCCAGAGTTTAAACCTAAATCAATGGTAATAGACCCATCTATCCCTATAAATTGTTTCAATACTACTCTACATCCTATGTGAGACTAAATTTGGGGTGTCACAATTTGCCCAACTTAAGACCGGACACCAGATCAACACATAGTCCCTACATGAGGGCATGGAAGGTCCAGCCTATGGTGGCTCCATACCGTGATATGCATCTAATTCCATCCACGGAGTAGCCTTTTTCTTGCTTGGGCCTCACGATTCCCTTCTCAGATACCTTTGCTGTCAAATTTCTCATTAACCAATAATTTACGACCATATTCTACCTAAATCTACGACTGGATTAATTTGTCATTCAGCTTTTCTGATGTTATTGAACTGGTAGCAGCCTAGAGGAAGTACCTTCAAGGTATATAATGGTACATATATCATCAGATAAAATTCATCACCTATTTCCAAATTTGATTTAGCTGAAACCATCAGTCTAAAATATAGTCATGGCAAATCATCGATTCAAAACATGAAAGCATCTCCATGAATCTGAAAAGGAAAAGGACCGCCACAAAGATAGCTTTACCAATAATTCAGAAACAAAAAAAAATTCAAAATTTCAATGAAACATCAGATAAAAAGGGAAAGGATTCCCAGAATGACATATTTACCAATAGAGGTGAGGTGCATCTTGTAGAAGTGCTTGGCCACCGACAACTATCCAATAGAACCCAAGCATCCACCACAGTAATGAAATCATTGCGTTAAGGGACTCCAATTTCTTAACAGCCCTGGGAAGATGAAGCGTTAGCTTTACCAAAACAAACAACAAATCCACTGTAATTATGCATAGTCCAGATCTAAATGTATCTCTAATTATAAGAGAAAAGAGCACAAAACTTAGGTGTCTAATATCCATCTAAATGAATGTAGTTCATGCTATATTATGTTAGATGAGGGCATTGAGATATCTACGTATCCAAAATGGAGGGAAGCAACTTTTGTGTTGAATGACATGAGAAAAACTAATAGCAAATAGCAAAACCGTAGATGGCACACATCCAACAACCTAAAATCAGTAGAAGCACCCTCGAACTCTTAATGCACGTTTATTATTTGTTTATTTTACTCCTAGTTCTCATTGAAACAATAGAATAAAGTTACTACATCTCAACATGGAAAAGAATCGTCTTCAAGTGAAATGCAACAGTTGAACACTTTCATATATACAAACCAATCTGGCACTAACCTTATAGAAGTTGCTTTCAAGTACCTCTCCAATGTAAACTAGAGTGAAGTCCCTTCGGACTCGCAAGTTAAGCACTAAGAATGGAAAAAATAATGCAGACTTATTTAAAGAAAAGTCACATTTTAGTTTTCAAGATGAACACCTCTAGCCTAAGCTTACATTGCTGGTTATATAGCATCAGCTTTAGAAGACTGATTTCAGATTAGGCATAAAATTTGAAATCCCTGATGAAGCCTTCTTGCTTTGAATTGTGATTTATATTATCTATCTCTTGCAAAGAGGTAGCCAACTAGACATTTTGCAAAAGGAAACAAGTAGATTAGCCTCTTTTCTTCCCTCCCTCCTCTTCATGTTCTGCTATGCTGTTCCATATTTTCCCCCACCTTCTTGTTTTAACCTCTTTGGTCACTCTAATATTTTCCTGCTAAATGATAGATCTATATGATGGTGCTACTTAGTGACCTAAATTTGCATATAACATTGTCAACATAAAGCAACATATTTCTTGGTCTTCAAGTTCAATATAATTTCCTTTAATTCTGGAACTGAAAAATTAGTGGGAAATTATTCCAATAGCTTATTCTTTCTATCAGAAGTGTTGTATAACATTTACCAAGATTGATTAAACATCACATGATAATAAGACAACACTTTGATGCCAATGAAAATTGTCCCATGTTTGGATAGTAAATAACTACTGCTATTAACCGAACTCAAAAAACAAGAATAAGAGAAAGACAAATTTTTATACATCAGGCAAAATTCAACAACATCTTCTCCAGAATAATCAAAGGAAACCTCATAAGACCAGCTTAGATGCTCACACAATTTACGCATGAAAAATAGGTGAACAGCTTGAAATCAAACAATGGCATATTAAGCAGCCGTCTTTCTGCTACATCTTTTAGAACAAAAAATATATATTTTCTATAGAAGCTAAAGAGCACCAAAATTGAGAGAAACTAAATCAATTTATTATAGAAAGCATTCCTTCCTAATTCCATCCAAGAAAAACAACTGTCAGTTGAATGATGGAGATCGAAAATAAGAACAAGAACATAGAAATCCACACGAACCTGCTCTCCTCATCCTCGTCCTCTTCCACTTCAATCCACCTACTCCTCCTCTCCCTCAGCCGGCGCCGCCTCCTATATTCGAAACAAACAAACCCCACATGAAGCAAGGACTGCAGAACGTACCCAAACACCCAAGCCCGAATCGGCGTCGCCGGCCGCTCCTTCCACGTCGATAGCAGAACCGCCACCGAGACCAACACGAACGCCGAATTCCACACCACATCGAGCGCCACGACCGGCCTGGAGTAGCCCCACCCGTGGTGGCGCTCCTCCAGCTGCACCGCAGCTGCAGCCGCGGGCGGGGGCGAGCCCAGCAGCCGCCTGACGGTGGCCCTGCCGAGGAGCAGCGGAAGGTTCCAATTGACTCCGCGGGGGTGACGGTGGTGGTCGAGGGGGTCGGTGGGCCTGGAGGCATGTCCGGCGGTGCCGCTGCCTCCGCTCCTGGCAAAGGGGTCGGAATCCGCCATTGCAGGGCCGCCCGAAGGGAATGGGGTGCGCAATTTGGATGGTTTCTTATGGGGTTTAGGGAAGGAAATGGGGCTCCAAAATGCCACCTTTTTGCTCTCTTTTTCCGGTCTACATTAAGTATGGAAGAGCGGTTCGGAGCGCGCCTCGGAAAGTGACTATTACATGATGATAATAATAATAATAATATTCAAAAATTTACCTATAATAATATTGTGGTTATATATATATATATATATACAATACAATAGAGTCATCAACAACAAGCTATCAATAATGGTCCATCGATCAAATACGAGGAACCTTACACTACTCACAAGTAGGTGACAAGTTAAACGAGAGAGAAAAGTAGATCAACAATATATATATATATATATATATATATATATATATATATAGATTGTTCATTATATCGATTCAAGCTTTATAATTTTCTGATATAAAATCAAAAGATTAGAAATGAAGTCAGCGGTGCGCACAATCTGAATCTTAGATGGATTCATTATAAATCGATCCTTTATATCATTAATTATTCCTGGATTTGGTGAAGAAGAACAGATAGTCTATTTATGATTACTTGGATTAAATCATTGAGCATTTGACAAAATAAATCCTTTTTATTGTTGTGAAACTATAAATACAAACATCATTGCAAATCAAATTCTTATAATACTTGACACTGAAAGCATAATAAGATTTTATTAAAATCAGTAAATATTTTTAAGATTTTAATTCTATTCAAATTAGTTACTAGAATCTTAATTAAATTAAAACTTCTTAGTGAATCAAAATTTCATTCTAAGAATAATTTCTATGACGTTTAGAATAAATCGAGAGAGAAATACTTCGTATCTATATGATAAGTATATAATGAGAGTCGTACTTAGCATAAATAATTTTAAATATTAAAATTTTTAATTTTTTTATAAAAAATAAATTCTAATATCTAAATGTGCCACATGACATCTCATTGGTGAATCCAGTGATACATTTTGACTTGAAAAAGTCAACAATCACAATTAAATACTTCATGCTGATCATCCACACCTACAACATCTTAATGATTGATTTTGCCAAGCAGATAAAATCCACCATATCTCATCCAAGCTTAAATTACTCTCGGCGTTCATTGTGGTGTCAGGAGAAGAGGCAAAAAAGAAGCATTGGAAACAGTCATGGTTTTCTGAGTCAATCATTTCATTGCCTCATTATATCCTGTGATATGAAGGGCATGTGGCCAACTCATGTATTCTCTTTGATACAGATAACATGAGATCATTCATCAGGCATTAATATATGTTAATGTCATCTATAATTAAAACACAGAATGCTGAGCAAGAATGTCAAGCAACCTACAGAACTGGGCATGTGAGCTACTAATTTTGTGTTTGGTATGTGCACTGAGGAGGTGCTGTGGATTAAACTGGAGGCAGCCCAGCTGCTGTGTTAGGTGTCACACATGAGACATTTCAGCTGCAGGGGAGGCAAGAGGCCAGTGAGAGAAGATAACAAATCATCAAACAGGTTGTGCTCAAGGCATGAGAGCTGTGGCTTTGCTTGTTTGAATGGAATTGCCATCTCCCAACAGGAGGATGAGGATGCTTGCAAGTCAGATGTTGCTGCATCTCCCCATCCATGATTACTTGTGGTCTCTGGTTTTGTACCAAGTCATAAGAGTTGGCATGCTAATATATAGTTGATTGAGAGTGAGATGAGAACAACTTGGCATGCTAATATATAGTTGATTGAGAGTGAGATGAGAACAACTGTGGGGCAATTTCATAGTCATGCAATATAGTCCATAAACATAATTTTTTAATCACTTAAGCTTTTCAATATTATTATTATTATTATTATTATTATTTTCATGACATCGTATAAGATATCTAATCAATACTTGTGTAATGCTCTTCTACGACGTTTACGTCTCATTCATGCGTCAAACCTAATTAACTAATTAAAAATTTTATCATGCATGATTTTTTGAAAACATGATTTCATTGCTTGTCACCCAATCAAATTTTTTTTATCTTTGAAAAAATATAACTTCATGATCAAAATGATGAGGAGAAGTTATGATTGTTCCAAATAAGTAGTAAAAAACTGCTTTATAGGCTCTCATTAAATTGGGAGAATTATACTCAACATGTTGGACCTCAATTTCAAATGGGCCCAATATTGGGCTTCAATTGGGGTAATATCCTATTTATTGGGCCCTAATACATCACTAATCAAACAACCTATTCTATAGTAAGTCTCATTGCATACAAACAAAGTGTTCTTTGGTTGATTATTTTCAAATGATTGGTATATTATACAATAATTAGATTTTGATCATTAAAATTTTCAAATGATTGATATATTATATAAAATTATTATACAATAATTAGATTTTGATCATTAAATGTAACTGATGATTACTTGTAGGGTTAAAACCTTCATCACAGAAATTTGTTGAACATCCTGCAAACCTGTTCTTCCTCATCCTGTCCTTTTGCAGAAACAATTCCTTGCTTCTGATGGACTCCTATCTTTTACATGCAACACATGGAAGCAAAGATTCATGCAGGGTGTCCATTGCTTTCACTGGCACGCAAGGAATACTTTCTCTGCTACGCTCTGATATGAGACTCAGATTACTGATGAGCTCGAGACCAAACATTGCATCACAAGATCTTTGACACGATGAAGGATTAAGACAGCCATGAAAGGGACCACCGAATCTGTGATGTGAAGAATTCTTCTGCTTTGATCATGTGTGGCATTGAACTTTACCTGCTTCACGCCAATCTTGGATCTAAAGTCCGTGGCACTGCAATCTTTTCTTGTGCAAAGCTAGTCTTCTTCTTCACTGATCCAGCAACAGAACCCTTAAAGCTAAAGATCTTGGTAAATCATGCGTAGAAAGGAAAGGAGAAGGTTAAGGAATCGGCCTGAGAAGAACTACTTGTGATCCAAGTCTGAAGAATTTTATGCTGTGGCATGCAATGATGTTACAGTCACAACCTACCTTGTGCACGCATTGGATGACTGTCACTGTTAGATTTAGTCACAGTGCAATGTTCTGCAAGAACAATCAATCGATGGCATGCCAAGAAGCACAAATTGAAGTTACTGAAATGAACAGTTCAGGCTACTGAGGAGCAACTACTACAGCTTCATTCTCGCAGGTTAACTCCCTGCTGCTTTCGATCGATAACCGCGATGAAAAGATAACATTAGAGGAAGGTGAGAAATGGAGAAGAATAATCAAAAGAAAAAGGATGAAAAAAGAGAACCAACAACCAAAAGGCTTGGTTGCTGCACATGAATCAAATTCCCTTGGTGCAAAAGTCTTCAGCAAACTAGCCTACAAATGCACCCCTCCCCTGCTTGAGCAACTTTGATCCTGTCATCTGCCATGGCCGCACTCCTCTTGCAGCTCCTCTTCCTTTTTCTCACCTCTCTCTCTGTGGCTGCTATCTCAAACCAGGCTCCAGAGGTATCTGTTCTTCAATCAATACACCAATAGTTCATATCTTTGCTCTGAAGTGATATTTAGTCAGCACCATGAAGGATCAATGGCAGTGTTCGTTGAACGATTGTCATTAAAGATGTAGATCATAGAGTAACCTCTGGATTTGTGTTCAACCTCAGCCTTATGTGGTCTACATGGGAGGCATACCAGAAGGTGGAGACCAAGAAGCTTTGCAAGCATTTCACCTGCAGATGCTATCCTCTGTGATTCCCAGGTAATTGAATGTTGGGAACGATCACCACCGACCTGTGACCCAGTCTTGATCTTTGTGTTGGTCCATCACAGTGATGAAGAGGGAAGAGTGTCCCTAACACAAAGTTACCATCATGCATTCAAGGGGTTCTCGGCCATGCTTACTGAGACAGAAGTCGCTTCATTATCTGGTTGGTGTCCTCTTCCTGTTGATTCCTACGGTTCTGTCCTCACTGGCCCTTGTATGCTTGAGATCAGGCTACGACGGGGTGGTGTCGGTTTTCCGTGACCGGATTCTTCGTCTTCACACCACACGCTCTTGGGATTTCTTGGAGGCAGAATCCGGCATTGGATCGGAGCGACTCCATGATAGAGCCTCTAATGATGTCATAATTGGCATCATCGATACTGGTTGGTACTCCATTCTGAGCTATACAAACACAGGCCATGACCTGGATTCTCCATGCTGTAAGATCATTTACATGGTGCATAAGATGCTTTTTTGATGCAGGGATATGGCCAGAATCACCTAGTTTCAGTGATGCTGGGATGGGGAAGATACCTTCAAGATGGAAAGGGACTTGCATGGAAGGACCTGATTTCAAGAAGTCAGACTGCAATAGGTACAGATTGTTCTGATCACTATCACCTCAGATCTAACTAAGCATCATCTAGTCTATCCATGGTGACAGGAAGCTGATAGGTGCAAGATACTACACCAGCCAAGCAGGATCAATCCGACCTGCAGCTGACGGATCCCACACGATCAAAGTGAATGGTTTTGGATCTGCAAGGGATTCTGTAGGCCATGGCACACACACTGCATCGACAGCAGCTGGCACAGTGGTGCAAAGTGCCAGTTACTATGGCCTTGCGCGAGGGGAAGCCAAAGGAGGCTCTCCTTCGAGTAGGCTTGCCATCTACAAGGCATGCTCACTCGGCGGGTGTGCCAGCTCGACGGTGTTGAAAGCGATCGACGACGCCATCGATGACGGCGTCGACGTGATCTCGATATCGATCGGAATGAGCTCCGCGTTCCAGACGGATTTCCTCACTGACCCCATTGCTATCGGTGCATTCCATGCCAACCAGAGAGGCGTGATGGTCGTCTGTTCGGGTGGAAATGATGGACCTGATCCTTACACTGTGGTGAATTCAGCTCCATGGATCCTCACAGTTGCAGCTTCCAGCATTGACAGGACTTTCCAATCACAAATCGTTCTTGGTAATGGAAGCATATTGAAGGTGAATTAGTCTGAAACTTTTGGGAAACTGATCTCAAGAAAGTGATCAATGTGTCATAATATGATAATAAAAGTATTAATGTTCTCAGGGATTCGCTATAAACTTCTCCAATCTCAGTAGCTCAGATTCATTTCCCCTTGTGTTTGGTGGAGATGTAGCAGCAGAGTCTACACCAGTATCAGAAGCAAGGTACCTTCATGACTCTTGAATTAGTAGTAGATAGCTCTCTCCACTCGTGCTCTGAAATCTTCATTCCATCATTGCGCAATTGATTCATAGCAACTGCTATCCTGGATCACTTGATGCTGATAAGACTGCCGGGAAGATCATAGTATGCGTCGGCACCGATCCAACCGTGACAAGAAGAGTGAAGAGGCTGGTGGCTCAAGGAGCCAGAGCTAAAGGGCTGATCCTGATCGATGAGGATGAGAAAGGAGTGCCTTTTGATTCCGGCAGCTTCCCATTCTCAGAGGTCGGAAATGATGTTGGAGCTCAGATACTCGAGTACATGAACTCCACCAAGTAAGCTACAGAGAAAGAGAGCTAAATCTCATGCCGAATTAAACATGTTATGCATCTGAATCCACTGATATGATGGATGCAGAAAGCCTTCTGCTGTCATTCTGCCAGCTGAGGATGCGAAGGAGTTCAAACCAGCACCAGTTGTGGCATACTTCTCGGCCAGGGGTCCTGGAGGGCTCACCGAAGCCATTCTTAAGGTTTAAATCTCAGCTCATGTTGTGTTTCTATGAGACGGAACCAATACATATCCATGAATGGTCTCCAAGCTCCATGTCTTGCTTGGAACAGCCTGATGTGATGGCTCCAGGGGTCAGCATTGTTGCAGCATCAATTCCTTCATCTGACATTGGAGATGTTCCAGTAGGAAAGAAACCATCGAGCTTTGCCATCAAGTCAGGCACCTCAATGGCTTGCCCTCATGTGGCTGGCGCAGCTGCCTTCATCAAATCATCTCATCCAAGATGGTCTCCTTCAATGATAAGATCAGCACTCATGACAACAGGTAAGCTGTTTCATGCAAGGAATTCCTTTTTTCATACAAAAATTGACAAACATCTTATTGGCAATGGCATAAAAAGTGATCTTCAAAGTCCTCCAGGAACAATCAACCGTTCAGCAGCTACCATTGCCAATAACAAGCAAGTAGCTGCTGCATGAGTTTACATGGTTCATTGTTGTGCAGCTACCATTACCAACAACCTCGGGAAGCACCTCACAAGCAACTCAGGAGCTAATGCAAGCTTCCATGACATGGGGGCAGGGGAAATAAGCCCACTTAGAGCTCTGAGTCCAGGACTGGTGTTTGAGACCACCACAGAAGACTACCTGAGATTTCTCTGCTACTATGGGTACAAGGAGCAAGTCATCAGGTCCCTCATCACTGGCACCAACTTTAGCTGCCCACCTGACCCCACACAAGACCTCATATCCAACATCAATTACCCCTCCATCTCCATTGCCAAGCTTGAAGGCAAGCGGACAGTGGTGAAGGTGAGCAGGACAGTGACCAATGTTGGACCGGCAAACTCAACCTACACTGCTGCTGTGGATGCTCCAAGTGGCATTGTGGTCAAAGTCTCACCTGAGAGGCTGGCTTTCACCAAGAGATGGATGAAGGCCTCTTATGAGGTATCTTTTGATGCGAACGATGCAAGCCGGGGGTATGGATATGGGTCGATCACATGGTCGGATGGGGCCCACACAGTTCGCAATGGTTTTGCAGTGAATGCTATGTGATCCTTTTTTTTTAATAAAAAATGTTTTTTATTGTATTTATAGACATGTTTTTTTTATTTCTGTTTTCTTTTGGCTTTTCTCGTTATTTAAAATTTTGAGATTAATGGTAAGTCAATTAAAATATATATTAACTATAAAAGAACATTCATCGTATATAATATTATATACTTATATTCTCATAAATATAACTAACACCACTACACTTACCACAATTAATATAAAATACAAAAAAGTTAAAAAGAAAGGAGGAAAAGACAAAAGTCTCCACTACATCCACACCAGACCAATAGTGATGACCCCAAAGCGTTGCACGACCGATCAACACCGTCCGATTCATATCGGACGCCTTCAAGAACATCTCTGCTACATGGCCCACGACTCGAGGGTCGGGAAGACCGGGAGAAGCGGGTCGAAGTCAAAAACCGGCGGCGGGCCGAACGGGCTGTCGTTGCTCGGTACTGCGACCGCAACCGCGCCAGTGTCCAGAAAAAACGCCGACGTGTCGAGTGTGGGCAGGCAGATCTGCTGCGGATCCACTCGGGCGCCTACCGCCGGCCGCACCAGTTCGGGTCTCATCAGTTGCGGCTCGGCCGGATCACCTTCGAGCCGGGCCCCCGTCACCCGCTGCACCAACTCCCGGAAGTTGGCGGGGTCGGCGTCGATGTACGTGGTGGTAGACCGCTTCGATGCGCGCGACTTCCGCTTCGAGACCCGCCCCGCGGGGGCGGGGCCGAGGGCGCCCCGCCGGTGGAGGATTGCGTCTGCGGCGGCGGCGGCGGCGGCTGCGGAGGAGGAGGAGGAGGAAGAGGGGGGAATGAACTGTTGGTTGAGGACGAGGAGAGGGGAGGAGAGAGTGTCGGCGGAGGCGGAGGAGGAGGTGGTGGTGTCGGAGAGGGAGATCTGGAGGGCCCGGGTGAGGGCCGCGTTCTCGCGGGCGGAGGCCTCGCTGATCCACGCCGACTCCGGGCGGTACACCGTCGCATCCAACGCCGAGAAGATCTCTTCCATGCTTCTCATAGCATTCGAGGATGAAGGACGCGATCGATCAGAATTGGAGCTGGGAAGCGAGCGAGCTGGGAGGGGAGATGGGCCGTCGAGGGGTCTTAAGAAGGCGGTGGAAAGAAGAAAGCGCGTTGGTCCGCCACGTCACGCTTCTAGATGCGGTCTGCGCCCGAGGAGTTCAAATAAATTAGTCCGTGTTACCGTGAAGCCGCGTTGTCAGTGAGACCCACGGTCACAGTCTTGCTCTCCGTTGCTGCCGCGGTGACACGTCACTCCTCGTATCGAGCCTTTTTGTGGTCGGAGAAGAATAATAGCCCCCCAAAGTTTTATTATTTACATACCAACCATGGAGTTATCGGTAGAAAAGGAGGGTGTTCTTTGGAATTATGCTAAAGGCGGATGGCGTTATCGGTAGGAAGGGAGGGGAGAACTAAGTGCGCCAGCAGTGACGTGGAGAGAACCATCCACTATGTCCGGAAAGCGACACGTGCAAAGTGAGAAGGGCCAGACACCGTCCAATTTTTGGTGCGTTTTAGGACCAATCGCAGCCGTTCGATGCCCACTCAATGGCTATTATCTGCTGCTTCACCCTCCCGCCATCACACCTCCTTTTCTCGCATCACAAAAAATGCAACCATGCAAGGGTGGTTCGCCCGTGAAATTTTCAGGGGTGGCACGGCTTGTGACGTGGATGCCCGACTCAGTCGACGCTTCGCCTTCTTCTCACGAAAAAGATATTAGAGGTGACGTGGCGTCCGAACCAGCATCGCTGAAATTTTCGGGGGTGACTTGACTCCATTCGCGTTCTCATCATAATCGTTGAAGTAAATCTCAATTTTTCAGTCTTGAAATATAAAATTTAAAAATTTAGTTTGCTTATTTATTTATTTATTTATTAAGATTATTAGTTACAGGTCTAATTAAAATCTTTTTGTTAGATTATTATACACAATTGTGGTGATAATTTTAATTGCATATGCCATAAAAAATTTTTTTTGATTGCCTGAAGTTCTTGAACAGATGCAGTAGATCATTACTACAATTGACAATATTACTGTATTCTTTCTCATGGCCTGCTTACCTCAAGAATAGACAACCATGGGTTGGAGAGCACACAAGGCAGTGATCCACTGAAACCTTCCATTGACAATTCTTTGAAAGCTGAGTAATAACCAGCTCCAGCTCCATCTCCAACACCAGCTTCTCACTCACTCTGTCACCTATTTCCTCCCCTGGAGACTGTGACTTCACAATCTAGTAAGCCATGACTGCTAAATTGTAGTAACTCACAACAACATGACTAAGAATATGGAATACTGATCATGTGCCAATCTTTCACTTTGACTTGCCCAACCCAACCACCATCTTGGTTTAAGCTTCTTTCCTTGAGTTGTTCATCATGTTGCACCCTTAAAAACCATCTTTGACATTGATTTAAATTTCAGGCACTGACATCAATATCCACATTATTCTGACCCAAGGATACTGCTCAGATAGGAATAGCAACAGGTTTAATGGTATGGAAACCTTCCTGCCATCCTCTGTAGGCATCCTCATCCAAGGGTTTGGTGACAGATAAAGGGCAGTACTAGCTGACTTTGGGGTGTAGGTAGCTCTTGTCCCCTTTGACGACAGGTCATGTGAGGTTAGTCTGTAAGTGTTGACTTGTAAAGCTTGGGGAGGGTCAGTGCATGACCTATGTCATTGAAAATAATTCTTTCGGTACTTCCATTATCTGGCAAAGGATTTTGATTTGATGTTTGTATAAGATATATATGAATTGTTTATGCTTGAAGCTTCAACTTTGAGACACTAAGAGGTAGTTTGTTTGATAACTTTTGGAGGAGCCTAGCTGAAATTGTGATTATAAAATGTTCTGAGAGAATCTTGATTACGTCTACAAGAATTTGGAACCCAACTAAGACTGTTTGACAAGAGCATGAGTCAAGTTGGTTTAAAGAATTGGATTTATTTTCAATCCATAATCTCATAAATATTGATAAAGTAAGGTGGTCTAGAAGCCTAATGCATGGTTTCTTTTACTGATATGTTAAAGAAAGAGAGACACATTAATTAGCAGCTTGATGGTTGTGATTTGAAAATAAGAACCAACCTTGTGTAGTATTTGGTAAATCTTTCTCTTTTCTTTCTTATTTGCCATTGTTTTCTGCTACTTTGTTTTTGCCTTTGAATTTATTTTTCCATTTTTAATGGAGATGGTTAGTGGCAATTGCTTTTAGATGATTAAATCAGTTGGTATTTGGGATGCAATTAAACCCAGATGAGTCCATCTCTCTAATCATGAACATCTTGTGGAGCTTCCTCAACTGCTTCTTTTATCCAATGATATTTTGTTTTGACTTTTCTTATTTCTTTCATTTACTTGTGAGTCCAAATTATGTTGCTGATCAAATGGAAGGAGACAACTCAAAGTAATAATTTGCAAAGAGCAACTTCTTTTGAGTTCATGCAGTCTAGAGGGCAATTAGGTTTAGTTTTGGGCAAATCATATTATTAAGAATTTAATTAATTATGGCAGGGAGTATGATAAAGTAACCTGAACTAATTGTTATGGTTTTAAGTCATTAACTAAGCAAGTATGCTGTAACTGATGGGTAAATCATATTAATTCCAATAATTCTGTCAGTCCAACGTTCCTTCAACCTGTCTTTTTAGGTCTGGTCACCCACTTGGCCAACCTGCTGATCTCTAAGCAGTCTTTTGTGATCTTCTTCTTTTGATTGTTGGTATTGAAGATGACTTGAGCCTAATCAATTGCCTTCTGGTTTCCTCCTGGATGATCTTTTTTTATTATATTTTTCCTTTTTTTGTGAAAAAGAAGATTAGTATTGCAAGGAATGAATTGTATCAACCAAGACACCATGACTTTGGTCAACAAGGGTTGGCGGGGAACACCAGTGGCTTCTTGACTAAATCATAATTGGAATAACAAGATGGATTAGTTGTTGAAACCTCAAGCTTAATTGGAATTCATTTCAATTGGAATTGGAATTCATTTCCAAGATTGGAATTACTTATATATATATATATATACATATATATATATATATACATATATATATATATA
>LVTN01000014.1:690777-719073 GCA_001649415.1 Musa itinerans | reverse complement strand
CTTTCTTCTTGAATTGTGCAAGCTAGCTATCTCCCCTTTTGTCATTGTCAAAAAGAAGAGGAAAACCCTTTACATCAATTTTTAAATCATGACAAAGGTTAGTATCAATCTCATTTGTGCATCATTATATTTTCAAATTAAAACATGCACATTTTTAGAACTTGATAAGGACAAAAATGGCAACATAGTGCGCCATGACGTCAGCCACAGCGCGCCGCCCAAGGGAGTGGGCATTAACGCCGATTTGATGAGCGCTAACGTCAAACCGTCCCCGGACGACCTCATCACCTGACCCCGCATGACCGACCGAGGCAGGGGAAGACGTTGACCGAAGCTTCGCCCATACCCTGCGGCGGTTCGGTCCTCCACGCAACACCAATGGCGATGTCAGACGCCATCAGAGGTACGGTCCTGCCCTGGCAAACCGGCACATCAGGTAACATCAAAACTCACCTACAAATACCCCAGAGTTCTATACGAAGAGGAGGGAGACAAAACGCACGGAGAACACCCTCAAAACTACTTCACCCCGCCCGCTAACTTGATCGTCGGAGGGGTCGGGTCGAGCTCCCGACCCGACCTGTGTGCAGGGACAAAGAAAAGGTGCCTCCCGCTGGACGCGTCGGAGGAGGAGCCCCTTCCTGGAGAAGACGACGACCCCCCTCCACAGTCCCGAGGAACCCCCGCCACGAGATCCTCGTTGTTCGGAGCCCGAACCCAACCGCGACGGCCCCGAGGCCACGGCATAACACTGTTTGCACTAACATCTCTAATGTTAGAATTGATCAAGTTATAGAAGCTTATGTGACTTCACATTTCTCTTCTGAGTTTGGCAGCTGCAGAAGAAACTGAGTGCTCTCAAGTGTTAAAAGTAATGTGTGCCAAAGGACTACTGGTGTCACAATACATTAAAACTACATCTAACAATAACTTCAGAAGAAATGTGTCAATGTGCAGACCTATTGTTTAGAAATGAATGACCAACTTGTTTCTTGTCTAATGGCTTGCATTCACTTGTCGATTAGCATGTTGGTCATTTCTTATCAGAAATATGAAGTTCTGTTATTCTCAGCAACTCAAAATTCTCTACAAATTCTAGGCTGGAATCTGTTATCAACCTGAAGCATGTTCTGATACTAAACCTTTTTAATTTATTCTGTATCCCTAAGAAGATTATTCTGTATATAGGAGCAGGTGCATCGACATATCAAAGAAAAGGGTGGCTTACCTCCTGGTGATATGTCCACACTGAAAAGATCATCATCATTATCATAATCATCATCATCATCATCAGTAAATTCAAGTACAATATTAGAGGCTACTGGCTCTATCTCTGTCCCTGTTATCATCTCATTGTACCTTATGATCTTGCTTACATTTTCATTTGAAAATTCATCATTTCTTCGGTTTACTTTCGGCTCCCTTAAGAGTTCGACGCAACTGTTGCGTTTCATCCTATATATGCCACAAGATAGCCTTTCCATGAAATAGTTCTTGTCTTTTTTCATCTGCCTGTTGCCACAAAACAAAACAGTCATGTTTTAAAATGCAAATGTAAAACCAATAGCATTCTAATGAATAAATCCATAAAAGGTTTTTTTGGTGATCTTTAAGACTAGTACGTGTGGAAAAATTCACTGATCTCGAGAGTATTTGGTAAAGTAGAATAATTTTTGTTTGTGGGTGCTTCTTTGGGTTTCAGCAAGAAGACTATGCTTGCAATTGTCAATGCTAATACAGCCTTTTACCTTTGGTGCATGAGTCCATTATTATGTTTCTTTTCCCTTTTCTTTTGGTGCATCAATGCCCATTTCTGAAATGGAATGAACTAAAGCTTACATAAATAGACTTAGTTATCACTTTTCATACCAAGAAGAAATGTATCATTTTGTCTAACCTGTCAAGGATTATCCATGTTGCCTTCAGCCTATTGGCAGCTTTAAGAGCAGCTTCTTTTGGTGAAGATTCTGCAACCACACTTATGCTAAACCCAATCTGACATCCCCACAACAAAACAATTGATTGTTAGCAACCTTTTCTTCTCAAATTTGACTGCTTGTGGATTGTCGCAACTGAATCTTGAATCACAAATGTTGCACAACAGTTGATCCTCATGTCAGAATTACTTCTTAAAGACTTCAGATAGCATCTAATCATGAACACATTGATGTAAACATTTAATTTTACCATGGTGATGTACCTTCTTTGATTCATAGAGCTGGTTAATATTCAAGTTCTCTGCACTGTTCCGGTACTCTTCCTCCCTCCTTGCAACTTCCTGTTTGATGATATCACTGTTTGTTGCCAACATGGAGTTTGAGTCTACACTGCTTTTGTATCCCACTGAAACCAAAAGAAACTTTAAAGCTAATGAGAGGTAGACCAATTCATGTATTGAAAAAGCTCAGTTGATAGATTTTTCGGTTTACCACTGTTTCTTTGGTTTTCTTTTCTAAAGACAAGTGCTTGTGTGTTCTTACTTAATTTCCTAGCTCTCAGGAAAGACAACGTACTGGGGGTATTAACCTGGTGAAGAACTCCAAGGAGCGTGAGTTCATCACCAGGTTGAAGGGAAAGGCCATCAATGGCCCATTTGATCGCGCTGGAACTGATCTCTTTCGATGCATCCTGGATCACCACCACCCTCTGAATCGCAGTGGACACAATGCTACTTCCAGTTTTTGGAGCACTCATCATCATTCGAAGATTTAGCAACCAAGATGAACAACACCGAAAAGGATCTCTACTATGAACTCATTATTTTCTTGGGAAAACCTGTCTACTTCAGAATAACCGTAGCAAATTTGATGGAGACATGAACTAAGATCATGCGCAGTAAAATGGTTTCTGAAAACTTGGAGAGATTCCAACAGTAGAAATTAGCTAGAAAACATTGGAGGAACTTGAAGAACAACTTCTAGTGAGCTCAAAGGTTACAATGCCAGGATGTTCTACTCCAGAATTTAAGAAAATTAGACATACTCTGCTATACTAAGCAATCTGCAGAAGAGAAACAAAAGAAAAAGAGCTTGATTCAATGAAACTAATTAGGCCATAAGCAACTTCATATACTCAGATCTTGAGAGCTAAGAGTTGATCCAAGGATGCATCTTAGATCCTAGCTCAAGCGCATATTCGGATATCCAAAGGTTTGGGATCTCAATTCCTCATTTAATATTTATGAGCCACAAGTTCTGCCAGAAGACAAAAAATTACGCGGATATTCCAATGTTGGGAAGCATTTTAAAAGCTCACCTTGTAGCTTACGAGTCATTTTCATGTGGATGTCAAACAATACAGTGTGGTTGGAAGGAATCAAAGGTTAAGAATCTGGAAATGTTGCAGTATCTTCTGATTCAGTATGATTCCTGGACTGCGAAGTGAGAGTCCGAGGCAGACGCTTTCTGATTCAAGCAACTCATCTTGTTGACTACTAGAGTTAAAAGAGAAGTAAGATATATAGTTTTCTGTCTTTGTTTCTATTGAAAAGTTGTTTTGTTTACGTGCATATATATGTTTATTGTATGAAATGCTTAATGACAGGCAAGTCAAGAACTGCTTTTGCAGAGCTGCTACAGTGGATGGCCTGAAGTAGGTCAGTGAGTGAGGTTACAAGTCTTCATTTCTATGGTAGAATCTTCAGTGAAAATTTCTATTTGATGTATGACAATTTGAGATGGGTAGCATATGAGGCCAGTATCTTCGTCATCTTTTTCCAACTCCAATGAGAATTCCTTGGTGGCATCAACAACCACTACAGGACACGCTACTAAAGACAGGATGTTCCAAGATTTAACTTGGTGGATTATCAAGACAACCCCATTGCAGAAAGCTTCTCTTTCTCCCATGATCTGATTGCTTGGAGCTGATTCCAGCATTTTACATATCACAATGCATTTGCCCCTCATAGCTTTGACACTTCAATTCAATTAAATTAATACAATAACGCACATTATATATACATATATGATATATTAAGGAAAATTATTTATAAAAATAATTAAGATAGTTATTTTTTTTCTGGTAATAATGTCATCTGGCATCTGATGAATGTTCATGAGTTTATCAGCTTGATCTGAACACTGATTCATACAGACAAGCATGACACTGCAAAATAAAGTTAATTCTTCATTGACTGATGAGTAGTATAATACAGTAGATTACCAAAGTAAAACATCCTCAAGTTAACAGGTTCTACAATTCTGAGGCATGGCCTCTATAAACATTGAGAGAAAGGAGAAGAAAAGAACATCATCATCTACAGGTCTACTTTGTCAAAAAAGGCAAAAGAGGGGAAGAATCTAAAGCTGGATAAACTCAGTACAAAAACAGTGGAAGGAGAACATTCAGTTCTCCCTTCCCAGTCTAGCAGATCTCTTCTGCTAGTTCTGTGTTGGATTCGACCTGCTTGGAGGCATCTTCCTTAAGCCTGCCCTGACTGCCTTCTCGGGCTGCTTAGCTACCGCATGCGTGCTGGTTAGATCAGCAGAATTTGATGACCAATGCTGTAGCAGCTTTCTGGTTTGCCAACTGCCTCTCATCGACTCCTTGTCGAGGGGCAGACTGGATGTAGAACAGAGATGAAAGTGAAGAAGAAAGAGAACACACAGCATACTCACAGCTCTTGAACCAGCCTTCATGATTGTTGGATGCAAAGAAGAAATGATGGAGTGCCAGATATATGCAGGTCTTTTGGGGACTAAAATAAATAGCACCATGTGAGAACAAGTTTGAAGCATGCAGCCACCTTTAGCTTTTCTCACCATAGCAATATGTCTTATGCACTTGGATGACTGAACCTGTAAGCAGATAAGAAACTAGTAGTTAAAAGGACAGACAGATGTAAAGGTAACTACAACATCTCAAAGTAAAACCAAACAACTGCTCTAACCAAACAACATCTCCATATTGTAATTGAGCTACAAGGATCAGAATTTTTGCAAACATTGTAAGAATTTATACAGAATTACAGTAACTGAATGAAGTAATTATTGCTTTTGGGGTGTACACAATAGAGTATTATATCTGAAAGAAAACAGAACTGCAAAGTTACTGTGATTTATTTTGGCATGCATACTGCTAAAAGCAACTTGTTTATGGACAAGAGGATTACAATATGTTGATCTAGTTTTCTTCTGGAGGGTGGAGGTTGGAACAAGATGGACCATCATGTGATCAACAATTGACTATTACAAGTATCTGACTGCTTCACAGAGCAATTTGATTTAGTTTATGGAAGACATGTGACTGAATGTAAAAATCATCCTACTAACTAGTCACCAGCTACTGCATCACAAACACATATGCCTAGATTTAGATTAGCTGGCCTGGTTTAGTCTTTAGATTTGTAGGCCAAAACTGCAATGAGAAGTACTTTTGTCCTGGAGTCCTCTAGATTCCAGATCCAAAAGATATAAATTTGGGAAGACTGTAAAAGTTAGATAAGCTGCACCCTTTTTTTTGGTGCTGTGAGATCTAAATATATAGGCCTTCACATGCACAAGTAGTTAGATTACAATCATTCTTAGTGGAGTCTGCTTTTGACCACCAACTTAACCTTTTCAGAGAACCCTTTGCTCTCCAAAGGATTCCAATGGATAGGAAATGGGTCATCTTTATAAGAGTATCAGGGCTCATTAATAAAATGGATGTGTGCCAAAAACCTGCATTCATTGTTCATCTGATACAGTTCATGACCCCCATATATATGTGTTTTCCCTGCTCTTGTTAGATCATATGATCTTTTGCAAAAAGATAAATAGGTATCATCAGCACAACAGACATCAGGAGAGCATTTTTCTTTAGTTGTCTTTGAAGTAGGTATCAAGTAGTTCTTCACATGTTCTCGTTATCCCCTTCAATATAAAAAGCATTGCTGATTACACATCAACAAATGCAAATTCAAATTAGGCTTGGCCTGCACAGCTATGAAGAACTTCCAATCACAAACATTGCCCAACTATTAATAAAATTGGTGAATAGAAACCTTTGCCCACATTAAATCATTTAAGGTGCTTTTGCACATGCAAATGAAGTATGAAGAAGGCCCTCCGTCTATGGTCCGGCCCAAGGAAAGATCTATCCTTGAGATCTGTTGATTCCATCAGTTGTTCTGTCTCTCAATAAAAAAGTAAAAAAGTTCAGGATCAATATCGAGAGCTAATCCATGTAATAATCAACACTATGGAAGATGTACCAATATTAAGATATAAAATTTAGATCTTCAGAATCTTGCATGGATAAGAAAAAATTGTACACTATAAATGAATAACTATGAAACAATGACCGAATTGTTTATATACAAGATGTTATTGGACAAGAAAAATGACAAGTAATCTAGGTCATGTTCTTCTACAACAGATCATGGAACGCACAGGAAGAAATGTAGCTGGAAAATCAACGAAAGTGCAGTGCAGTCCTTTCTTTATATCAATTTCAAGTACATGAAATAATCTCCTTCGTTTCTTTATATTATTTCGATCTCATAGACATGAGGCGAACACATTTGTCGATAGTTTAGAAAGCAAGGTAATAATTTAATTATTTTATTTTTATGGCAACATGCAATTTAAATCAATCCAAAATTTGTAATTTTTATATTTATTCAACTAAATTTTGATTTAACATACATCCCACAAGAAGCTTAATATTATTATAAAATTAATAATTTAAATCTTACTCCTTTGCTTTTAAAAATATATTTGATTTTAACTTTTGAACAACTTATTATGAAAAACACGCTAATTTAAAATGCGGTTTACAGATAACACTGATAAATATACTAAATACTTCCACCAAAAAGAATATAACAGCAAAAATAGATATAAGCAAAGCACCTAAATAAACGCCAAAGCGTAAATCGTATGAGGTATAAAGCAGTTTCCTTTTCCAGGGGAAAATTATTCTGGAAAATCCAAATATAATATAAAAGTAAAAAAAAAAAAACTTTAAAAATAGAGCAAAAATCAAAAGAATAAAACTTTTAATAGATCATCGAAGAAAACAAGATGATGGCGATGAAATAAAATGTGATGGAAAAGAGGGATCAGATAGAGCTAATACAATGGTAGCCATCATGTCGGCTATCAAACCAATAGGGAAACTAATCACTCATCATCATCTCTACCCCAATATCATCAATCCATCATCAACCATCTTGAAAGAACAAAGGAAATCAGATAATACGATCGCCGCAAATAAACATCCTCGTTACATCAGAAAATAAACAATAGAGAGTTAGAACATTGGGCATCAGATCTCCAAGGTGATATGATGTGCAACATCACAAAAGATGCTTCAGACGCAAATTACCCATTAAAATTAACGGACTCCTCATTTGCCCACCGATAAGCAGATCAAACGAAGAGAAGGAAAAAAAGGCATCATCAAATCAAGCATAAACCGAGGAGAAGAGAGAGAGACGGCAGTAAATCCAGAAGATGAAAACGAGGCTAGGGGAGAACTTCTCCCGTGCGGGCGACGGAGGGAGGAGAGGACTCGGTTATATAGTGTGGGGAACATTTAGGGTTAGGGTTCTTGTCGTTCTCGTGACGATCTGGACCGTTCGTTCTGGTCAGATTGAACCGTTGCAATCGAGTCGGCCGGGGCCGTTTCGACTCACCGGGTTATCATCCTAGTCTTTTAACTGAGTCGGGTAGGATTTAGTCTATCTTTTTCCGGATTTAGAACACATCTAATAGTGTATTCCATCTTTTTTTGTTAAAGAAACAAGAAATTCGAATATATTTGTCTTGTTTTGATTTATTCCAGATGTTTTGTAAGTAAAAGAAATCCAACAAAAAAACTCTTAAATTAGAGCAAAATTATTCATATTTATTTTTGATATGAGTATCTAACACAACGAAATTGATCTGACCTAATTTTTTTTTCAAATATTATCATACTTTAAAAAAAATAATTTATTATTTATATTTTTTAATTCAATCCATTGTGAGGGAAGATATATAATCATTCTTGTGCATAAGATCTTTTATATATCACGTCATCTCTTAGTTCTCATAATATATGCATATTTCATTCGATTTGTTTTGATTGGATATTTTTTATCTTATTTATTTTAGAAAGTCAAAAGAAAGAGTATTTTACTCGAGGTTAAAAAAAGATATTCATATTTATTTGTATGATTTCACTTCAATGTTAGGAGAGGGAATATTTTTATCTGATACCAATCATTATGATTCTAAAATATTTTACATAAATATGTTATATTATAAATTTAATTAGATTCAGATTATGATTAACAATTAATAACAAAAATTATAATAGAATTTCTTATAAAACAACAAGGGACTCTCTAATTTATTTATCTAGACTTTTTATCTTTGTCTATAAATATCTCCTAATGACTCAAAACACATGAAAACATATATTTATATATCTTTTTTATCTCCTCTTATTTTATATTTTATTATTTTATAGTTTAAAAAATAAAAAAAATAAAAAAATAAGTTTAGTTTTCCTTATACATCAGTATCGTTTAGCTTTCTAATAATACGCTTGCATATCAGATAATTTTTTTTTAAATGATATCAAAAAGTCTATATATTTAAACTTTTATCTATAGTTATTTGATTTCAATTCTTGGCATTAAGGTTTTTTCATGTAACAGAAACATGATTATAGTTTTTATATTAACAATTGGTATCAAAGCTGCATGTTAATTTAGATCATAAAGAAATTTTAGATCTATTTATGTGATTAGATTTGTTCATCTTTTGAATCGTTATTTCTGTCTCGAATTAATATCACTTTTAAATTAATTTAGAATGTATTATGTTTGATCTATGAATTTATTTTTGCATACTCCTTGCTTGCTTATGGGCAATGCAATGGGGTAGAATAACGACAAAAGTATATTATTCGTATTTGTTCAGTAAGCTACTGTCAACAGTAGCATTGTTGAGGGTGATGGCTTCCATTAGTCATCAATCCAATCATAGGCAAATAGTTGTGAAGATAGCATCGTTGTTATATGCAGCAACAATAGCCTGTATGCATTAGCCCAAGCTCGGTAGCGACCTTCCTTGGTCATCGGTGCTGCACACGGAGGATGTTGCTGCGTGCGATAGCACAACAAGGCAACAGCTCTATTAGAAGTTACCTTTGATTGACGATTGCAACGATACATCTACAACGACGTTTGTTAGCCATAGTTGATGACGATGGGATGCTGGAGGTTGGGACCACCCAATGGCTACACGATGACATAGGGGTTGCCAATCGATCGTAGACATATGTATGGTCAATAAGAACTCATGTGGCAATAATAGTCGC
The DNA here is from genome assembly GCA_001649415.1 of Musa itinerans. NCBI lineage: Eukaryota > Viridiplantae > Streptophyta > Magnoliopsida > Zingiberales > Musaceae > Musa > Musa itinerans. The sequence continues at coordinate 709,779 of LVTN01000014.1, read as the reverse complement.
ACACAATAATGATCGCATGTTGGTGGAATGGAACGTCGTGATGGTTGTAAGGGTCATTAGTTAGCCACAGAGAGTTTAAGCCGACAATGCACAAGTGTCTCCTTGACAGTTCTACCCTTCAAATTTTAGATATTTTTAATATATGTCCCAACAAAATTATAGTTTTACCATTTGGAAATCAATTTTTTTTACTTATATACTAACTATAAAATTGATCAATTTGATCTACTCTAATAAAATTTTGTCTAAAACTCAATTTTAGCCCCTTTTTATTAATTTGTTTCTAAATTTATTTTTTGATTGAATCTAATCTTTATTAATTTGATTAATTTGGTTGTTGGGTTTAATCTAGATAATCCAATTTTGAGATGTTTAATTAAATAAGATTGATTAGCCTATTTAGGTCATTTATAGAATTAAAAAATAAAAATTATGATTTTATTTTATAATTTTTTCATATGACATATTAATATTATTTTGCTTGTGATAATTACATTCTAATCATTATTCTTGGATATTTGTATAGTTATTCACAAGCATATATTTAAAATTATAAAATAGTATTTATTTTTATATTAAAGTAATATTTTATATTTTATATATACTTTGAATAATTATGTAATGCTATTTAGATATCCTCATAGTTTATGATGTATATCCAAAAATAATAATACTATTCTAAAATGATGTTATTAGTCTTTTATAAATAATTTTGTACAGATAATGAATGAATCAATATTTTATCAAAAAGAGAAATATGAATGATATCAATAATTCATCATATTTTAAGAACTTAAAGTAATAATATTCTTCTATATTTTATAATGGTACTTTCTTTCATACACTCTCATGCTTCTAATGTTTTAATATTCTTCTATTTAAATTATTTAGATTGATTAGAGCATATATAGTTTATATTGGGTATATTAGATCTTAAGCTAACATTATTGAAAGGCTCATAGACTTTATAGATAAAAGCACTGTAGAACAAATTAATAAAATAAATGATGAAAAAAAGACTCAGTTTAATGTTTATAAGAATGACAATTGTAAATAATATAAAGATTCATTATTAGTTGTAACTAATGTATAGAATATTTGATTGTTATAGAAGATCAATTTAAATCTACTGATAAGTTATTTACTAACACATTAATGAAAAAACTGTCTATGACTTAATATAATAATACTCAAGGGATTTATGATCATATACTCAATATGATTGACAAGCTATATCTGGAATGAAAAGTAATAATACTAAAAGATAATACAATGCATTGAAAGAAGAGTTAAAATTAGTGGATCTGAATAGTATCTAGAAACTCATTAAATTGCTTAGTAATTATAAAAGAGTCGATTACAATTGGATATTTTATATAAAATATGACTCAATGGGTAATATTAAATAATATAAAATTAGAATTATAATGAAATAATTTTTTCAAAAAGAATGAATCGACTATAATGAAATATTTTTCTCTAGTTTTCAAAAGAAACTCGTTGGAGATTGTTATGATATTAGTAGTTAATTTTGATTTTGAGATACATCAAATGAATGTAAAAATATTATTTCTTAATGGTGATCTAGATAAGAAAATATACATGGAATAACCTAAATGATTCATAGAGAAGTGAAAGGAAAGTTGAGCTCATAAACTTATAAAATTTATTTATGACCATAAGCAAACTTCCAAATAATGATATATAAAGTTTTATAATATCATTATTTTCGTCAGATTTAAAAAAATATTATTGATTAATGTACGTATTTGAAGGTCATTAGGAGTAAGTTTATTATATTAATTTTATAGGTGAATAATATTTTGCTTGCTAGTAGTGATCTTAGTTTATTATATAAAACTAAGATATTTCTCATTAAGAATTTTAAGATAATTAATATGAATAATATAACTTATATTATTGATATTAAAATATTTAGAAATAAATCTAAATGATTAATTAGACTAATGATATATTGACTCAGCTTTTGAAAAAAATTAGCATGTAACTTTATTCAACTAATAATACACCTATTACTAGAAGTGAAAGATTTAGTCAAAGTCAATGTCATAAAAATGACTAAGAAAAAAATCAGATAAAGAATATTATTTCTACATGCATAGTTAAAAGTCTATTTTATACTTAAACTTGTATAAGGTCATATATCAATTTCGTAATTAGAATATTGACTAGATACCAAAACAATATCGAAATAAAATATTTAAAAAATTATAAAGAAAGTGATGAGATATCTACATAAAACAAAAGACATGATCACATACAAGAGATTTATTTAGTTCAGTTTGTAATGATATAATATTCAAATACTGATTTTATAAATTATCTCAATAGTAGAAAATTTACTTTAAGATTTATATTCATGTTAACTAGAGGGGCAATTTCTTGAAAAAGTAGACAATTGCTTATTCAATCATCTACGATGAAAGCTGAATTTGTGATATGATACTACAAATCAAGTTTTATAGTTGTGAAATTTTATCTCATTGCTTGGTATGATCAATTCAATTATCAGACTATTAAAGATATTTTGTGATAACACTACAATCGTTTTCTTATTTAAGAATGACGAGTACTTTAATTATTTTAAACATATTTAGATAAAGTACTTAGTGGTTATAGAAAGTATTCATTAATAATAAGTATTGATCAAGAACTTGAGTATCGCTTTGATGATTGTTGGTCTATTTACTAAAGCTTTATAGCGTAAAGTATTTAAGGAATATATTTTTAGAATGAAACGTGTTAGTAACTTATTAAAATATGATGGTACATATTTAAGTGAATATTATTATTGATATTTTTTATTTATTTAATTAAATTTATTTATTTTTATTATCTTATTTTTTATATATGTATATTATAGTTGAATGTGATAATATGATTATCTTGATAAGATGATTTACAAGAAACATTATGAATTATATTAGGAAAGACTAATAGTGTTCAGGTAAATATATGAAAATATAACATTAATGACATATAACCGCTATGACTCATATTAATCATCAAACTTATATAATATTATTATATTTATTAAATATGTTGACCTATTTTATAAAATTTATGCTCACGTGTAAAATACTTTTCAAAACTTTCAAGATCTAATTAAGTAAAATTATTTTAATAAATTTTTATTTTATTTTTTTATATCTTACCAATTAATAAATCACATGAAAAAATGTTAGATTATGTAATCATGTTTAATTATGTTAGATATATTATAGATTTGATTAGATTCTAATTATAATTATCAATTAATAAAAAGAAAATCTAATCATAGTACGATTCTTTAAGAGACGATCTTATTGGGAATGACTCTCCTATTTACTTATTCTAAATTCTCTGTTCTTGCCTTTAAATAAATAGAGTCTCCTAATGACTCAAGATATGTGATAAATAGATTTTATAAATCTTCTCTTATCTCCCCTTAGTTCTTATTTCATCTCGATCATATAGAAAGAGAAGAAAATATGAGTTTAGTTTTTCTTATATATTGATATCAATTTAGTTGTGGAAATAGATGATGATGCACTTGTATATCAAATAAATATTTTTTGAATGACATCGAAATATATACATATCTAAACTTCAATCTATAATTATTTAATTTTAGTTATTACTATTAATTTTTTATATAATAAAAATATGATTATAATATTTATACTTACAAAATGATGCTTATACATTCAATGACACTCCTCTAATAATCAAACCAATATTCGTTCATTCAAAATATTCATAACCCATTATAGAATTCTAAGTCTATTTTAATAAATTCAAAATGGACATAAATCTTATATAATGTCAATTATGTAACTGATGATTGAGAGAATAACGCTGATGAGATATCATATCCAATTGACTCTTCAGCATCAATCGAAAGTACATGTCCAGTAGCATTTAATTTGGACACCGGATACTGAGCAATGGACCAAAGTAATGGACATGCTAAATTCTTAAATAGAAACAAATGTCATCTTTCACAATCATAATGACAAGCATTTCTCGGTATAATAGAACAGGATCATAAGAGATAAAGTGAATGAAAAGAGGCGAATTTTATGTTATTTATATACTGAACTCGATTGTGCAGGTGTACGATACGTCAAGGGGAAGTTTTATGGCTATTGGATGTATCAACTATAAAACAAAATTAAGAAGCTAAACAGGCTGAATGCAAAGCAATCATTAAGGGCCTTTTCACGGTTGAAAATCCAATGCATACAAAATATATGTACAAAATTGGATTTTTTTTGAAATTATTTTTATACTAATTATTAGAAAAATATATTAATAACGTATGTATCAATTTGACATGGTTCGGACATATGTGTATAGGATTATCCAAAATACTTTCAAGATGGAAACATCGAGCTCATGTGGATGTCATCCGAGATATTACCTGTACGAAGACCAAAGTTGAGATAGGTTTCTCAAGTTCATTATTTCGACATCCAAGTTAGTAAATTCAGATAAATAAGTACAATCGTCGTTGGTAAAATGTGACCTCTTAACTATGTTAAAAATAAGTTTTTATAAGTGATAACGAATAAATGATATATTCTATCAAAATATTCTTCGAGAAAACAATCTTTAACCCTATCTGACAATCTTAAATTGACATTTTATCTACGTACACAATAAGAATTGAGACAACTTATAACCGTATATCTTGGATCGATGTCCACATGGGCAAATGATAATTTTTATCTTATTCTTTTAGCCAGTATATTATATGAAAAATATATATATTAGTCGATAATATCTTTCCTATTATAAAATCTTCGTTAGATGACCAGATTAGTTATAATGTAAATGTTACTGTTTTTATTTATTTCTCTTGGATTACCAAGCTCAAAATATATCATTTAAAAAATAATACATTTCTGCAAACCATATTTACTTGTATGCAGGTGTCCTTTTCAAAATAAAAGACAAAAATTGTTGAGTTAAATCGATTTAGATTTTAGAGGGATTATATGTAAAATAAAATGATTTGACGGACTAACACGTAAAAAGACATTTGGAAAGGGTATAGGCGAGAAAACGGGCATTGAGAAGGGCATTTATGGCATATGGGAACATATCCCCTCATAAAAAGCATTTATTTCCCGTTTTAAACGCTTACATTCCCCCTCTCTCTTCTACCCATCGCGAGCTAAAAGAAGAGCAAAGAGGAGGAAGAAGAAGAGCCGCGCGTAGGTGCTTCTCTTTCTCTGCTTCCCCAGATCGTATCATTTTCTCCGATTCGTTGTTTGTTCTTGAATCCTTTGCTTTTCTCTTATTTGTTATATGTTGTTTTCTATCTCCCGGTTAGTAGATCTGAGATCCAGACCCCATTCCCTTTCGTTCTTTGATTTCATCTCGTCTTTGCTTCCAGTATATCTTTGAATTTTGCATCGCTCTGATGCGGATTTGGGATCCATCATCTGTCTCTTGTTAGATCTTGGATTCGTGCAATTCTGGATCCTTTTTCCTTGTTTTCAATGATGTTAATGTTGTGGATCTATCAGATCGGGAAGAATGGGGCTCACCTTTGCGAAGCTCTTCAGCCGCCTCTTTGCGAAGAAGGAGATGCGGATCCTGATGGTTGGGCTTGATGCCGCCGGTAAGACGACCATCCTGTACAAGCTCAAGCTGGGGGAAATCGTCACCACCATTCCCACTATCGGTGAGAATTGCTCGCCTTCATAGGTTGTCCTTTCTTTTGAATAAAGTTGATGACAAATGAGATCGCCAATACGACTTCTAACATTCTCGAGCAGTGTGGTTCCTTCCTTCACCAAACTTCTAATCATTTGCTTTTAATGATCTTTTTGCCCTCTTCTGATGCAGTATTAGTCAAACTCATATAGCTTTCTCATAACTGGTTGTGTTATTTTTCTTCGGACTAAAAGGCAGTATTATGTAATTTCTTATTGTTCTGCTTTTAAGTGCTTGCGCTCATGTTCATCATATTTCTGTACTTCAACAGCATTCAATTTGTATTATACTATGAAACATGTGGTAGGTGCTACTACATTACTTGTCCTGGTGGGAATTGGAAATTTAAAAGACTATAAAGAGAATTATAGTATTTCTTTATTCTTTAACTTTTGGAATTATTGTCATGAAGACACACACACCTTCATTCCCCTTCCAACATTTGTTTTAGCTGGTTGCTCTTCTAGCATCAAGATTCTAGTACAAAGTAAGGATGCCTGTGAACTCTTTCTTTCTCGTATTCTGGAGGATCTGATTTTTGTGGTTTAACATATTGTGTGGCATTTATGACTTGATACTGTCAAATGAAATTGGATTATGCAAGAATTTCGTGTCTGTTCTATTCATTTGTTAACTATGTGCTTTTACTGCAGGGTTTAATGTGGAGACTGTGGAATACAAAAATATAAGCTTCACTGTCTGGGATGTTGGTGGCCAAGACAAGGTAGGTTGGTTAATAATATCTGTCAGGTTTCTTCTTATTATGTATTAGAGATGGTTTATAGCCATTTTAAGAGGTGCCAATTTTGCTGATGTAAAGAAATATTTGGCATAGGAAAATAGGTGAATAATTTTGTGATATTGAGTAAGCTTCTGCTTAAAATTCTAACAGCATCCTATCATGTTTGACAAAATCAAACAGAATTTGGAAATTCTTATAAATGATTGTTGCATCGGCTGCATGACTTATTACAGTTTGACTGATACACTGGTAAACTGGGATGTGAAAACAGATTAGACCTTTATGGAGGCATTACTTCCAGAACACACAGGGTCTTATTTTCGTCGTGGACAGCAATGACAGAGACCGTGTAGTTGAGGCAAGAGATGAACTTCACAGGATGCTCAACGAGGTGAGTGTATCATGCAGTATGCCTCTATTTTGAAGTCTTTGATATTGATTTGTCTTTAGCATCGTTTAGGAAATCCGACTAAATTGTTACATATAGTTATGGCTTATAAGCTTGTGATGTACTTGTAAATCTGGATTGAAATGTTAGACAAACCACTTGATTTAACCTAGTTATATCCAAAATTGAATTATCACTATCGTAAGGGCTGTTCTTTTAAGTTTTGAACAATTTCCATCATATGTAAATTTTTGGGACCAAAAGAACTTTGTGATACAATATTTATCATCACTTCTTGTTGGAGCAATGATGGCTGTAAATTTTTCCCAGCGGTTTATGTCCTCTTTTAGAAGTCTCAAAAGCCCCCATAAGGAAGTCTCATCTCAGTCATGTAGCATCATACCTATAGAAATCATTTACTTATCTCTTCACGAGATTAATTTTTTTACTTGGTAAAGTAGGCACTCTTTCATTTTCAATTTTGTATAGTTGGATTGTGTTACCATTTCTGTTACAGAAGTGTTTTATGATGAAAGAATAAATCCACCTATATCCTTATTTATACCAGACAATGTAAAAAAAACTGCCTTCTTACTATTATCTATAATAACTTCATCTATTGATTTTTACCTTCTATTCTTTTTACTAGATATTGATGGAAAAGGTCCCAAACATATTGGTTTTAAGTGAATAAAGAGTACTATATGTAGTCTGTTTTCTTTCTGCACAAAAACTCTTCATAGTGTAATTGATTTTTTTTAAAAGAAACATCTCGTGGGCAACTAAATGTTTACCATTTTTATCAGTTATCTATGGCAAGCATGGAAACGGAACTCATTGCATATACTATGGCTAGCTATAAATGTCCATGAGCAATGTGCATCATTGCTTCTTATTTCATTACCAAATCGTGTTGTAACACGATATTGCAATAATTTGTGATGAAATAAACTTAAAGACGAACTTAGTATCGAGGAGCCATTGTGTTGTTGCCGCAACATGAGACATTCTTTCTTTCTTGGACACCAATCATACTTTTCTGATCATTGTAGGATGAGTTGCGTGATGCTGTCTTGCTCGTGTTTGCAAACAAACAAGACCTGCCAAATGCTATGAATGCTGCTGAAATTACGGACAAGCTTGGTCTGCATTCCTTGCGTCAACGGCACTGGTATAACATACCTTCTTGTTGAGCTAAAAGTTCATAACTTTGATTTCGTTCTTCTATCCTACAAATGTTATTGACGATTTGTTAATGGTTTGCACTGGATTCTCAACTTAGATCATCTAAAGCAACCACGATTTGTTTTCATTCTATTATCTTAGCGGGTCTTATTGTTCTAGAAGTAATTGGTTGGCGTGCTTGATCAGACATTTGGGTTTAGGTCTACAATAAATTAAAGGCTATTCAACTCTAGAAAATCACAAGCATAGATTACAAAGAACCATCTTTTGTAGCATTCTTGTTTCGTGAATAGTCATGTTGTGCAACAGTTTAAAATGTGCTATTAGATTCACAAAAAGCTTCAGCATACTCTCCCATGACGAAATGTTGTCAGATGACTGTTCAAATATGACATTAGTCTCACGAAGATGTTATTTTTTATCTGCTGCAATTTGCCAGGTACATACAGAGCACCTGCGCCACAACCGGTGAAGGTTTATACGAGGGGCTTGATTGGCTGTCCAACAACATAGCCAACAAGGTAGCAACCACATCAATTAATTCACCCGTTCTATTTATGTGTGCTGATATATTATCCCTTTTTTCTCTTTTTCTATCAGGCCTAAGCTATGACGATGAAGTTCCAGGAGCTCTCGGATCTAAAAAACCGTCTCGTTGGATGCCTTAGGTATGACGATGATAAGAAAACCTTTAGCTTAACTTATGTGGATTAATTTTACCTCGGATTTTGCACTTTAAAGTGTTTGCTACTTATGCGTCATATATATGGCTTTTTCATCCATTCTTTCAGAAACAGTTCTATTTTGTTGATCATTGCGATGGGGCCTTTCATTGTTGAAATTTCTCTGAAACCGTTCTGCTAAGAGCACTCTCACTTTTCTTTATACAAAAGCACGCCATGGACGGTGTTTATTTCATCATGCAGCAAACACGTGCCCACACGCGCACACATTGCCAACAGTAAGAAGCCTCATAAACCCATCACATCTTGCCATGGGGATCGACGCTCTCCGCCTCCTTCTTCGGCTCGTCCGCCGGCTTATCACCTTCGTCTTTGGACGCTGTCAGCTTCTCTTTTACACTCTCCGCCACGCTCCCTACCGCACCAAGAATTCCTCCCTTGTCATCTCTTCCCCTACCAAACCATAATGCACCAAAATCCTCAAACTATCCGTAATCCAATATCCTACAGAACAAAACAGGCTTACTTCTCTGTGTCCTCGGCTCTGTGCACCTCGGTGCTTCGCCTTTCCTCCTCCCTCTCCCTTGCTCGCTCTGCCTCTTCCAGCTTCTGCCTCGCCCTCTCCTCCGCTTCCGTCACCTTCCCCTGTCAAGCAATGCAACACTTATCCATTATCTTAATCCAGAAGAAACGGAAGCGTTCACGGCAGATAAGCCTAAACCTTTGTCGCTTCTCCTGTCCCGGCCAAGTAGTCCCTGGCTTTCTGGGCGGCGTCAGCCGCCGCATCCTTGTAATCCTCCATCTTCTGCTTCGCCGTCTCCGTCGCCGTTTTCTTGTACTCGCCTAGCTTCTCCTTCGTCTCCTTTGTCTTCTCCACAGTGGTGTCCTTGTGATCCTTTGCCTTTTCGACGGCAGCGCCCTTGGTCTGCCCGGCCTTCTCAGAAGTCTTCTCCGCTGCTTCCTGCGTTCTGCCGGTGATCGCTCCGAGGAGGGACTCGGTGCCCTCCTTGATGTTCCCGAGGACGCCCGGGTGGTGCTTCTCGCGGGCGCCTTCCCGCTCGTGCCCACTTTGGGAGGGTGCGAGCTCGTCCGCCGCCTTCCTCGCGGCGTCGCTCTCCCGCTCCTCGCGCGCCTCTTGCCTCGTCGACATGGCTTAACTCGCTCCTCAACGACTTCAAGTAGCTGTTAGGCCTCCAGGCTTAAATGGAGAAGAGAGGAGGGCACGTGGACGTGCTCGACGATTGCGTTTGGCGGCAGAAGACTCACAGTACTCCGCGTGTGAAGAGCTTTTTGTGCACTACTTGTAATGGTTGGACACGTCGATATATCTATCTCATTTCTGTCGCATAATTTAGAAAAAAAAAGCATAAGTGCCACGCCTTCTGAAATAGTAGTAATAAGATACTATTATTAATTTAATATCAAACCAAATCGAACAAAAAAATATAAATTTTTTTTATTAAACTTTACATATCAACGATTCTTGCACTTCGAATACTTAAAGACCTTTAAATTAATATATATATATATATATATATGTCATCTATTTATAGATGTAGAATATAAGAGTATCTAATCTCTATAACTATATCTAATTTTATTTGAAATCTTCTAAAATATATTTTAAATTAAGAATTTATTATCTCTAAAATTTTATCTAATCTTATTTAAAAAATAAAATATTAATTTAATATTTTAATTTTTTAATACTTTTATATTTTTGAAGATAAATCCTAGCTTGCTTCGGAATCCAACTGAACTTGCTCAGCCACCAAAATTTCATGAACCTCACCACCGAACTAGTAAAAGGTAGAGGGACTAGCATGTCAATGAAGTCGTGAAAGAGGTTCCCTGTGAACTCGTCGATCGAAAAGTCCACCGTGGGCACCATATAATTCTCAAGGGCATGTTTCTTGATACGTGAACGGCTTAATTGTCCATTCCTTTACATGGGCAATGGTGGCTTTGGTTGTACTTTCGGATGAAATGTTTGATCTTCTCTTGGCTAGTCAAGTAAGGCTGTAAGAAAATGGTTTAGGAGCTTCCTTTCACCCTTATATTACCTTCTGCTTCACAATCATTCGATCTCTGATTGATTTCGACGCAGATGGGTTTCTTTGACTATGTAGCAGCTTTCTCTTCACTTACCTTGCCCTGTGCTACTTTCTTTATCCCCCATCTCTAAATCAAGTTACCCCATTCGAAAACTTTTATGATTATTGAGAATACCTCTTGACCCAAACTTACTAGATGGAAAGTCACTAAAATCTCTAACTGGATTTTGTGCAGAAGGCACAATATCCATATGACAGGCCTTGACACAAGATCCCAAGTTTTATATTTATGAAGAGCATTCATTTCTTCATTTATGACATCCTCCCACACCTTAATATCTTTGGTTTCATCAAAACAAGTAGGCTCAAGATCATTAATTGGTTTAGAAAAGAAATAGCATCATATGTTTACATTGTCTTTATCTTTGTAACATGCTGATAATTTTTTTTTTATTTCTCAATGTTGGAATTTCCTCTTTATGGATATAATTACTCTCTCTATTGCTTTGCTTTATTATTGATGATGAAGAAATAATAGGAGTAGATACAGATGAGGAAGGAGATGAGCTAAAATCTATAGGAGCATTAAATGATAAAGGAATTTCAACCACATGTTTTGAATATATATCACTTTCATTATTGTGATTAATATTTTCAAAAGAAATTACTTGTGAAGAATAATGACAAGAAACTTCATCAAACACAACATCTCGAGATACCATGTATTTTCAACCTTTCTTCCTTTCATTATAACCAATAAAGATACATTTCTTAGCCTTAGCATCAAGCTTGCTTCTTTCTGAGTTAGTATGTGAACATATCACAAAGAACCAAATACTCTGAAATATTTAACATTTGGTTTCTTACCAAACATGAGCTCATATGAAGACTTCGGATTGATTGGACTAAGAGAACTTCGATTAATAACATAAGTTACACATATCATACCTTCTGCCCATAAGACTTTAGGTAAATTCTTTGCATGAAGCCAATATCTATAAGTCTCTATGAGATGTTGAATCTTCCGTTCAGCTACACCATTTTGTTATGGTGTATTTGCATATGCAAGTTCCCTTTTGATACCATACTCTTTGCAAAAAGAGAAGAAACTATCAGAAGTGAACTCTTCGCTATTATTAGTGTATAATCTTTTAATTTTTCTTTCAACTGTTAACTTGAATTCTTGAAATTTTTTTAAAAAAATTGATTTTTCTTTCACAAAATAGACATAAGTGAACCTTGTAAAATCATCAATAAAGAGAAGCATATAACAAGAATCTAAATAAGGTTTGGGCATGGCCCATTAGATCGCTATAAATAAAATCCAAAGAAAATTTATATTTTGAAAGTGATCTATCAAAAAGTTGCCTGTGTGCTTTGTCATATTGACACCCTTCACAAACTTCATTACTACTAAAAGTAATAATATTAGAAAAATCATTCACAAAACTTTTCTGCATTATAATCTTCAATTTAAGAAAATTTATGTGACCAAGTCTAGCATGTCAGATTGATGCACCATCATTTGTGCTCATCTTATCAACATAAGAGGTTAATGTTGATAAAATATATAAATATTTAATCTTTTTATCAGTATGTACTATATCTATATTTAATTCTTTTATATTGCAAAGAAACTTGACTTCATTAGGGCTAAAAAATATATAATTTTCAGCATCAATTGCATTTGTAATAGAGAAAAGATTTTTCTTAGTACCTAGAATATAATACGCACTCTTCAATATAATATGATTATTATCTTTATATGAGATTATAATAGTGCTTTTCTTTTCCACTTAGTGAACAATGTTATCTACCGTGATAATTACATCATTACCTTCATATTGATGAAGATTAATAAATTTAGTACCATCACCAGTAAGATGATGACCATATCCTGAATTAACAATATAATCATTTTCAAAATTGATAAATGTCATGTTTTTAATAGTTTCAGCCATAAAGTATTCATCTCAATCTTCATTAGTAACATTAGAACAATCTTCTTTATTTATAATATTTTTTTTAATTTTCACACGATAACTAACTTACTACACCTATAACACTTGACCTTCTTTAATTTGCACTAAGAAGACTCTTGTTTAATATTAGCATCATCTTTCTTTACTTTATCATTATCATTATTTTTTCTCTTATTTATAAACAGAGCATCTTCATCTCTCATGAAATAGAAACTCTCGTCATTTGACGAGTTAGGGATTCTTGAGAAGTAAGAAGATTTTCTAACTCTATAAAGGATGGTTGTTGAACATAAATATATTCTTTTCAAAAGACCATGAATAATATAACGTTTCATTCATGCATCAAAAATAGGCTCATCTGGATCTAAAAGTGATATATTTGAACATAAGTTTTTAATCTTAAAAAAATATTTAGAAATTAAGAGATCACCTTGGATAGTATTTGTCAAATCACTCTCCAAATATTGAAGTGGAGTAATATTCTTTTTGTTAAGCAATGCATCAAGAGTGATCCAAATCTCTAAAGCTAATTTACAACAAATAATGTGTTCAAAAAGATCATAAGAAATAGATATTTTTAATATAAATTTAACCTTTGCTTTTAAAGTCCTCCATCTCTTCGTGACGTTTTCATTTGTAGCATTCGGTATTATTATTGCATTGCCACCAACCACATAAGTCTTTTAGATCTTATAGTTAAAATGATTGAGAAGTTCAATACCAAGTTCACTAACTCGACTATAATTTTTTATAGTCGAAAAAGATTATTTTCTTCACCAAAGAGATTTTGAAATATAAATTATCACTCTTGTTGCTCTGATATCATGTAAAAAAAAAAAAGGATCACATATAAGTGCAATATTTTCTCAAATAGTAGTAATAAAATGATACTAACCCAAAATCATACCAAATACAAGAGGAAGAAATAAAGATGAAATTCTTTTTTTGTTAAACTTCTCTAAAGGAAATAGATCTTGAACGACTTTTAGACTTGACTTGAATACTGAATTAATCTACATAGATCTGAAATGTAAAAATTCTTAACATCTGTAACTCTATCTAATCTTATTTAAAATATTCTAAAATATACTTTAAACTAATAATTCTTTTATCTCTAAAATTTTATCTAATCTTATTTAAAAGATAAAATATTAATATATGATCTTTCGATATTTTAACTTCTTAACGGCACGTCCTATGATTCCTTTTGCTACTACTCACTAAGACAAAACCCAAGTACACACCATCAATCGGAAGCCTTCGAATCGTGGGCCCTCCTCATCCGACTCCCCCAGCTCTCCTCCTCCCCCGCGGCGCACCGCCGAACGCCGCTCCGCCGCCGCTTCAGCCCCTCCAGCTGGCTCACCCAGTCCCCGAACCCCCACGCGCAGCCGCCCTTCCGGAGGACCACCCCGCCACCGACGGCGATGGCCCATCCGTCGGCCCGAAGGAGCGAGACGTCGTAGTCCCGGCGGCGCGACGGGTCGAAGAGAACCTCGTAGGCCTCCCGTGCTCGCATGAAACGCTCGGCGAAGTAGGCCTTGTCCACCGCCGTCCGGCACGCGTCCGGATGCCACCGCCGCGCCTGCACCCGGTACGCCGCCTTAATCTCCTCCGGCCCCGCCGTCTTCTCCACCGACAGCAGCTCGTACATGGTGGCCGACTTGGTCTGCGCCGGCCGCGCAGTCGCCGACACTCTCAGCTGCATCCTCGTACCGCCCAAGCAGCAAGGTGTGGGAATCGAAGAAGGCAACGCTGTCATTTCAATCCTATTCCTTATTCTTCCTCTCAATTGATGATATTGGAGGAGATACGGATGAGCGGACGTTCATATATACAGGAGGGTAGGCAAAACCGTATGGTATGGATGAGACAGAGAGCGGAGAGTCAACGGTGTTCAAAGCCTACTGGATTGGACAGAACACTGTGGGCGAGCCGAGGGAAGGGGGAAGAGAGCGGGTTTTCCGTGAATCAACGGCGTCGACGCCGTTTAAGGTTTTAAACTATGGTACATTGGATCAGTATAACGTGTAAAATATATAATATTATATTTTAAATCTTTAATTTTTGATAAATGAGTTTGGCATCCCTTCATCAGATTTATGTTGTATAGCTGTGAAGGTATCCTTCCCATTCCGTGGATTCACTTCATCCACAAAATAGTTCATCTGTTATCTATTTCATTGTCGTTCAACACGCAAACCAGGAAGAACTTCCTCCCCGGACAATCTGCTGTGATTGCTTCGATCATCTCCTTGGTGGTGATATGTCACATTTTCTTCCAAGTCAAAATATTGTTATCTTAATAAGAAACCAACATGACTTGATTCGGTCCCCGAGATAAAGATCCGTCCAAGAAACCACATAAGGTAAGGGTGCGACCTACCAAAGCGGGGAGTTGAGATGGTAGGTAGACTCCCGATGTATTGCTTGCTCATGATGACAATCTTGTAGTTGCCTCGAGATGTGGCTGCTTCCCTATTGAAGGAAGCTTGGGGTCATCCCGAGATATGACTTGTTTGTCGAATGGAGCTTTGGGTCGTCCCCAGGTACTCCTTAGATATATTAGAGTCTTACACAAGTGATTAGCGATGGGAGGATTTGTCGCCCTGACCCCTCCTATGCTCAAGTTAGTATCCGAGGTTCTCAAATATGTGTTAAGTATTTAAAAAAGAGTAAGTCCTCATTTTTTCTATTTAGGATGTGTTTTTATACCTTGAGGGATGAAAAGAAAGTTTGTGATATTATTCATTGTCATAAAGGAAGAGAAGAGAGTTCAGGATTGCCTTCCTTATTATAAAGGGAGACAAAGAAATTTGTGATTGTCTTCCTTGCCATAATGAATGAGAAGGAAGGTTGTGTTTCTCTGCTTTGAAACTTTATACATATAGGCAGATGACTTGGATGACACGTGACGATTGTATATCAACTGTTGATAAATTTTCTATCATTTATCCTCCTAGAAGATGTACTTTGTAGCTTCGATAGGGGGTTTGAGGCACGTCGTTCGGGCGTTTGGCTCTATCGAGGTGGAGTTTCGTGGTTTTGCGTGTCTTGTTCGGGTGTGTTTAGGTCGAGTTTTGCATGCTTCGTTTGTAATGATTTTTGTTTGTCCGCTTTTGCGGGTTTGTTCGTCCACTATCATACGGTTCTATTCGTTAACCATAGCGGGTTTTGCTATTGACCATCATAGCGGGCGTAGGGCCCCAATGTGGCAGGTTTTTTATTGCAGATTTTGTCTATACCACCGTTGAGGGAGTACAAGTCCGCGGTTGCAAATTTTGCCTTGACCGCCATTACGGGAGTAAAAGTCCATCGTTGCATATTTTGACTCGACCGCCATTGTAGGAGTAGGAGTCCGCCATTATGGAAGAAGAAGTTCGTTGTTGCGGATTTTGACTCGACCTTCATTACAGGAGTAGAAGCCTACCATTGCGAAAGAAGAAGTCCACCATTAAAGATTTTGACTCGAATGCCATTGCAATAGTAGGAGTCCACCATTGTGAATTTTAACTCGATTATCATTTGTTGGAATAGAAGTCCGTCATTGTAGATTTTGACCCGACCATCGTTGCGGGAGTAGAAGTCCACTGTTCCGGAAGAAGAAGCCTATCGTTGTGGATTTTAACTCGATCACTATTGCGGAAGTAGGAGTCCGTCGTTGCAGATTTTGACTCGATCGCCGTTTGCGAGACTAGGAGTTTGCCATTGTGAATGAAGAAGTCTGTTATTACGGATTTTGACTCTGCCTCCTTCGCCTTCGGGAGATGAGCTTTCCTTCTTTGTCTTTGGGAAAGGGCACACATGCTCTCCTATTTCGTCTTTGGGAGATGTCACACGAGCTCTCCTTCGCCTTTAGGAGAGGACATTGGTTTGGGGCCCCGCTATAGTAGACCCAGCTCGACTGTCGTGGCGGGAGTTATGGATTGGTTCAATTGTCGTAGTAAGAATGTGGTTTCGGTCATAGTAGCTTGGTTTGACCACTATAGCGGGTGTGGATCCATCGTAGTGGCTTATTTCAACCACCGTATTGGGCGTGTGATTTCCACTGTAGCGACTTGGTTCGACTGTCGTAGCAGGAGTGTGGATCCACCATAGCTGCTTGGTTCGATCGTCGTAGCGGGCGTGTGGTTTCCACCGTAGCGGCTTGGTTCGATAGCTGTAGCGAGCGTGTAGTTTCCATTGTAGCGACTTGCTTTGACCACTATAGCAGGCGTATGGTTTTCGTCATAACGACTTGGTTCAACCACCATAGTGGGATAGGTCATTTTTGAGGGACCTCAATTAGTTGCTCCGTTTGGGGGGAGGCACCTTGCCGAGGTCTCGGGGGTCGGTGAGTGGGTCCCCTGCCTTCACCTTCTATCTTGGCATGCTGAGTCATTTTTGATATGGTGCACTTTAGTTAGATTTTGATTGTAGTGGGGCCCGCCTAAGAATTTTGATTAGTCTCAAGCCATTTAGGGCTTTGGGGCTTCGATCTGCTTAGATTTTTTGGAGCTTGAATCTTGCTAATTGTTTCTAGGAGACAACATAAGGATTTTGTGTCGTTCTAGGCAGATATGTGCAAGCATTGTTTTGCGGGAGACAAGAGCTCTTCTTGTGCACCTTCAGCTATCGGGAGGGGCTTTATTTAGCGCCCTGACCCAGTGCTCCCACGTGCCTCTTATTTTGGTCTTTTCTACTTGTTGTTTGTTTGTGCTACTCGAGCTTTGCCAGGTATGAATCCTAGCAGCCGCGGTCTTCTAGTATACCTCATTGAGCTTTCGAGCTCATGGGAGGTCAAGCGAGGGTCTCAAGTCAGGCTGGAGCAGTTTGCAGAGTCATGGGCTCCAACGCCTTTGGGGGGTGGTGGCCCATCTTGCTAAGGCCATGGGGACTCGACATGGGCACGGAAGTGGCGCAAGTGTGTTGTAAATATTATTCCTTCACCACAAGTGCCCTACCTGGAGACAAGGGGCCTTGGTGCGAGGTGGGGGACATGCCATTGAGGGGTCATCTTGTGAAGGCATGTGCATTGACCGGGGTCTCCTGGGCCCCGGTCTCTTTGCAGGTTGTGTTCTTGTCATCCGGGGTCGTTCATGGCCTTTGAAATGGCCGGGGGGCCCGGTCGCTTTGCAGGTTGTGTTCTTGTCGTTCGAGGTCGTTCATGGCCTTTGAAATGGCTAACCGGCTCCCAATGGTCCCTTCGTAGGGCCCACTGGGAGGGGCTGACTCAAGATATAAGAGTGTGGGAGAGCTCCTCGACTGCAAGCAAATTCTACCGGGGGTCGCTCAACCCTGTACTGAGCAAAATGGTGTACTGTAACCCAATGGAGTCGTTGGTCGACCAGTGTCTTTGAAATGAGATTCTGGTAAGTTCCTACACATGGGTCTCTTTTTGTAGCTCTCTAATACTGACCCATCTATTTTGAGCAACATCACTATTACATGATGGGCCTTGCCGACCGGGCCCGTGATACCGGGATATTAGTGTACGAGTTGTCTTAGCAAATGAGGGTCTCAAAGCAAGGATCACTAAGCTAGAGAAGAGGATTCCCTCAACAATTGAGGATGCCTTGGTCGCTAAGACGATTGGTCTGCTGGGGCACACCTGACAATAGCGTCTAGAAATCCTACAGCAAAGATTAGTGGATGCCCACGAGAGAGGAGACCAATTGGAGGACAATCTGCATATGTGCTCTGACGAGTTGATGGCCATCTAGATGGAGGCCCAGGAGGCTAAAGAGCTCTTGGAGGAGGAGCAGTGTCGAGCTCATGATCTAGAGAGGGGAGCGATCACGACATATTAAGAGTTAGAGGGGTTGTGAAGGGGCCTGCTAAGATCGGGAACGACTTAATATCGATATGGGTACATTATTGCTTTGGGACACTTTAAGGCCAAGTAGTTAAGAATGAGTATCGAGGAGGATCCCTTTACTCTATGACCTGAAGATCTCAACGTCCTCGAAGCACAGGCCCCTTACGTTTACTTCTTGCTATTTACCTTACTGCAAACTGAATCTTTACTTGCCTACTGCTTTCACTTTATATACGAACAAGAATGAGATTTCAAGTTATCTTCCGAGTTCGGTTTTCAACATACGAAAATTCACGAAATCGACGTAATTTTTACCACTGCACTAATTCACCCCCCCTCTTAGTGCCGACCCCGATCCTAATAATTGGTATCAGAGCCTCATATTTCTCATTTGGTTTAACACCCAAGAGAAATGACTCTTTTCGGCTTTCAAGAGGGTCACTCTCT
>LVTN01000014.1:658070-687884 GCA_001649415.1 Musa itinerans | reverse complement strand
CGAGGGACCAATGACATGTCGGACAACATAATTAATGCTTAGTATTAATTGTCTAGATCGAAGTGTGTTTTTACATATGTAGGATTAACTATGATAGCAAGGCATAAAGCAAAATGAAGTCTCGGAGTCAAGGACACGATTTCGTTGGGAGTTCGAGAGTTCGTCGGAAGTCCGGACGTTCGTCGGAAGCTCTACCGAGAAGTCTAGGAGCTTGCCAAAGAAGCTCGTCGGAACTCACCAAGAAGATCGTCGTGAAGTCCAGGAGCTTGCCGGGAGTCCGCCGGAACATTGTTGGGAGTTCATCGGAAGTTCGTCGGAAGATCGCCGGAAGCTCGTCAGAAGAAGCAATTGACGTACCGGAACTAGAATGCTTAGAATATATCTTAGGAATCATAGTTAGCACATAATTGGAGTTGGGATTGGGAGGTAATCCCATCAACTCTGTCAGGGGCCAACTGGGCCCGAAGTTGGGCTGGTTTGGGCCGAATTCAAGGCCCAACCAGAATGCTAAAAGTCTTGGAGACTCAGTCTCCCAAGTGGTCTGGGCGGTGGTACCACCGACAGCAAATGCTGCTAGCGATGGTACCACCCCTGTCAGACGGTGGTACCGCCAGGGCTCGGTCTCCGAGCTCTGTCAAGCGGTGGTACCGCCAGACTAGGCAGTGGTACTGCCCGTCAAGCGGTGGTACCGCCAGACTAAGCAGTGGTACTGCCCGTGCACGGGAAACCCAAGATGAGATGTTTTTAGGTTCCAAGTTTGAATCAACTTGAAGCCTATAAATATCCTTCTCGTCCCTGGTTAAAGCACACAAGTATTGAGAGTAAAAAAGGAAAGAAACGTTGCTGCAATCTTGTGTGAGCTCCTCTCAAAGTTCTAAGAGTTAGAATAGCTTGAGAGAAGAGTGAGTGGGGGTGTAAGGGTTATCTCCTAAACCCGGTAAAAGGAGAATTGAGTTATAAAAGGTGGTTGGTCTTCGTTTATTGAAGGAAGACCGATAGTGGATGCTGGTGGCCTCGACGGAAGAGGAATCGGTGAAGTGGATGTAGGTCACGACAACCAAATCACTCTAAAATCTAGTTTGCATTTACTTCTTGTTATTTATCTTACTACAAACTGAATATTTACTTGCCTAATGCTTTCACTTTATATATGAACGAGAACGAGATTTCAAATTATCTTCTGATTTCGGTTTTCAACGTACGAAGATTCACGAAATCGACATAATTTTTACCGCTGCACTATTTCATCCCTCCTCTTAGTGCCGACCCCGATCCTAACAATGATCCTACGATCGCTCGTGATGTGGCTTGCCTACTGAAGGGAGCTCGGGGTCATCCCAAGGTGTGACTTGTTTGCTAATGGGAGCTCTCGATCATCCTAAGGTACTTCCTAAACACATTAAAGTCCTGCACAAGCAATCAGCGACTAAGGGGGATTTCACCTCGACCCATTTGATGCTCAAATTAATATTCAAAATTCTCAAATATGAGTTTAAGTATTTTAAAAAGAGTAAGTCATCTATTTCTTTATTTAGAATGTGTTTTTAATGTTTGTAATGTCTGTAAAGTTTGTGATTATTTTTCCTATCAAGTTGTGTTTCTCTATTTTAAAAACTTTATATACGTATAAAATGACATATATATATTTATATATACATGTATACATGTATATACATGTATACATGTATACATGTATGTATACATGTATATACATGTATACATGTATACATACATGTATACATGTATATATACATATACATACATGTATATATACATATGTATATGTATATATATATACATATACACATATATATATATATTTATGTATATGTATATACATATATATATATGTATATGTATATACAAAAAAAATAAAATAAAAATTATATTACTTGAGAATAAAAAACTATTACTAACCTCTTTGGATCACAAGACATCATTACATGTTTTAATAGCCTCATTATCTCCTTCAGCAAATGTTGAGTACAGGGGTTTTACAACCTGCAGTGCCACCTTTTTCTTTGAACAATATTCATCATGATATCCTTAAATATGACTACACTTTTAATTAGTTTTTGAAAATATTTTAATATTTTATGAACATATTATTCAACACTATCTCTTAAACTATTAACTATATCAACCTCACTTTCTTTTTTTATGAAAAAGATAATTGCATATATCATTCTCACTTTATCCTTTTTGTCTTCTCTCGTCAATATTTTCTTTTTTTTCTTCTCTCTTATTCTTTTTTTTCGAGTTTTATTTATATCTCTTTATCACTATTCTCTCTCCTTTTTTTTTTCTATCAATCATTTTTTTTCCCTATCATTACAATTCATCATTAACATATTTTTCTTGTCAACTCATTAAAGTTAAGCATTTTATATTTTGATCATCAAATATTATAAATTATTTTTATATAACCAAACACACTTTCAAATATATATATATATATATATAATTATATATATTGGTTTCTGCTTCCCATGGTCGGCGTCACCTTGACATTGATCACGAGTTGGGACGGCCACCACGGATCCCACCAATCAGCCACTACGTCCCCGTGTTTCCGTTCAGGGGTGACTCGCACTCTTCGTTAATAGCCTTCCCGCCTTGAAACGCTGTGATTCGTCCAATAATTATTATTCCATGAAGTAGATTTGGGCGTACCCCACATTCGTTCATTTATGCAATTAGAGTTTATTTGTTTTTTTTATCCCTTTTAATTCATCTTCCGGAGATGTCTTCTACGTTGTGTCTTTTCTCAGATCTGTCTCTTGCCCATGGGATCCGTGCGCCCTGAATTCGCCTCCCCTGTTCTGCTTCTAATTCCTCCCCTCTTTTTGTCTTGGGAGACGGTCTGATGAATGGATCGTGCTAGATTTCTTTTGGATCTGTAATCTTCAACTCCTAATGGTATGTGCTGTTGATTCATCATGCCCTTCATTTTTTGATCTCTGGGACATTTCTGCGTTTGTTCATAGATTTGATCTAAATGCATTTATGTGTTGTTGCCATTGCTGTGAGCCACGTAATCGTGCCTGTATGATTATCTTCCTTTGCTTTTATGTAGTTCAGCATGATGGCCGATGCACAATAACATTTCAGGAAAATGTGGAACGAACAATTCAGTTCATATGTATACTCTGTATTGTTTCTTTTACCCATATGATCTGTGGATGTCTGAATTATAATATGCATTTAGTGGGGAAAAATTACTGTAATACTTTTCTCTGCTCAATCTTGTAAGGTTGAACATTAAAACTGCCAGCAGTGACCTAAATATAAAGTTAATTTTTGACTTTGCGACATACTTCTTCGACCCTCGATGTCATTTTCTTTCTTAATTTTAGGTCTGAAATATACTTTTGTGTCGCATAGGCCTCTTTTCTAAATATTTGTCTTCCTCTTTTCTTTCCAATTGCATTGCAATGTGATGTAACCAAGGTTGACCTTCCTTAAGTGCTATGTTAACACTTCTCTTGTAACCAGTATTCTGTTTTCCCCGATCACCCAAGCATTAGTAAATTAGTCATTATTTGCCTATCATAACTAGTTAAGACCTTCAAAGATCAAATTTGCAAAACCTAGCTGGAGAGCGTTGAAGTTTCCAATCTTGATCTAATATTTATTGTTCGTCATCAGTTTAGGCAGTTATTACACTTACCCAATGCCAATTGTTGCTGTCTATTCTACTAGCTCAAGCCTAAACCAATTCTTTATCTTCTAAGCACATGATGTTTAACTTGTACAAAATTTGATTTCAAGTAATAGTCGTTGAGAATTTGCTGAGGGCTTAGTTTTATTCACGTTCCAGATTAGAGAGAAGATGTAGCAGACATTTAGTTTCTTCTATACCTAATTTTTGAAGTTGCAAGCTTATTCATAAGATTTTTCTTATAGGGATCCTCTTTGCCAGGGAAGTTGGTGAGACTAACATAAGTTATCTTTGAGTATGGTGAAAAACGTCATGCTTCGTCAGTTGCTGCTTGTATGAGTTGCTGTGACTAGATATTAGATGCTTATAATCTGTATACAAAATGGACTTGCAAGACTCCAAAAAGGTCGATTCATCTTCATCAACTGATACCTGCAACACTGCTTCTACTAAACAAGACACAACATTAATGGAAATACCGTCGATTCTGTCAACTGGCATATCCTCATGGGCACAGAGCCTCAGAAATTTACAACAATCTCATCAAGAAGATTCACAACCGGGAAATGCAGGAAAATTAACTTTGCAACGTCTCACTAGTGGATTTGGATCACTTCTATATTCTAACTTATCTTCAAAGGATGAAAATGTTGAGCACAACCCAGCCGCTTTACAATCTGGTGTCTGGGGGTCCTTAACAAAAGGTTTAGTGGACTCATCCAAAACTGCAATGAAGACTGTACAGGGCAAGGCTCGCCAAATTGTTTCACAGAACAAAAAACGATACCAGGTTTTTATGAATATCTATCTTGTTTAATTTATTTTGTCTTTCTAAATCTGGCTTACATGGACATTAGTTACATTTACAAGTAGCCTAGCATGATAAGTATACCAATTCTTGGAAGACAACATGGCAATGATCTAAATTGTCATTTTATTATTGTGTATTTTCTGGTTTTCCTAAAAGCTTGCTCCAAAGGATGACCTATGTTTAGATAAAAGATGAAAAGGTTTCGTACCTATATATGTTGGCACTCCAACACTATATGAACTGGAATATTATTGGGAACTCTGATTTACATACCTCAAAATGGCTGAATGATGTACAAGTAATATTGTGATACAGCTTCCCAATAGTTCTTTTTTTTTAATTGCTAATTTTTTCATAATCTTTGTCATAAAAGTATGCAAACTATTCTAAAAGTTTTCAGCTTCAGTTCACCAAGAGGTGTTTTGTCCCTGGTGTCAGGATGGAGAATTTGATCTAGATCTGACATATATTACAGAGAAAATAATTGCGATGGGCTTCCCTTCAGGTTACATAAGTTCTGGATTTCTTGGGCTTTTTGAGGTAATTTGGTTTATTTTTGACACCATCTTGTTGGCTTCCATTATAGCCTTTCTAACTTAACATATACTATTACTCTTCTGCAGGGACTCTATCGAAATCATATGGAAGAAGTGATTAAGTTTCTAGAAACACATCACAAGGTCTCGTCATACTGATCTACTGGTTTATTTCAACTATCATGCTTGTAAAGATATTGCATTCATTGAGATACTGTAAGAGCAGAGGAAAAACTATTTCCCATTCACCAACATGTGGACTTGTAACAACAATATTCAATAGTTTGGAGGCATGCATTGGAATGTCTCCCTGCACCTTTTGTAATTTATTCTGGACATTTGACATGACATTTTGATGAATTGTCTCAGCATCATGATTTTTCTGCATTAAGAAGTGTGTACATACTCATAAATATATACGTAAATATGCTTTTTTCTTCCTTAAATATACTGGTTCCACAATCTTCTTATTTACTTTTATCTGTAGGGAAAATACAAAGTTTATAATCTTTGTTCCGAGAGGTTGTACGATGCATCTTTATTTGAGGGAAAGGTAAGCGTCCTATTTATCATTAATAGTAATTCTTGTTGGTTGTATCGGTATCTTTTAAAATTTCTTGGTTGTATATTGAAGTTCTTGTAGAAGTTCTGTTTTAGTGTGCTGTGGTGTAATTCTTAGTCTCTCTCTATAGAATTATCCTTTAGATCACAAGCCTAACTCATTGTTTTCATTCAAACTTTTTCAAAACAGTGTACTTCAAGGAAGCTTGTCAGTATTGAATCTTTTTAGTGCTGCATACCACTTGATGAGAAGTTTCAAATCAACCTATCATACCCCCTATTGATTTATGTTGATGTATATTTGCTTATTTCAGGTTGCTTGTTTCCCCATTGATGAATATAATTGCCCTCCAATTCAACTTATAGCATCATTTTGTGAAAGTACCAAATCATGGTTACAGCAAGATGTTGAGAATGTGGTTGTTGTTCATGCTAAAGCTGGTATTGAAAGGACAGGATTGATGATTTCAAGCCTTCTTCTATATTTAGGGGTGAGACGCATTGCCTAGCATATTTGGATATTGTGATCAGTAATAGGCAAACCATCTTAACTGGTTGATTGAATGATGGCTCAAGGAATTCACTAATGATGATATATTTTCTTGCCCAGTTCTTTGCAACTGCTGATGAATCCATTGACCACTTCAACAAAGAACGATGTATAGATGCAAAGGGGCTTATCATCCCAAGTCAGATTGTCAGTCTCCTTGTTCATACCAATTCATGACTTTTCCACATAGCAGTCTTCTTAAATGCCTGAATTTTCCATCTTAATTTTCATAGAGGTATGTGAGATATTTTGGTTGCATCCTAACATATTTCAATGGTGAAGTTCAACCGGGGCGCAGGTACTTCAAAAAAAATTCATCTTTTTTTTTAGAGTTCAGAATTCAGAGTACTCTTAGAGTGAATATCTGGAACTGCATGGAGCTCGAAGCTTAATTTTCAATTTTTTTTCTTCAGGTGCATGCTTAGGGGCTTCCGTCTTTATAATTGCCCATATTGGATCAGACCTTCTATTACCGTCAGCAAACATAATGGTGTCAGAAGATTTCTACTTTTTTTTAGATTTATTATACATCTATCATGCTTTCATGTTAAGGAAATTGTTAATGAAAAAGTTATCATTAATCCTGGTAATCCTTATTATTTTAGAATTAGCCTTTCTGGAAGTTATTGACATATTGATTAATTTATTAAAATAAATCAAGGTCAATTGAATAAGAAAGATTAATAGGTAATGCATAGGAACTTGTTAAAATCCCTTGCCATAGGAAATTTGAATTTTCTCTACATAAGCTCTCACTACTTAATTCTGAAAAATAAACTACTTGCAAGTGTTTTGGAACAGATCTCTTTCATATATGGTTCAAAGTTAACTTGCACTGTAGCTCCAACTTCAAGATAGCTTTTGTACTAGTTATTCTTCATAATCATTAGGGATGGATGTTGCTTATTCACTACTAGTGGGCAACACTGTAATGACACACACACACACACACACACACACACACACACACACACATATATATATATATATATATATATATATATATATATATATATGCGTTAGAATCAACTTTATTGCTTTTATGTCTAATGCTTGTGATTGTGATTTTGCATCAACCAGGTGTCCTCTTTTCAACAAAAAAACATCCCAAGACCAAGGACCTGATGGTATATTTCTCAACTTCTTTTTTCAGCTTTATGCATAATTCTGATCTGTGTTTTGCTTCATAATTTTTTCCGAATATTCATATATTTCAGCTTTATGTTTTGCTCAGTCTATTTCTGATCTAGGAATGGGGATTGATGGCTTAAATGATGGTTATATAAAATTATAAATTCAGATTGGGTCAAACCCTAATTCAAAAATGTGTGATAAAATTTATAATCAAGTTTCAAGAGGATTATTTTAGACAGGTATAAAAATCAAATTTGCCGGTGCTAATCTATCATTAGACAGTCCAAGATACCAAGTCATACTGACAAAACACTTGTTTTTTATACAGTTGCAGCAAGATTGCAATTCCAAATGGATAAAAACAGAGATGCATGTATTTTGATGGATCATAGTGAATTTTTCTACAGAAACATCCAAAATTAACTAAGAAATATTGTTTTCCCTCTACTGAATGCATGCAAAGCTTCTTATACCAAAATTAACTAACATCATAGTGCTCTTTTTTTGTAATCATGCACTTTTTTTGTAATCATGTGTTCTTTCTCTTCTTTAAGCCCCAAAGTACATATCCAAGAAAGGGCACGCCCAGAAAATAAAATAAATAAAAAATGTTAGTTGTTACAAGATTATGCATGATAATTTGTTCAATAATATCATCTCTTTTATAGGTGATGCATTTTCTTCTTAAGATTGCTAAAGGACCTGCTGAGAAAATGGCTAAAAGAGGCTTTTTCTGAAGCTTATCGCTACCTTCTATTCTATGTTAAAACTTTAGGAAATTTATAATAACTAATAAGGTTTATCTTTGTCAAAGTGTTTTAACTTGCTAAGTTTCTCGTTCTTGGTTAAGAAATTGATGTTAGCTTGACAGTGGTTCATTTGTGTTTCAGCCAAATCTTCCATGTTCTCAATTTCATGTTGTGTTATGCAGCATATCCCCTGTTGATGGGGAACAACTTGAATGGTTAGGGGACTGATTGCACTAAATGATATGATGAGGACTGGTAACTGTTTAGCCAGATTTTTAAACATAAAAAATTTGTACCAGTTCTTACAGTTGACTTAGTAACTTAAAACTGGTTTTTATGATGAATCCTGTGATCTTTGGAGACTGTTGTCACAAGATTGATTTATAATTAAAATAGTGAATCCCTTGCCGGATGTTTCATCAATCATGAATTGTGTGCTTCGGACATACCTCAATTTGGTTTGAAATATAGGTATAAATTTCTACATGCTTATTGATGATAGACAAATAACCGTGCAGATTTACATAGTGGAATAAATATCATAGTGGAATACATGATATTTCAACACCATTTAGTATCATGACAGTTCACAATTCTCATCAGATGACACATAGCAGCAGCTAATCTTCATCTTCTATCAATTACTTTGTGAATCAGAGTGGAGAATGACATGAACCTTCTTTGCATATTGTAAACCATTTTATTACCAAGACTCAAGAACATTAGTTTTCTGTTGTGATAGTTGTATGTTAATCTGATATATTGCTGCACCAAATAGTTGGTGTTAAATGCTTAACATGTGTTTTCTTTTTCTCTAGGTCATCATAATCTTCCCTTTCTTTTGCGTCTTTTTATCTTAAAAAGAGATTTTGTTCAAACTATTTGCAGCCAGAGGATTTCTGGTTCAAGTCAAAACAAAAGGGCATCATGATATTTGCTTTACCGGGAGAACCTGGTCTGACAGAGTTAGCTGGTGATTTCAAAGTACATTTCCATGACCGCCAAGGAGATTTTTACTGGTGACGAATTTTTTTTATACTCTTTTTGGTTTATTAGCTTAAAAAATTCATCTTCTTAGATTTAGCTTAACCTATTTCTGATGTTGCTTACCAGGTACATTTGCTAATAAACAGTGATATTATTTCCAAATTCTAAAAGAAAAAGATTATCCTGGTCCAAGCATTTTAGTAGTTGTCCAATGAGACAGACACTTATACTCTGAACAACCATGAGGCTAAGTATTCCTGATGTTAACACATCTGCTAACAAACAATGGCATAATATCCCAGGTTGAGAAATTTGGTTTTCATCAATCAGATATTAAAAAGTAAAAAAAATCTCCTTTTTAGTAAAAATGTGTTTTCATTTTTTTTGTCAAGACTTTTCTTTTTTACTTTTACGAAGGTTAATTGAACTTTCCTACCAGGTTTAGTTAGATAAACTTGTTACTCAATGCTAATAATTGTTCATTAATTTCATTGGCACATATCTTGATTAGCTAATATTTTGATCAGGTGTTTGTCAAGGCACCCAAATAGAATGGTTATTCCTCTGTGAGAATTTTAATGAGATTAACATGATCGATATGAAAAATTCATGTTTCTTGCAGTTGGTTGAATACGTCAATGATAGACAACAAAGTGACCTTGAGCACTTCTGAGCTTGATGGGTTCGACAAGGTAAGGCTTTGATTGTTGTCGTAATCCTTTACTAGAAACCGTTAATTGCCAGAAAAATTGAATCATTCCAATTCATAATTAACAAGAGCTGACTCTGCAACTCCAGTAATGCTTGTTTATGATTTCTATGGCAGAGGAAAATACCTTCTCCAGGATTCCAGGTTGAGATTGTGATGGCGGACTATGATCATTCCCGTTCGCAAAATCCAATGAGCACAAATGTCAACAAAGACTCCGATGGAAGGTTGGCCACTGGAAAACCAAAAGGAGACAGCAGCTCAATATCTTCTACCTCGAACAAGAACAAGGATAACAAGGATGATGTCTTCTCAGATAGTGATGCAGAAGAAACCAGGTCTCCCAGAGGTGAAAATGCCAATTCTCCGAATGATAAAACAGCAGGCATCGAACAAGCTTCTCTGAACGATGGAGCAGCAGCAGCCATGGTTGCTAAGAAAGCACCTACAGAAGGATCGAGTGGACTGATGTCGGAGGAAGCTGTTGTCGCAAATTCAGCTGCTGTTAGTGAATTCAAGGCAATTGCAGCTGATGCTTCTGTCTTCTCCTTTGGCGATGAAGACGAATATGAAAGCGAGTAGCGCAATGTGACAACGTGAATCTTGACAGATGTTGGAAATAATTGTCGATTTTTTTTGTATCTTAAGCACTTCTTGGACATTCTTTTTCTCTTATTATTTATGAACATTTGTGCCAATTCACAAGTTTCTAAAAGATAATTCAGTTCTTGAGTGATCTTTCTTGAAGATAGATGGAATTTAACTGTTCATGTAAAGCAACAAGTAAAGTGATGATGTAAATTTTTCATGTCAAATAGCTATCAAACAAGGGTTAATTACATATTACCTTATTTAATTAGACCTTCTTAGCATTCCAGTTTTTAGACTTAAAAAATTTATATTAAATTTTCTATAATTATAAAAGTGAAACAGACTATATTTATCCCAACGCCATCAATTTTATTGATGAAAGTACGAAAATAATGAGCTAAATGATAATTTAAATGTTTAATTAGTGGTGGTGGACGATGCCATCGTTGTGTCATGGACTTAGCTAGTTTTGCTTAAGTCGTACGACACTCTTACGTATCCATTCATTAAAGGTCAATCTCTTCGAAACTTCCTATGGTCTCCTAAGGACTTACAAAAGAGAAAACGAGCTAAAGGAAGCATTTTATTTGGGATCCACAAGTAATCATTTCAATAAACACATGATGGCCAATGCAAATTACAAACATAGACTTCGCAAGCTCTAAATGGTTGCACAACAAAGGGTCCAAGATGGTCCACTACAAACCGAAATCTCCACAAGTGCTCACAAGACACTACCTTTGTTTACAAGTTTAAAATGATCACCAAAGCCCAACCAAAATAGGGCTGCCAAGCTTACGACCAGTCCTCTACATACTATGCAAAACATGAACAAAACCGAAAGGTACGAACATATATAACCATTACATTAAACACCTCGTTTACAAATTTGTTCATCACATTCTCTTCCACTTATTCCTTCGACGTCCTCATTGAAGCCTTTCCAGACGTTTCATCTTCTTGGCTTTGTTAAGTCTTTAATCTTCTACTCCAACTGCAACGCGCCTCTTGGCTCCCAATTGCTCTCCATTGCTATTATTGAGTAGTCGAACTTTGATTTGTCATGCTGCTTCAACTCGCCAATGACTCTAACTCTAGTGTGAGGTTGACTGAGTTGTGCTAATCCTTGTTGGTTCCCGTGGATCCTTCAATTGAAGGAAAAGACTTTTCTTGTAATACACTAGTCTCTCAAATGCCTCATATTGCTTGAATTGGATGAATGCTTGTTGGAGCTTTAACAATCATCGTCTCATAGACTTTGAAGTTTTTGGGTCCTTCTTTCATAAAATTTGCCTATCAATTCTTCTTCCACTCAGTTGCCACTTCCAAGTAGATTCGCATCACTTTCTCTTTCAATTGGTATTCTTTTGAGAAATGAAGCAGATAGTCTACTCTTAGTAGCATCGATCACCATTGATGAGGATTTAACAACTATTGTCTTTAATTAGATTTCTTTGAAGGGTCTTTGAACCTGTGCATAGCTCCTCTGCTAGATAAATAAGAGAATTGGGACACTCGGTTTCACCTATTCTCTTAAGAGTTAAGAAGGCAAAGATTACTCGACTTCACCTACCTCCTAGAGGGTTGTACTCCATGCATTTAACTGCTTACTAACCTTCACTTGCTCTTTGCTCATACTTTCGAAGCACTAAAAGTACTTACACTCCTTATGTTGAGATAGCTATTATAATTTGTCTTCTCATTACCATTGAACTTTTAGAATGCAAGAAGTGTTTTCTGAAAAGAGCAAAATTTTCGCCTCGACTTGGAGCAAGTCTCTAATAGTTTTAGTTATCTCTAGGATTATATCGTCTTCTCCATCATTTCTATTGGCTACTCCTTTGAGTAGCAAAGGTACAACACCGCATACTACCTATTTCGTTTCTTGGTCAAGTACTCTTGCATCGACCCAAAGTCCTTCACTTTTGACTATCTTGATGATAAGCTCATTGAAACTGGTCTTACGTAGTTCACTGGCCTTTGCCCTTCAGCCTTGTCTCGATACTTGGAGTTTGCCTCTGTATTGTCTCCCTCCTCGTCCCCTTTTATAACCAATGCTACCCTTCTATGAGAGCAAGAGATCGATGACTCCACGGAAGTCTTGCCTCTGTGGTACTATGGCTGCTATGCTCATGGCACTACTATCTGTTGTTATGCATCTGCATCCTTTTCTTTTATGATTGGTAGATCCGCCTCCGTGGCACTTCTCCGAATTCACTTCCATTTTAATTGATTCTTGGTTTTGGGTAGCTGAGTCCCTCTGGACTTGATGTCACTTCCTCACCCCTTTCAACAACTTGCTTCAACACATTTGTGTTTTCCGAGCAGTTCCCCTTGGTCGATGAAAAGACAAACTGCAACTCTCATACATGACCTCTGCCATCATGTTATAAGACTCACGTTGATTTTGTTCTCCTTAGCTTTTTTGGTAGCAACATTCGCTTACTCGACCTTATCCTTTGACTTGTCAGGCTCCCTTAAGCGAATATGAGCTTTGGAGTAGTTCAACTCTCCAACCGCTCCGATCATACCTCTATATAATCAAGTTCCCCCATGAAACGCACTAGTACTTGCATTCGGAATTCCCCCTCGGTGGTATACAACCCCCATATGTTGTGACCAAGACTTTCATTTAATACACGCATGGAAGACCCATCTCTACGATACCATGACATTCACTCCTTGAATCCATAACCTTTCTTACTGTCGTGTTGTTCACCGAAATGAAGCTCCCAATAGCTCCCGACCATACCTATGCATGACCTAATCCCTTGTGGGACTTGTCCCATGTGTGTTGCATTACCTCGAACTGTTCCATCATGATTCGTTGCACCATGTTGCCTCTTGGTGACATCTTCATTGCATTCTAATCATTGTGAGATGAACTTGGACTACGATCTCTCCATGTGTGGCCTCTGCCAACACATTACAGGGCCTCACCTCCAATAGCATTCACTCCTTTGGGCAATCAACCTTTATCTACTCATTCTCGAGTCACACCCAAATAAAGCATAGCTCTAGAATAGTCCGTCGCCTAGCAACTCTCGAAGTCCACTAACTTTGTTGAAATTAGTGCACTATTGTCTAGATTCTAGGCTTCTGCCCCCACCAACATAATCTTCGCTGCATACCGTTTCCTTCATTGTAACTCGAATGAGAGCACTATGGTATATTCTTCAAGACTACTCATCTTCGCGTCCTCTTACCCCGTGTCAAGACCTTCTGACCCTAACTTTACCTCTGCAATGTCACAGACTTAGCTGGAATTGCCTAAGTTATGAGGCACACTTACGGTAAAGATGCGAACTTAGCTTGAGTTGCCTAACTCGCGACGCACCCTTGCACCAACTTCATGGACTTAGCTGGGATTGCCTAAGTCTTGAGGCGTCCTTGCGACATATGTGTTCGCAAAGGTTAAGCCTAGTTGCAACCTCATACAGGTCCCGAAGGACCTGTAAAACAGAAAGTTGATTAGATTAAAAATGAGCGACGAATAAGTCCCGACGTCTCGCAAAGAGTGAAGCTTTACAAGCAATTCAACAAGCACCTTGTGTGCACAGGAGAAAAGAGAGGAAGGAGGAAAACAATGACTTTAGAAGGTAGAACGAGCAGTTGCAATCCCACAAACAATTGCTCACCGGGTGTCGAGCGCGAAGGCAAGTTCCCATCAACTCAACGTGCAAACTTGTGAAGATTTTTCAATGCCCGACAATATACCACAGCCCCATTTAGCCCTGTGCCACCCAAGGGGTTCCAGGGTGCTGAGATGGCTGACATTTCACGGGCTGCAGAAAACAGCCCGCGACACGTAAAAACGAAGCCATTTTGGGGCTTTTTGGCCTAACGCGATGAGTGGTCGCACTGTGCGCTGCAACATGCTCGAACATGTATTTTTACAAGAAAAAACACATAAAACCAAGGCAAAATAGGCTACCATGTCTCTATTCAAGCATGCAAAAGTGACGAATGGTTCGTTGAATGAAGTTGTTGCAAGTGCGCGACGACCGTTCGTGACATTCTCCCCCACTTAAACTGTCGACGCCCTCGTCGACGCTTATTGGTAGTTGTTGATGATTGCTTCTTCATGTCATAGGGCATCTTCGGGCTCCCAACTGACTTCAATTCGAGGAAGCTTTCACCACTTCACCAAGTACTCGGTCTGCTCAGCTCCATTGGGTAGTTTTATCTTACGATCCGCCAGAATTGTTTCAACTCGCTTCTCATAGGAGGTTCTGGTGGGGGGTAGCTGAGTTGGAATACTTTGGGAAGCATCTTGTAGATCTTAATGAGCCACGTCGGCATTTGCAACCTATAGGAAACGTTGCCCACCCTACTGATAATTGGGAAGGGCCCTTCATACTTGTGCACCAATCCTTTGTGTACTTTGTTCCTAAAGAATTGGAGTGATATTAGTTAGAGCTTCACCAACACCAAATCGTTGACTTTGAACTCTTGCGGTCGCCTTCCTAAGTCGACCCACTTCTTCATCTTTTTGATCGCCTTCTCCAAGTAAGCCTGCGCAATATCTACATTTTAGTGCCATTCTTTTGCAAAGTGATATGCGGACGGACTACTTCCGGTGTATCTGATAGCCAAGGTATGAGGAGTCAATGATTGTTATCCTGTAATGATCTCGAAGGGGCTCTTATTGGACGCGGAGCTCCATTATAAGTTGTAGGAGAATTGGACTATGTCCAACAGCTTCACCCAATCTCGTTGGTTGGCACTCATGTAGTGCCGAAGATATTGCTCCAAGAACGAGTTTATCCTTTCAGTTTGGCCATCCGTCTAGGGGTGGAGGCTTATGGAGAAGTATAACTTAGACCTCAACATTTTGAATAACTCGGTCTATAATCATCCCAGGAACCAAGCGTCTTAATCACTGATGATATTATGTGGGACTCTCCAATACTTCACCACGTTCTTCATCATCAACTTGGTCGCCTTCTTTGCTGAACAATGTAGAGGTGTAATAACGAAAGTTGCATACTTAGAAAATCGATCAACTACCACGAGTATCGATCCGAGTCCCTCTACTGTCGGCAAGCTTGATATGAAGTCCAAGGAAATGCTTTCCCATGGCCTTTCTGGTACGGGCAACGGCTCCAAAAGGCCTATCGGCTTTCGTTGCTCCACCTTGTCTTGTTGGAAAGTGAGGCACGTTCGAACATATTCCTCCACATCAGTCCTCATCTTCGGCCAGTAGAAAGCCCTCTCTAAGAGAGCTAAGGTTCTGTGAATACTCGGATGTCTAGCCCAAAGGGAATCGTGACACTCTCTTAAGAGCTCACGCTTTAAATTGTCCACTTGAGGGACAAACTTTATTCCCTTTTTTGTAAACGAGTCACTCCTGAACCCAAAATCGTCGTGCCTTACCTTCTTTGATGGGCTGCATCAAGGTTACTGCTTTGGGATCACTGTACAGTCCATCCCTGATCCTCGAAAGGAAGTTGGAGTGTAACTAACTTGCTTGGCCTATACCCTCCAATTGTACGACATTTACATGCTCCACTTTCTGACTCAATGCATCGGCCACGACATTTGCCTTTTCGGGCTTGTACTCCATTGTCATATCAAACTCAACCAGGAAGTCCTACCATCGTGCTTGCTTTGGGGAGAGCTTCTTCTGAGTTTGAAAATAGCTTAAAGCGATATTGTCTATCCTTAGCACAAATCACGATCCAAGAAGGTAGTGCCGCCAAACTCGTAGATAGTGGACCACCGTTGTCATCACCTTCTCGTGCACCGGATACTATCGCTCGGTCTCGTTGAGCTTGCTGCTCTCATAGGCCACTGGTTGACCCTCCTGCATGAGTACTCCCCAATAGCGAAGTTTGATGCATCTGTATGGACTTTGAAAGGCTCCCCATAGTTTGGCAATTTGAGCACTGGTTCTTCCAACACAGCAGCCTTCAGATCTTGGAATGCAGCTTCACATTTATCAGACCACCTCCAAGGCTACTCCTTTTTCAACAACTCCGTTAGTGGAGTTACACGCTTTGAATACCCCGCTATGAAGCATCGATAGTAGTTGACGAAACCAAGGAAAGATTTTAGCTCTAGCACTTTCTTTGGAGTTCGCCATTCTGCAACAGCTTACACATTCGATTTGTCCATCCGAATCGAGCCATCACCGATTCGATGCCCCAATAATAAGATCTCTATTTAAGCAAAATAGCACTTCTCCCTTTTTACGAACAAAGTGTTCTCCCTGAGAACCTTAAAAATCGTCCGAAGGTGCTCGACGTGCTTCTTGGGCGTTTGGCTATAGACGACGATATTGTCCAAGTAGACAACCACGAACTTATCCAAATACTCTTTGAATAGTTGGTTCATAAGAGTGCAGAACATGGCTGGAGCGTTGGTTAAGCTGAAAGGCATCACAAAAAACTCAAACACTCTATACCTGGTCACGCAGGTAGTCTTCGCTTCGTCACCTTCAGCAATGTGCACCTGCCAATACTTCGACCAGAGGTTAAGTTTAGAGAAATACTTGGCTTTGCCCAATTGGTCAAACAAGTCCGCGATGAGAGAGATGGGATACTTGTTCTTCACTGTCACTTTATTGATGGCTCGATAATCGACGCATAGTCGGAGGCTCCCATCTTATTTCTTTTGGAAGAGAACTAGAGCTCCAAAGGGTGCTTTAGAACTGCGAATGAGACCACCACTTAGCAGTTCACCTAATTACTTTCTAAGCTCTGCCAACTCTGGAGGGGGCATGCGGTAGGATGGTCTCGTTGGAGGCTTCACTCCCGGCTTCAACTCAATGTGATGATCCACGCCTCTACGTGGCAGCAGAGTCTTCGACAACTTGGGTGGCATAACATCTGTGAACTCGTTTAGGACGTTCGCCACCACAACAGGTTCATGAATGACCTTCTTGTCGAGTGGCTCTAGCTTCGTAGCAGCCACGAATGTTAATTCACCTTTTCGTACCCCTTTCTTCAGTTGTAATGTCGATATCTGTTGGGGTTCCCTGGTTCCTCTCTGAGAGACGAGAACCACACAGGGGTCGTCACCTCCCATCATACATAGGGAGTCTAGGAATGACATTGGCACCAACTTTGCTGTGTGCATGAATTCCATTCCAAGAATCACTTGGAAGTCGTTTAGTGACACCACCATCATGTTTGTGCTCCCGCTCCATGATTCGATCTTGATGGGAATTCTCTTTACCAACCCGGAGATTCACTTGGCCTCCGAGTTCACCGCCTTCATTCAACTTGGGTTCTTCTCTAAGATCAGCCCAAGTCGCTTTGCTTCTCGATCGACAATAAAGATGTGGGTAGCTCCCATGTCCACCATTGCACGGGTTGTTTGGCCATTGAGCTTAATGTCCACGTACATTAGCTCATTACACCATACTTTCAATGGCTTTGCCTTCGTGTTCTCCCTCACTTGACCCTGCAATGCATTTAATATATGCATTTCTCCCATTTGGAGACCCTGGGACTCCTCATCGTCGCTATTAGATTCTGAACTGCTTGAACTAAGGGCGACGGCTTTGCCCTTGTCTGATTTGGGGGGACGGATGGAAGCTGTTAAAGCATTAAGTGCTCGTTTCTATTGGCACTCCCTCACCATGTGTGGCCCTTCGCACAAGAAGCATCCACTAGGTTTCGGGGCCTTGCCTTTTAAGCTTGGCCTTTTGTGAGAACTCTTCTTCCTTTGTTCACCTCCGGGCTCCTTCCCTCGAGAATATTTTGGAGGGTGATTTTCTGAAGATTGATTCCTTTTTCCCGGGTCCTTAGAGGAAACAAAGTCAGTAAGCCTTTCTACAACGGCAATTGCTCCGATCACATTGGTGACATTCCTTCGATGCAGTTTTTGTTGAGCCCATAGCTTGAGACCATCGAGGAAGCTGAACAACTTATCCTTTTCGGACATATCCTGTATATCCAGCATTAGTTCAGAAAATTGCTTCACATAGTCTCGAATGGAAGTACTTTGGCGGAGTTGTCTCAACTTCCTCCTTGCAACGAACTCTATGTTCTCCGGTAGGAACTGAGTTCTTAACTCCCACTTTAAGTCCTCTCATGTGTCCACTCGATACCGACCTTGTTGGATCTCCTCCCAATGGGTTCGCCACCAAAGTTTTGCATCTTCGTTCAGATACATGGTTGCTATATAAACTTTAGTTTCTTCAGAATCAGGCCTCATAGCTCGAAAGTATTGTTCCATTTCAAACAGGAAATTCTCGAGCTCTTTAGCATCTCGGACACCTACATAACAATGTGGCTCTGGTGCCCTCAAGTTTTATGGTGGCGCAACGCGGGTGTTGCTTCCTCTCGCATTCAGTGCTCATGTGAGCATGGTCACCCTGTAAGTGAGTTCTGCCATGACTTCTTACATATGTTGCACAAAGTCTTTGGTGTCGTCTGACAGTCGATCGGCTAGGGCCTCGACCTTGTCGATTCGGTATTCGGCTTCTTCTTATGAGCTCTCTACCCTAAGAAGCCTTCATTGGCCTTGGTATAGTTCCTCCAAGCTTGCTTTAAGAACGTCCAAGTGGGTTTCCGCCACTGTGAGTCTCTCCTTATGGCTCTTCTTCCCGATTAGCGCTCCAGATTGCACCTCCTCAGCTCGCGGAGAGTAGCCAATTTCTCACTCATCATGTTCGTTGCCACGATCCTCTAAAGCAGCTCCAATGACATGAGAGCAAGTTTGTACTTGCAGCCCACCTACAGCTGCTTAGGGCAAAGGTCTGGTTTGCCCCGCCTTGCTTGATTCGCCATGATGCTTTGCCATGGAAACATTGTAAAGTTTCTTCGCTGCTTGCTCGAATTTCTTGCCCTCTCTGATACCACAATGTCATGGACTTAGCTGAAATTGCCTAAGTCGTGAGGCACTATTACGGCCAAGACGCGAACTTAGCTTGAGTTGCCTAAGTCGTGACGCACCGTTGCACCAACTTCACGGACTTAGCTAGGATTGCCTAAGTCTCAAGGCGTCCTTGCAACATATGCGTCTGCAAAGGTTCAACCTAGTTGCAACCTCATACAGGTCCCGAAGAACCTGTAAAACAAAAAATTGATTAGATTGAAAATGAGCGACGGACAACTTCTGACGTCTAGCAAAGAGGGAAGCTTTACAAGCAATTCAGCAAACACCTTGTGTGCATAGGAGAAAAGAGAGGAATGAAGAAAATAAAGACTTTAGGAGGTAGAACGAACAGTTGCAAGTCCACAAACAACTACTCACCGAGTGCCGGGCGCGAAGGCAAGTTCCCGTCAAGTCAACGTGTGAACTTGTGAAGATTTTTCAATGCCCGACAATATACCAAAGCCTCATCCAACCTTGTGCCACCCGGGGGGTTCCAAGGTGCTGAGATGGTTGACATTTCGTGCGCTGTAACGGGTTGTACAAAACAGCTCGCGACACACAAAAAACGGAGCTATTTTAGGGCTTTTTGGCCCGGCGCGGTGAGCGATCACACTATGCGTTGCAACCTGTTCGAACATATATTTTTACAAGCAAAAACACACAAAACCAAGGCAAAATAGGCTGCCATGTCTCTGTTCAAGCATGCAAAAGTGACGAATGGTTCGTTGAGCGAAGTTGTTGCGAGTGTGTGACGATCGTTCGTGACAGCAAGTTAAGTCACCTTAGTTCTTTCGTCAAATGCTTCACCGAGATAAGGTGCATGTGCCTCGAAGCTCCCTTCGTCGTTGGCACTATGTAGGATGAGTCCACTCTATCAAAATGAGGGATCCATGGAACGACATTATTTCACTCTTGCCTCTACAAGAGTTTATGTCCTTGACTTTTGCCCAAAAAAAGCTTTGTGCATTCGCTCCATATTACGTCTTATATGTCAACTCCCTTCATACGGCTTGGCACTTCACTAAGTTTCACCCAAGTTACTATGCCCCTCGATTTGCATTAAGTTGATGGTGGCCCTCACGCCCACCATTTCATATGTCAGCCCTCCGTTGAGTCCAATCTCCATATTAGCTCCAAGTGTGCCTTAATTTAGTGCTGCCTTGGGTTGCTCTCTCACTTGATCTTGCAATGCGTCCACCAACGCATTACCATATGCGAGATCATGTGATCAATCCTCACCACTCGCTCGGTTTGTTGAGCTTTGTGGAGTTATTATCTTGAGGTGCCTCCTCCTCAACATATGTGGTCTATTGCATATGATTCTCCATCTGGAGAGTCATGACTTATCCCTCATGGATATCTATCCCATTGGAGCAACTTCTCTCTTTGCATCCTTCTATATAGAAGTTTCAAAGACCATCGTCCTCTTGAACTACTCTGCCTTGCTAAGCAATCTGTGCATTGTTTTGCCCCTATAAATGCACTTGCTAGATTGCGACTATATGCTAATACAACTCTCTATGTACCTCTCAAGGCCTAGCAACATACTGAACTCACTACACATTTTAGCCTCCTGTGGTTGCATCCTTCCCATATCGAACAGAAAGTTTCAATGCTCCATGACATCGAGTTTCAGTCACCTTGGGATAGTTATGGACATTCCATCATCCGCATACAAGCTTTGCATGAGTACCGAATTCTTTAAGTTAGCAATTCTCCTCACCTTTATGAGTTTTGCATAACTCTTTTGATCGCTGAGCAACCTATCCCACCTTGCAAGGTCTCATAGTTTACTAAGCGCCTACTTGTCTTGAGCATCATCATATTTGGTTACCAATGTCAAGCCATAGCTCAAACTCAACCATCCCAACCTTTGTGCAGTACACGTTCTTCCTAGCTCGCTTGTCCTCATGGTACCTCTCGCGTGAAGGGTTGGTCATTCCTCTCAATGTAAATCTAAGATGCCCGCTCCTTTAAGTAACTCCTTTCCTTACACTTCAACGCTCATTTCTCCCAAACAGTCGTGTGTGTTAGCTACCCTCAACACAGCCTCACTAGGTCCGTCATGTTTGCATGTCAAGTGTTTATAAGTATGCTTGTCCTGCTCTGATATCATCTATCATTGATTTAGCTAGTTTTGCCTAAATCATACGGCACCCTTGTGTGTCCATTCGACAAGAGTTAGCCTCCCCAAAACCTTCTATGGCCTTTAAGGACATGCAAAAGAGAAGACGGGTTAGAGGAAGCGTTTTACTTGGGATCCACAAACAATCATTTCAATAAACACATGATAGCCAATGCAAATAACAAGCATAAACTTTGTAAGCTTTGAACGATCGTACAACAAAGGGTTCAAGATGGTCCACTACAAACTGAAATTCTCAAAAGTGCCCACATGACACAACTTTCGTTTACAAGTCTAAAATGAGGCTACCAAACCTACGACCAGCCCTTTACATGCTGTGCAAAGCATGAACAAAATCAAAAGGTACAGACATACATGAGCATTATGTCAAACACCTCGTTTACAACTTTGTTCGTGATAGTTGGGGGGTCGCAAGCGAATGTTATGGATGAGGAGAGCAGCAACGAGAGGTGAGGGTCACCCCACATTTGTGTCGATGCCAAGTGACCCTTTTGCCACTCTGCATCTATGTTGATGTCGATACAAATGTCGACTGGCCCTTTCGTCGCTCGATAATTATGCTGACACCGATGTAAATATAGATCAACGAAAGGATCTTTTGACAATTATATTGACGCAAATGTAGAGCGACAAAATGATCACTCAACAATTGTATCTGCATCGACACAAATGCAGAGCAACCCTCACCTATCGTCACCACTTTCTTTATCCGCAACATGCACTCACGACTTCCAACGATATTATCGTCCGCCACCAATGACGTTATTCGTTATCACCAACTGAAATGTCAAAATGCCCTCTTTACTTATTGTTTTCATGCTTAATGTTTTTAAGTCTCCGAACCAAAATGTTAAGGAGATTAAGATTCGTAAAATGACCAAAAAGTAAATAGCAGCTTGATCGCACGAAAATGAAAAATGAACAAAAGATGGTAATTATTGATGAAGTATCATCGTATCGTATTCTTTTTTCAAGAAGAAAAATACGAACGTAGCTCAGTCTCAAATCTGTACATGTTCTCTGTGGGGAAGCATCAAATGATTGCACTGATGATGACAAATTGAAGGAAGCAGCTACACATAAATGACACCACCATATTACACAAACCATCCAATGTATTTTCTAGCAAGTGCATACTTTGTGACTCGATATAACTCACAGACTTCTCAGTGTCTAAGCACAATTGCAAGTTCCATTCAAAACTGCTTTAACTCGTTCTTCTTGAATACACATATTTCTTGGACACGAGCCTTGATCACTTGACTCGTTACAACGGAAAACTCAACATAGCAGTCATATAAAACCCTATAATACATCCATCTACGAGATCTTGATCTCAATATGAATATTTAAAAGAAAACAGCAAAGCGACCATTCACAAAATCTGTGTTATAAACATCAATGTGGTAAAGCATGCTGCAATGGGGAAAAAAAAGAAGAAAAAGTAATATGTACAGGAACATAGAAAGGAAGAGTAAGAAAACAAACAGTGGGAGAAAAGAAGGCAATGTAATATGTACAAGAACATAGAAACGAAGAATAAGAAAATAAAGTACCTGACATTCTTCCTCATAACATTATAGATGGAAAGAAGCAAGGAATATTGGTAGCAATATAACCCATATACACATGCGCAGGCATGCGCGCGCACGCACACACACATATAATATATATACATATACATATGTATGCTAAAATCACTAGAATGACTATATGCTAAAATCACCGGCACAAAAATAAAGCCACATACAGCACATTTTTGCCGCCTCGGTACCCATAAACACATCCATGTCTTTTTTTTTTAATTTTAAACCATATTTGTGTAGTGTAATGGCTATTTTTCATATCCTACCTATCATGGATAGACAAGTCCAGTGATATTACATCATTTTATCCTGGAAAATGATGTTTAAGAAGATTGAATCAACCCTGAAAAGTTTCCAACACAATGTGGTCTCCAATGGCCTGATGTTTGACCAAATCAACCCTAATGCTTTTGTGATGTGATTCAGTCTGCCCAAATATCAGGACTGTTCTATCCTATGATCAGCATAAAATATAGCAAAATTCAGCAAAGATGAGGAGAGATACATTACAAAGCTAAAAAACTTGCAACAACCAGAAGGCACAACTTCAACTCATTACTAAGAAATGTCTCAATTATCAATATAAGACAACAAAAAAATGCCATGGAATTTGACTCAATCACATTCAGCAATTCGGACAGCAGAAACCATCTCTCATATGCAGGATCAATGTTCCATGCATCTGACACTTTCCAAAACCTGCCCCTTCTTGATTATAAGCAGATATAGTGCACACCAGAGCTGATGATAAATGGGTTTGAAACTTTTGTCCATATTATCCCAAGCTCAAAGTACACACATGCCAAAGTATTGAAAGACATTCACAACATTTTTGGATGTAATATATAGTTCAATAATTTGATGATAATCAAGAATGTGAATTAGCGTCAGATAGAAAAACACCATTTCCTGAAAAATAAAACCTAATATTTGACCAACAAAAGCTTCTTGCAATAACCATGATTTACCTGTGATGAGGTTATACATGTCCCTCAAGGCACAAACTGGTTAAGTAGCTAAATTGATCATTACAAGAATGATACAGTCAGATGGTGTAGTTTTGACTGACAAATGATTTCAATGACACATGAGTACTTAATTATACTTTACGGTCTCGAACTTCCGACCAATTTTTCTATTCATCATAAGTTGGTACCTGGCAAATCCTAAATTATGCATTGTAGCTTGACATGTTAGCAATACAAATGATGACGAAAAATAGGCTTGTAAATAGTGATGCTGAACATCGTTGATATCAGTTAATTCACAATATCAAAATGAAGAGTGCAACAAGATATCTCAAGCAATCCAAAAAGGATTACTTTCAATTAGCCTGTTATGAATTAGAGAGTTTCCTACTGACAAAGTTATTCAATTCATACTAAAATTACTAGCAATACAAGAGATCAACAAGGGGCAAAAATACGGTATCGGAAAAGAAAAAACTTAGTCATCTATGATATATCAGTATTCTTGAACAATCAAGCCTTACATATATCTACTATGAGAAGAAGGAACAAATCAAGCAAGTGCAGTCTGTCAGAACATCACCAGGCTCGTCGATGCTCCGACGACAAATGGCTCCAATAGCAACCGTGTCAAGAAGTAGAACCCCACGCCCAATGTGATGGAGATGGGCAGCGCAGGAAGTGCATGCCGACATATGGAGAGCAGAATCAATGTGCATCCGAGCCCTGAAATAATCGCAAGATAGCAAGCATAAACCGTCATTAGATCATACATTGCTGCTCTTCCTACGAGCACGCTGTAGAACACGAAATCCCCGAGGCCAAGTCTGATCCCCCTCGATGTATCGAAGGAATCACTCTCGAAGGCAGGCCCCGGCAACGAAGAGGAGGAGGAAGGATCTTGATTCCTCTCTCCCTCCCTCTCCCTTTCCCTCTCGGCAGCAATGTCTTGTTGCCGTGAGTCGCCGCTGCCGCTGCTGGATGGCTCGTTCGGCACGAGAGGCGAGGTCTCCTCCTCGAGACTCTCGATCTCCTGAATGGTGCGATCTGGATCCACGTTTCGGTTGGACAAGGTGGGATTTGGGGGCGCGAGTTCCACGGGCTGGAGCTCGACAGAGCCAAGGGCGGCGACGGCGTGGGAGACAGAGGCGGATGCGGGGCGGGACTCGTAGACGAGGGCAGGAAGCTCCTCGTCGCGGGAGGAGGCGAGCTCAACGAGGACACGAAGGGGGCCGCGGGGGCAGAGGACGGCGGCGAGGTCGTAAAGGGCGAGGGCGAGGAGGAGGGTCCAGGTGGTCCACTCTGGGAGGCGAGCGAACCAGGCGGCGACGATGACGGCGAGGGCGACGAGGTAGGCCTGGCGGAGGAGAACGGGCACAGCAGGGGAGAGCACGGCGGGGACGCCAACGGCGGAGAGGTTGAGGAGGAGGACAAGTGCGGAGAAGGCATCGAGGGGGAAAGCGGCGGCACGGAGGAGGGAGAGGAGGATGGAGCCGCCCATGGAGGCGAGGACGAAGAAAGCGGAGAAGCGGACGTAGTTCCGGAGGAAGCCGGTGAAGCGGTAGTAGTAGAGGACGACGAGGAGGGTAGTAGCGGCGGCGATAAGGGCGACGAAGGCGGCAGCGTTGAGGAGAGCTCCGGCGAGCCGCCGGCCGGGAGGGTCGGAAGGGGACTCGTCATAGACGAGGGTGGCAGCGGTGGTAGCGGAGGCGGCAGCAGCGGCGGAGTCGGAGCCGGAGGGGGAGAGGGTGGAGACGAGAAGGACGACGAGGAGCATGCATATAGAGACGGGGGAGATGACCCCGATGATCTCGACCCCGAGGGAGTCCAATACGCTGCGCTGCATCGCCGGCCGTCCGACAGGCGGCGAACGGCGGCGACAATGAGAGATCAGCCCCTCAGGGGAAGAGAAGGTGGCGGGGATCGATCACGATC
The DNA here is from genome assembly GCA_001649415.1 of Musa itinerans. Lineage (NCBI taxonomy): Eukaryota > Viridiplantae > Streptophyta > Magnoliopsida > Zingiberales > Musaceae > Musa > Musa itinerans. The sequence continues at coordinate 662,134 of LVTN01000014.1, read as the reverse complement.
CGGAGGAAGAAAGGATCAGAGGGAAGGCGAGGATTGAAGGCGGCGACTTCGGTGGGTGTGTGCGCTCTCGTTTTCCTCGTCTTCCCCTTGGGACGGGATCCTCTCCAACGCGTATGAAACAAGGAACAGTCCGTTTCCCATCTGATCCATCCATTTTCCTGATCTAACATCTCATCCATTCATTTGCGCTGTCCCAAGGTGTATTACGCAATGACACGTAGAATCAACCAATTGGATTGGGTCGGGTAATGGGCCATTAATTCTTCTAAGTCCCAAATATATCATATTGGACCGAGCCATAATAGCTTCAGGAGACCCATCAAAGCAAATTGGCTCGTATTATGCGGGTTCAATTGAATGGGCCGGATCTACCGCACCGAACAAATCAGAGATGCACCTGAGGTTATGTTTTTGTACCCCTTGTATTATAAGCATACTTTTGAGCTTAATTTAATTATATATATATATATACATACATACATACATACATACATATATATATATATATATATATATATGCATATATTCTCTTCATAAATGCACTACAGTGTCCAAGTCAAGTCGAGCCCAATGTAAAGTTACTGCAACTCTAATCCACTGCCGATCTGACTCATAATTCGACTATAAATCCACGCAATAGGTGAATCGAATGTCAAGATTTCTCGATCTGAACCCAATTGGAAAATCCATCTAATTGGCATTATCAATACAAGTATGCGATTCAGATCTTGACTCGGATTTTGGTCGAGATGAAATCACATGCACGCATTAAAGTTCGGTTCCGACTGCCACCAAGAACCAGCTGCAATTAATTTGGTTGAGCATCATCACCATGTCCTGGTCCGGACACGCTGCGTTTTGTAGTCCACAAGAGCTGGAGGACAACAACTGTTTCGAGGCATTCATTGAAAAGAAAGGATGAAGAAGATGTTAATGAAAGGAGGAAGAAACATGGCAGTTTAAACATCTTGAAACACAAAAAGAAAGAAGCTTCATTGGTAATGTAAACTCAAACTCGGTTTGCATGTCTTCAGTTTACGTCTTTATTCCCAAATGCAAAAGCATTATTGTATGTGTGCTTTTCTTATCTTCTGCAGTGTGTGGAGGCAGTATGTAGAGTTGCTCAATGGTCAGTGTTGGTGATTCACGTGAGGAGCAAAAAAAGGAGGGGAAGTAGAGGTTTGACTTTTGTAAAAGGCAAAGGAGAAATGGGCATGGGGATGAGTCAGATGGGTGGGATGATAAATGGTTGAAAAGGAAACTCACATGCTCATGAGACACCTGCAGGGGACAGAGGAAAAGGAAGCCAGTGAAAAGGAAAGCAGGGAGCTGGAAGATGAGAGTGAGGAAGTGAGAGAGAGGGAAGGGGAGGACTTTGAGGCAGGCAGTGACCAAGGCAGCAATGGGAAGGCCTCCATGCTGTGACAGGGTTGGCATCAAGAAAGGACCATGGACTCCCGAAGAGGACATCATCTTGGTCTCTTATATCCAGGAGCATGGGCCTGGAAACTGGAGATCAGTTCCCACAAACACTGGTAATGCTTGCTCAGCTTCTCTGGCTTCTTGTCTTGGTTTGTTCTCATGAGTTGGAACGTCCAAACCGTGGCAAGTTCAACCATCATATACACCGAATTGTTTGATTTTAATGGTTCTTTTGCTAGCATCATGGAGACTCTGTCTTCTCTCTTCCTCAGAAGGTTGAACATTATTATTCTACATATGTCTTTGACTGTTCCTGAAAACTGCAGGCTTGATGAGATGCAGCAAGAGCTGTAGACTGAGATGGATAAACTACCTCAGGCCTGGAATCAAGCATGGCAACTTCACTCCGCACGAAGAAGGAATCATAATCCATCTGCAAGCCTTGCTTGGCAACAGGTAATCAATCTTCTTGAATTCCTTCGGATCGAGGTCAAAGGTTAAGTATCGACTCAAGAAGAGGAATCAAAGGAATATAGTTGATGATTCTTCCACATTTCTTTGGTTTGTCTGAATTCCTCTTCCTCGAACTTAGATGGGCAGCCATAGCTTCTTACCTTCCCCAAAGAACAGACAACGATATCAAGAACTACTGGAACACGCACCTGAAGAAGAAGATGATAGATACTGCAGGTAGCTCCGTGATCTCTCCTGATACAAGCCCGGTCTGCCATGACTACATGCCCAAAGGATGTAACTCGGAAGCAGTGAAGCAAGAGATGAAGTTCCCACTGTCCAGGTTCTCCCAGACACCCTCCATCTACGCCTCCAGCACTGAGAACATCTCAAGGCTTCTTGAAGGTTGGGTGCGATCCTCCCCGAAGGCCGCAGCGAAGAAGAAAGAGTTCGCCATTACCGACAACAACAACAGCAGCAGCAGCAGTAGCAGCAATACCATCACGGCAGCATCACCCAAAGAGAACAAACAAGCTGAACGTAACCAAGTGGGCTGCTTAGCCGTGGCGCATGAAGACCTGGACTCGCTTCTTTCCTTCGAAAACACGAGCGGCATGATCTCCTGGGGAAAGATCCATGGGCCACAGCTCGCACAAGCGAATGCCGAGGCAAAGCAGGATCCGGAGAACAACCAACCTCCCTTGTCCTTGTTGGAGAAGTGGCTCTTCGACGAAGCGTTGGGGCAGACAGATGGGTTCCTGGAGCTCCCTGCTAATTGTCTCTCTTGGTCTGCCATGCTTTCCTGATGACACCCCCAAGGTTGACGACGACAAAAGCAAGCGAGGAGCACGTCCAGTGACTCACTGCAACCTTCGACTCTCATCATTCAACGTGAAAACTGTAGGAAATAAGCACTAAAGTAAATATGGTCTTTCGTTGCAAGCGTAAATTAAATAAGGAGCAGCTTCTGCATGCAATCATGTCAATGAATCACTCAGTTCTATATATGCTTCATGCTTCCTTGAACTCAACCTGTATATCTGCATCTTTTTCTGGGTTAAACCATTGTTATTCTAAATCTGGCACATCAGTGGGCCTCTGACCACCGAATCTGAGGAAGGACAGGAAGAGGAGAAATGAAGGCTCTGAAACTTGCATGTTCAGAACCATTAAGAACATGAAAGCAACAGATTTCAAGGCTTTCCAACACAGCTGGTGTCTTTGGAGAAGGAGACCCCAACTACCAAGGATGTGAGGTGGACTCTCTCTCTCTCTCTCTCTCTCTCTCTCTGATCCATCTGCTCTCTGGTGGCGACTGTAATCAAGGAGATGAGAAGTTTGATGGTTGCATTCTATGACATAGATAGAGAAGCACTGGACTCAAAAACAAGCTCACAAAGAGGATAAACTAGAGAGGAAAGAAAAAGGATCAAATCGCAGGGAACCAAGAGGAACAGGAAGCTGATTGTGCATGTGTCTTCCGCTCCTTTTGCATCAAATGTCAAGTCTGACAATTGCAGCGTTCTTGAGTAAAACTCACATTGTCCTCCAATTTTTACTGTTCTGCTTTTATTCTATGAATATTGCCTTCATCAGTAATTGGCACCTGAATCATTGTGTTTCTTTGGGACACAACCTTCAAGCTTGTCATTTAGATCAAGCTGACAGTCAATATCAAGAAAGCAACATGCATCAAATCCTATACACAGATGTGAGACATCAAAGTACTGAGAAAATTGATGGATTGTAGGTAGATTGAAAGATGTAATACCCAAAAGTCTTCTCTGAGAAATCATTTAGTGTGTGTCATACATTTTCTTGTAAGATGAGGTAAGGTAAACGATATAAATATTTTATAAAAGAGATATATATCATAGTTATATGAGGCAAGGTAATGTTTGAAAAGTATCATGGATCTCAAGTCAACTCATGACTCCATCAACAACTGTACTTGATGGTTGACTAAATTTTGTGTTTCTTCACCCTTCACTGATCAATGAACGAACACAGCATTAGATTTGCTTCGCCTGTCACATATACCATGCTACACCAGCTTTGGCTTTCAGAGCAGCCATGCTTGACCTGTTCTCTACAGCATACTGGTCAAACCTTGCCATGGAGATATCTCGAGAAAGCTTCCACTGTAAGAAAGAAACCGGAGGAAGCTTTACGCCCCACCCACCCCCCAC
>LVTN01000014.1:632064-657581 GCA_001649415.1 Musa itinerans | reverse complement strand
AGTAACATAATTGCAGTGTGCTCTATATATACGAATACCAGAGTAATGTTGAGCAGCAAGCAGAATGGCCGAGGAAGTGAAGGTGTTCAGGTCATGGGGAAGCCCTTTCAGCTACAGAGTGGAGCTTGCTCTGAGGCTGAAGGGAGTAGCCTATGAGTACATAGAGGAGGATCTCTCCAACAAGAGCACTCTGCTCCTTGAGTACAACCCAGTCCATAAGAAGGTCCCTGTCCTCCTCCACCATGGCAAGCCCGTCGCTGAGTCTCTCGTCATCCTCGAGTACATCGAAGAGACGTGGCAAGAGAACCCCATCCTCCCGAAGGATCCTCGCGAGAGGGCCGTGGCCAGGTTCTGGTCCAGGTTCCTTGATGATAAGGTCTCGGAGATATGTCTGCTTATGTCTTCCTGCTTTATTAGGAACACAAGCATCAGTTGAATCTATCTTTATGGGTTTCTTTTTTGTTTCTTGTAGTTATTGGATGAGTGAGTTTATAGGTGAGACTAAACTTCTGGTTGCTCCTTTGTGTGCAGTGCTCACTTGCACTGTGGATGTCATGCTGGACAGAAGGAGAAACACAGCAGAACTTCATGGAACAAGCAAAAGAATGCCTCCATCTTCTGGAGGAAGAACTCAAAGGGAAGAAGTTTTTTGGAGGTGATTCCATAGGGATGGTTGACATTGCTGCCAGTTTCATTGCTCATTGGCTGGGTGTGCTTGAAGAAATGGCAGGCATAAGCTTGCTCGATGAAGAGAAGTATCCCAATTTGTGCAAATGGACTGAAGAGTTTCTCAAGTCTGATGCTGTGATGGAATGCTTGCCTAAGAGAGCAAACTTGCTAGCTTTGTTCCAAGCCAGGAAACAGGCAATCTCAGCTACCAAGGCTTCAGTCTAATGATGGTGATGATGCTTGTCATTAGGAGATTTTATGGTGCTGTGAAGCATTATTAATCATACTGTAAAGTATTTGCACTGAATAAGAGCAGTCCATTTCATGTCTCTCTTCTCCTATATGCTTTATGACAAGGCAAACAACAGAGAAGTCATCATGTATAGGAGGTACTCCTACGTATACACAAAGTCAACGCAATCCACATAGTCAAAATACATCTCATCATCAACTCACCAACCATGTTAAAACATGCATATATATCGTCATCATAAATTCATTAGTAAATTTGCGAGATTTTTAGTCGTTGTTTGACTAAGTGGGTGAGGACTACATTGTGATAGATATATATTCATCAAATCATAGCTTTAATAACATAGTTAAGAATACAGGTCCGATCAAATCACATCAAGAATCCCACTTGATCTTGTTGTACTTCTAAACCGTATTATATTTCAAATATCTTATGTAAACAAGATAAATAATATAATTTAAATATTAGAAAACAACCAATTAAATGTGTAAATATAACTACTTATATCATGCAAAACCAGTGATTCTTAATCCACGTTTCAGAAAAAATCTAATTGAGTAAAATATTATTTTTTAATATTAACAAAATTAATTTCCCCTTGACGTGTTGATTATATTTTTTAATAATATTTTATGGCATAGAAATAGTCATTAATTTAACAAATAATTTAAATATTTCTGGTTAATCTTGACTTGATTTCTTTATCGAGAATGATTCGAAGTCATTCGGTTCATGTGGGAAACTCACAAATAATTCAAATAATTGATAAAATATTTTTACTTTTATATTATTATTATATATATATATATCATTTTTATATAAAATATTTAAACTAAATATAATTTTTAAGAAAATTACCAAACGCACCCTATATCTCTAAATAGAAACGAAGATATATAGGAAATATGCAAATTCCATATATTATCAAATTCGATTAATAAATCACGCATAATGGTACTCGAACGGATCCGATCCGCTTTCATCCCCGTAACGCAAAATCAAGATGCTTAGGGCCAAGCCCATTAATTCAGTGACTCGAGTGCAAAGCACGTGATTGGTTCCCATTTGGTGTTCAAATCTGCTGCGTTCTTAAGCCATCTTTCTCCCTCCGCTTCCGCCCGCTTAGGGCTTTTAGGGTTCTCGTTCTCCCTCTTCCTTGGTTTGCAAGAAAGCCCTGAAGCCATCGCTCCTGTCCGCTCTCGCTTCTCCCTTTCTGTGTGTCCAAGATTTGACCGCCACCGATGGCCGAGGCGTCGCCTCGTCTCATCCGCCTCGAGGAGGAGATCGAAGGTGATCACGGAGCCACCGCCGACTTCGTATTCTGCCGCCTCGGCGAGCCCGTTCCCCTGAAGCCTGCCGATTCCGAGTTCGATCTCCAGGCCCCGCCGGCTCGACCTCTCGCCATCTCCGAGCGCTTTGGGGCCATTTTTTTAGCCCATTCCGAAGGTACCTTCGTGCTTCTTTTTGGCTTCCGGATTTTGTTTCTTGGTTTAGGTCGTGATGGATTGTGGTTCTTTTTCAGGGTTTCTGGTGGCGAAGACGAAGGATGTCATTGGTTTGGGGAAGGAGATTAAGGAGAAGGGAAAGGCCCCTTGCATTCAGAACACAAGCGTTGTGGATGTAAAGATTGGTAGGGTGTCTCTTCTTGCGCTCTCCAATGACTCCACGGTGCTCGCTGCTGCTGTTGGCGGTGAAATTCACTTTTTTTACGTGCCGTCTCTCATTAATCATAAGGTTAGAATGCAGATGCTTTCTTTTCTAATATTGTCAGGATTGGTCTTCAAGATCCGGACTTATGAACTATTGGCCCATTAACTTGATAGCCCTGAAACCATGTGGCTGAGAATGCTTAAGCTTAATATTTAAATATCTTAATTATTCTTTTACTTCATGTGCCCTGATTAGTACCATTGGGAAGTGTGAGGATGACATATAAGGCTAAATAAGACTTACAACATTTCTTGATCCTTACACATTGTGGGTCATATGGTTCCAAACCCACCAAGCTAATGGGTCAGTAGTCCATCGAGATAATCCAATATGAAAGCCTTTCCATGACTGGGACTAGGGCCACATCCTGGTAGACCTATGGTTCATTTTTGGATCATTTATCCAGGACCATTCTTTTGTGGGGATACCTGACTCTGTGGTTCATCGTTGCTATGATATCCACTTTTCATAAGCTATGAACGGTTCTTATTAAATTATGTTTTGGAGAGTATCTCACATGAGTAGGAAGTTTGGAAGAGCCCCAACTTCAAGTAGGGCAGTGCGGATAATAGGGAAATGGAGAGGAATCTTCTTAAGGGCCTGACAATAGTAATGTTACATAAACAGACTGCAAGGTTATTTTATCTCATTTGTGAAATTGAAAATTGGAGATCCAGCACCACAATTTCTTTGTGTAAAAGGGGGTTGGTATGAGAAAAGATGCTATACTCTTTAAATTTTCTCGAGGATCATTTATAAAACAATGGGTTAGTTACTGTAGTTGACATTCTAGTCGTTTGGAGTGTGTTTCTAACTTCTAAGTTTGTGGTATTGACATAATAATACAAAAGTCTTGAATAACTGACAAAAGTGATGTGTAATGTATTGTGATCGAGTCTCAAGACTCTCAACTAGCAAATTCATTTAGGAATTGATTTATCTGGAATTACCTTTGATTCTTTTTATACTAGAACAATTATTTATAGAACAATTTATATCAGAAATATGTGTCTTCTTATTCCTTAATTGGAGGAGATGATTTGTAAGAGCTTGCACGTCAGATAGTTCTTGGAGAACTACTGAAGAATCCTACTAAATCTTGTTGTAGGTTATATACTTGTTCACTGAGCTAGAATGTCAACAAGCATATATCAAATTCAGAAAATTGGAATGTTTTTGGCCTTTGATCTTCAGTAACTTGTGGTGACATTCTTAATGAGCTGTTTGTTGCACAATACTTATCATTCTTGTTAATGCGATTAATGGAAGCTTATAGGCAATCTGACATCTACTGTGTCTATCTCTTTCCCTGTTTGTAGTTAGCTGTTCTAGATTGTTTGTTAATTATTTTATAATTTTTTTGCTGAATTGAATTGCATGACAGTTCATGACATGGTATTTGCTAATGCTTGCACTGCTGTAGATGTTGTTCATTGTGAAAAATGTTCTGATGATTTAACTTTCTTGAAGTTTATAACAGTGAATATTCAGGTTTTTGTAATGTGGTGCATTTATTCCGTATTGTTTTTATACCATTTGTATTGCTACATGATATGCTGTTACTGATCAGTTTTGTTATTTAATGCTTGTGCATTGGTGTTGTAGGAGTGTAAACCATCCTTTTCAAATGCACTGAAGAATTCTGGCATTGTAAAAGACTTAAGGTGGCAAAAGAATTCTCAAAAGTCTTTCGTTGTTCTTTCAAGTGATGGCCTACTATGCCATGGACGTGTGAAGGATTCCATCAAGGATGTAATGGAAAATGTCGATGCTGGTTTGTTTTCCTTTTTATGAAAAGCTTTGCTAATATTATGATGCCAAGTTTCCGGTCCCATTTTAAAAACGAACTTTCATTGGATATATTGAAATCCGTCAAACATTTGACACTTCTCATTTTTCACCTCTGATGTGTTTGCAGCTGTCTCAATCTTTCTTGCAATTAGCTAATTTTATTACCTCTAGTTTTAATTCTCCAGCCGTTTATCAGCCATCAGGTCTGAGTTGATTAGTCTCTCTTCCCCCTTTGATGCTTCACTTCTCATACTTTGCCTCTGATGCCTCTGCAGCTGCTTCAATCTTTCTTGCTATTAGCGAATTTACTACCTCCAGTTTTGATTCTCCGGCCGCTTAATGATCACCAGGGCTTGAGTTGATTTGGTTATCTTCCCCCTTCAATGCGTCTTTGTTTATTTGGATGATTCCACTTTATGTTAACTTTTACATTCCTTTTGAAATTGAAAATTGTTTCTATAATCTATATAGTCTTTCTTTTTTTATTGTGTCTCATTGTGTTAGATAGATGACTTTTTGTTTATACACTGCCTTTTATTTGTGAAATGTCCTACTTTTATGATCTATGATACAATGATTCTTTTAGATTTTGTCCTGTGTTGGTGTAATCTGTTTTGTGGATGCATCTGTAGTTGATTGGAGCATGGAGGGTGACTATATTGCTGTTGCTAGGAAGAGTGATATAAGAATCTTTTCATCTGATTTCAAAGAACAAATTTGCATCACCCTGTCGTTTCAGTCATGGTCTAATGATACTGAATCTGAAATTTTCATTAAAGGTATGCTTCTTTTGTCATTTCCTTTGTCATGATTTCAGTTCTAGAATACAGTGCATTCAGTTTCTACTTTTGGTAGAGTTAATATGCAGTTAAAAAATATGTATACATCCTTGTAGTAGGATCAGCAGAACGTATTTTAGTTGCAGTAGTTGCTATGCTTTAAATGTCCTATATTCATATATATAATCCTTAGGATCTTGATTTAAACAATCAATCATATTGTCTTTATCAGTGAACTCTTCATATTTCCAAAATACTAGTATAGCCTTGAGAGAAACTTGAGTCGATTTAGGTCTTGATCAAGTCGTATTACAGTGTGTTGTGTCTGCTTTTGTTTTAGTTTGGTCTTATTTCTTAGTAGTGTGTACTGGGGTGATAATTAAAAAGGTGATATGATCTAGATAAGGTGCATAATTTGTTGAAAATGGTTGGTTGGTGTCTGATGATTTCTTTATGGCTGAACCAGTAAGTGCTGCCTTCTTATATTCTTTTCACATTATGCCTTTTTCTATGTCTTTTATTCTATCTGATATTCTGAAACTTTCAAACCTTAAGAGATTCAGCATACTAGTTAAATGGTTTAAATTTCTCTTGCAAATAGCATGGGTTAAATCTACATAAAGCCCACATGCATCCTTGTATGCATCTACATGCAGCATATGGACTATGTGGTGACCCAACTGTTTGTATACTGATTCTGCTTGTTTTTGGAACCTTGGCGTTAAAACATATTATTTTCCCACATGTTTCTGCTTCGTCTGACAATAGTCAGGTGCCTATTTGTATCTTGTCATGATCCTTGTTGGTTATTTTCAGATTTATATTAATTCATTGTCTTTTGTTCCATATTTTTTGTGACTTTTTATTTTTTGTGCCTTTAAATAGTCAAGTGCCAATTGAAGTTACTTTAGATTAGTTGTATGCTTCTAAAGCTGAAAATGAATTTTCATCAACCAGTGGATTCCATTGAATGGGTTCGTGATGATAGTATAGTTGTTGGATGTGTTCGAGTTAATGAAGATGGTAATGAGGAAGGTTACTTAATTCAAGTGATCACAAGCAGGGAGCATAAATTGACCGAGGTCAGTGTTGGAAATGTCTATAAATAGTGGTCACATCTAGAACTGGTAACCTTTTTTGCCTTTTATGTACTCGTTTCTATTTGTTGAGTGATTTCCTTTTGAAAAATAGACAACCAGTAACTATTATATTTTCCAAGCTGAAAGTTCTGTTTATTCTCTGAAATTGTTTTGTCGATATCCATCTTCAGCTGAGAAAGTAGACAAATCGTGATTTGCATCATCAATGTATTATTCAGGAACCTAAGCTTATTGTTTCTAACAAATTTGATAGTTTGAAATGCCAGAGCATGTTGAATTACACCTATGGAAAGCAATTTGACATGTGAATAAGCAAAATCCTCATCTTAACTTTCTTGATTCATATATTTCATTTGTTGTAAAGCTGGCAGATGTAAAAAAGAAGTCCTGATGCTATATATAGTTTCCAAGTACATCTGAATTCCTTATGCTCTATATATGCAATTGCTTATGCGTGAACTTTGCACAAGGCATAGGGATGTTTTTTTTATTACCTACTATAGAATTTTCCCAGTAAAAGAGTAAGGACTTGAAAATAGACCATGCCAGTTTCTGTAATCTGTTTTTATCGGTTCAACGACTAACTGATATGCACATTCAGGTTCTCGTGTCTTTCACCTCTAAGGACCTGATCTAACCTTTCATTTGCACAGTTTTACCTCTAATGCTTTTCATTATGTCTTACTAATGTGGATAAATTATTAAGGTTATATAGTTCTTGTATTATATTGTTAATATAATGGTAATTATTTACTTGTGTGTTACTTTTGCAGAATTTCTGTAAGCCTGTAGTCTTTTCCTTCCCTGATCTATTTGAAGGTGTATTAGATGATATTTTGCCAACTGGAGCTGGGCCTTACTTGCTTCTGAGCTATTTGGGTCACTGGTATGGTGGTAATTATATTTGTAGAAGTGTTCTAATGTTACCTACTTTTGTGTTATGCTTAGAGCTTGTTCCATGGATCTCTATATGTAAGTCATATTTCAAAATTTCCTATTTTATTAGTAAGCAAGTCTTTATCCAAAATGCTTAAATTTCCTTGTGATATAATTTAGAGAATCATAGATGCTTAACCAACTTTCTCTTTATCAGATAACATTTTAAAACCTACAGCAATCATGTTCAGACAGTGATCATCATATGCAGCTATTTATGTTCTCAATCAGTCAATTAGAGCATCCTGTGCATGCATCCTCTTCTCTCTTCAGGAACCAAAATGAATGGAAAGGGAAAAATTAAATTATAATTAGGTTTTATAATCAGTTGGCAACTCAGTTTGATGAACTTGTACTGTTTATTTCACAACAAAACATGAACTTTGTATATAACAAAAAACATTTTTCTCGCATATTCTTGTATCTTGTTTTATATCCCCCTTTAATCAAAACCTTAGATTGGTGTCCGTATTTGATTTGTACTCGTTAGTCATGCAACACTGCAATATCTTATATTCTTGTAAAAGAACACTAATTTTGACCTCAGTTTTTCAGTCATTGTCATAGCTGCTTTTGCAACTAAGTCCAATGAACAAATAGTTTGCTCCTTGGTTGAAGATTTTTGATAAGTTTGCAAGTATCTTGCTTATGTCTTCTGGATTCCCTAATTTATTTATGCATGGTCTCGATTGCCACATTTCCTATCCTTTTGCAAGAAAAATGACTCAACGTTAACCAAAAAATAGGTCAATTGAATTTGAAACCAACTTAACTGAACTAGTACTGTTATTGAATTTATAGGTTGGACAATTACCAACCTTGTTTTGGATTTTATTTAGTTTTGTCTAACTTTCATGTGAATTATGCTTGGCACAAGGAAACTCTTCTCCTCATGCTTAAAATGCCATTTCGTCTTTCTTTTCTTTTCTGCTCCTTGCTTGCTTGCTTGATAGTCTGTCCTCTCAGCCATATGAATCTGCAGTCCTCTTCTCCTTCTCCCTCTTCTCTTTTCCCTTGCCAATTTCCAAGCGAAAAAGGTGATATGTGCTATGATGTCCCATGGAGAAGATATCCTGTGTGTGACCCTTGATTTTTCTTATTGTCATGCCATGTAATTGTAACCCTTTTGTCTAAAAAAATATTAGACTATTAAGTGCTTATTATCTTTTGATTCCCGAAATATCAGTAATGCTTAGGCCTAGCGAGACTCGAAGAGACCTAGGCTTCGCTTGGGTTGGGTTCTGATACTGATGTGGATTTTTAAGCTGAGGTCAATGCTAGGCAAGATGCCAGATCTGAAAAATGTTGATAGTCCACTGGTACCTGGAGAGAGGGGCATTAGTTTTGATATGGCATATGTTGTAATATAATATGAGCGAAATACTGGTAGTTAGAGGACCGAGTTCGGATTGTTAGCTAATGTTAACAGAAAACTAGTAGTAGAGGCAAAGTGAACACTTTGGCTATTGGTTGTGGAACAATAGAAGGGAGTGGATGTTTGTAGCTGAGAGAAACCGATGAATCACGGACACTAAAGGGATCCAATATAGGGATACGAGGGTGGTGGTGGTGATCATACAAAAAAGGGGTTGTGGAGTTGGGAGAGTGTTGTGTGTTTGTGTGTGCAGGTAAGGAAACAATTGGTTAGACATGGAGATGTTGGCACATTTGAGGAGGCTGTGAGAGCTTGCACAAGGAACTCGTAGGGATGATGTGGAGAAAGCCAGATGAATTGGATGTGGAGATCAAATAGTGTTTTTGTTTTCGACATCCTTTTGTCTTCATTTATCTTCAGTGATATGAAGTCTTATTAGGGCTTTGCTAGTTAGGCCCAGGTATATTTTCAATCCAATGAAGCTCATTGTTCATGTTATAATGGGCCTTAATACCAGTTTAAGATCTTGGTGTTCTATGTTGCATTAGATGTTGTTTCTCATATGCAGTAGTATAGCAAGCAATGAATGACGTTTCATTTGAACTGGAACAAAACGGGCTGACATGCCTTATATCTTGAGGTCCAGTTTGCCCATATAAAAAGGAAGCAACAGATTAGGGTTTAGGTTTCTCTCGTGGTCCACCCCTTTTCTTCCTCTGCAACCTTGCCACACACTGCCGCCACAACCTTTGCCCTAATCACACGATGACACATTACATGATCTCGCCACACACCGCCACCGCTGCTGCCATGCCTTTTGCCTCTTCTCCTGTTCCTCTTCCTTCGTCTACCTCTTCCTTTCTCTTCCTCCTTCCTCTTCCTCCACCATCTTCTCTTCCTCTACCATCCCTTCCTCTTATCCTTTATTTGCTTCCTCTCCGATACATTGACATCTACCAGTGTACCGACACATGGTATAGTACTGACCAGTCCAACCAGATCACGCAAATGGGTCCAGTACCCGTAACAGCGATCCTTAATAGCAAGCATTTTGATTCCTTAAATATTTACATTTTGAAGGCAATGTTTCAACATTTTGAGGTCGATGTCATTTCTGTTCACAATATCTAAACAGGATCTTGGTTATGATGTCAGTACTTAAAGATCTATTGGAGTTAGCCACTTAGCCCTTGATAGGAGAACCATGAAACATCATATTAGTTGATGGTTTTTGATTTATTTGGTTGATATACCATAGGTTTAGTACAACTATTTTTTCATAACTCCCCAAAAATCTCCATTTGCAGCTTTTAGGTGTTGTTGCATATGACATCATTATAAAATATTATTAAAAAAAATGCTTATACATTTTTTGTGTGCCTATTTTGGTAAAAAACGATGGCTGTTAAAGCATTTATGTATACATGTCTCTTTTGAAATTCTGTGTTGGATTTGCATGTTGATTACAATATATTTCTTCTACTAACAGGGGGCTTCTTCTTGCTTCAAATAAAAAGAACATTGATCAGCATGTTCTTCTGTTGGCATACTCGATGGACGACAACCAAAGGGAGGTGTCATTGCTGGAGTTTCAAAATGACAAGTATAAACCTACAATTTGTTTAAAAGGTGGGAAATCTAGTAAATTTTGTTAGAGTTTTGAAGCACTTTGATTTCATTATTTTTCTGTTTGCTGTTATCTTTCTGTATGAGGAAACAAATAGTAACTATTGTGAAATATATTCTTGTTCTTGATACTTATAGTAAGCTCTTCAAGTGAGCGAGTTATGAAGGTGCAATAATACCAACATGCATTATGCTAAGCGCAGACTGGCCTTTTCAATTGATGTACAGTGATGTTTTGGCCAAATACTTATTAAGCCTTCTCTACCATATATTTCAGTCTTCGGGGTCAACCCATCACATGCTTTTCGATGTGCTTAGGACACATCAGTTAAATATCTGCATCTGTCCAGCTTATTGCTTCCACCTGCACATTCACCTGTTGTTACTGCAGTGCACCCTAGTCCATCCATATCTTGTACTTCTTTTTATAGAACATGTGATGTGTGTAACGCTGCCTGTTTTTCTTCAGATATTAAAATTCAAATGCTTGTTATCTTGAATGAGTGAAGAATTTCTGGATTATGATGTATACATCATATCTGATGTAATTGATCGTTGCAAAATATATGAATTAAAATTATTATTTTCTGGTCATCATTATGTTTGTTTTAAGCAAGGTTCGCCAAACCGTACCGTACCGGAGTTTCGACCCGGCCTCGGTACGGTACGGTACGGGTGTACCGACCGGTATACCGAGGTGTACCGAGCGGTACACCTGATTTTACCGATTTATCCCTCCAAAATACCTGAAAATTAGAAAAAAAAGTTAGGATAGGGTTTTCAAGTTACAAATAAATATAGTAATAGTATAAGTTTAGCAAAATCAATGTAAATTAGGTAAAGATAGTATCACATATCTTTTTCAGGCTTTGAGATAGTCTTGTTCGAGGTTCGTATTTCAGTCCGTTATAGATTGAAGTATCTACAGAAAAATTAGTTGAATTGTTAGACTATTTTGCCCAGAACTAATTAATTTTTTAAAATAAATACCATCCAAACCAAGGATTTCAGCTTTATTGGTATATACTTTGTTTTTGCAGAACTATCAGCATACATTTGGGACAACAAAGAGCCCCATGCTGGTGTTATACTAGCAGTATACATCTAACATGAATCAAGCAGAGCAACTTGTTCAGTCCTTGATCTGAATGTTTTGTTTCCTCGATGATAATGAGAATAAAAGATCTAATTAACATTGACAAAACAGTTTTGATTAAAATATCTGGCCTTAATAATCTTTAAAATTCTGAAATTATTAATTTTCAGATTAATAAAGCTCATGATGCATTGATATGAAACTTTTTTTTATTATAGTTGACATTTACTGTTGTTTCAATTGTCCTTGTATGTTTTATAAATAATAGATTATATGTTCTATGATATTTTCCTATGGTGATAAGACAAGACAGATCACCATAAGAACTTTATTTGTTTGTCTATTCTATATGTTACCCAATTGTTTTTGGAAAATATCTTCATTTATGGTTATCAACTTTCCTTTTTGTACTTGAACATATTTCATTTCCTCCTCCAGAAAAAGGAGAACAGTAAGAGAAGGAAAGAAGACCACAACTTGACAAGGAAAAGCAAAGATAAGAAGGTATGTTATCGTCGGTATCTAAATGCTTGGTCTCTTTCTTTGGTTATGGGACTAAAAGTCTGAGTCATAAGCATTTTTTACTTCTAGATCCATATTTGCCTGAATAATTATTTCTTGTCATTGTGTTGCTTCCGTTAACTACCACAGCTGTTTTTGTAACAAAATAATCATTGTTTTATGGATATTCATGAAGAATTAATATTTTTTTTGTTCTATTTTCTTGAAGATGCATGTAATTTTTGCCTTGCGCAATCAATGGTTCATGGATTTCACCTTGGCTTTTCTTTGCTCAATTTTTCTGAAGATGAGACCCAAATAGCTATTTCAGATAGTGACTTATGAAGGGTTCCTAGCCGTATTCTCCATGATACTTGCCCACAGATTCTTCGTGGTTAGTTATAGAGCCATGCAAATAAATCTTACCCTTTTTCTGTATCAAATTGTTAAGGTGTCACGATGTGGTTTTGTGCTAGGGATGTGACCTAATCATTGGTCAACTTTGCAAATGACTTGATGAAAAAGGATGGTGACATTGAGATGACTTCATGTCATGGTTTAGATACATACATTTGTGTCTTAATGTGCATAAAGTAACAAACACTTGCTTTTCCTTCTCTCTTTACTTAAACATCCATTCCAGCTTTTGTCATTTTACCTGCATGATGCTCCCTCTCTTGTCACTTGTTTCTTTTTTGCATAGATTATGTTTGTTATGAAATATATAGATGACCAAAGAATCGGAGAAAAAAGCACCAGACCCAAACTAAAAAATCAATCACAGACTTTTCGTGGTTTGGCTTGTAAACCTATATCCATCGCAAAGACGGATGATTTACTATTGTCAAAGATGTACACATAAGTTCATGCTCTACTGCTCTGTTTCTTAAGTTTCTATTTTCTTTAACATACTATCGTACAAAGTTTTAAATCTTGATTTGGTAGCAGTTCAGTGATCTACCAGACTGGTGTGATACCAGTTTACCAAGTTGTATAGGGACCCATATCACCCAGTACTAGCTGAAAGAACAAAAGATAATTATACTGACCAGCAAGGTCGGCAATACCGACGTGTACCGCCCGTACCGGGCGGTACGTACCGGTCCGACAGGATACCGGTACGCGGACCGCCCGCTACCGGGCGGTACACCTCAAAAACCCTCGTATCGAGTGATACGGGGCAAAATCGGGCGGTAACGGTCGAAATTTCGACCGTTACCGCCCGATTTTGCCCCGTATCGCTTGATACGAGGGTTTTTGAGGTGTACCGCCCGGTAGCGGGCGGTCCGCGTACCGGTATCCTGTCGGACCGGTACGTACCGCCCGGTACGGGCGGTACACGTCGGTATTGCCGACCTTGGTTTTAAGTTAGCATTTTCATGGAGACATAACAGGATCTTTAAACTGAAATAACAGGATATGGAATTCCTATTTTACCATCAATTGGAACAGTGCCTAATTTACTAATGTTTGTGTCAATAAATGGATTCAATATCATAAGGAAAGTAGTGATTAACTTTGAAGTGCATGAAGACCTTTTCTGGAACATTGTTTTTGTGGGAGATTGTTTCAGCTTGATCTAGCAATAAGGAGCTTTTTGTGTAGCTTGATTCACATAGCATATCTTACGAAAACTAGACTAGCAGAATGTTGAAGTAAAAAAAAGGTTTCACACAATCTTTTTTTTTACAATTTCAACTATCATAAGAGACAAATTTTGGTTATTTCAAATTCAAATATCTAATTCATCAATTCATTTAGCGGCAATTAAAGGTTCTCTTAGTAAGATGTAAGTTCAATAATGTATTTGTTCTAGAAGGATTGTACTATCAGCTACAGGTGTTTCCAAAGACAGCTAAGCTACTTCCTAGGCTGGCAGAATCAGAGTTACAGTGTCTAGGTCATGCTTGCCTGGACTACCATTATTGTATGATCATATGCCGCATATTCATATTTACCTAGTCATATGTTGATATATGTAAACATTGTACATTTTCTTTGCTTGCTGTACATATATTCATATATGAGCTTAGCCAACTTAAAATGATATAGCATCCTCATATGTTGCTACAGCTGTGATTTGCAAATTCCGTATGCCTTACAGGGTCAACACATGTTGAAATCTGGATTCTTTTAGATAACTCTGCACTAAATTTGTTAATTGGTTCATTGGCTAAGTACTTCAGCTACTGCTTGAGCATTAGGTCAGGTCCATTACTTGGGGTTGAGCAGGCCCTTTGATCGTATGCACCATACTGAAGATGTAGTTAATGAAAGCCAGATGATTTTGAGAATTTTCTAAGCAACTTCTGCAACTCAAAAGTTGTGGTTCTAGTTTGTAGTAGCATGACCGTGACACCACCCTATGTTGGAAAAAAAAGAAGAAAAATGAGAAATCTTGCAAACTTGTTTGACTTTCAGTGATGTGCTGTTGACGTCAGCCAATATATCATATTATGCTATTGAATTTAGCAAATATGTACCAATCTTCAGTTTGCTTTTGTTGCATAAAAAAGTATTTACTGATTAAAGTGCTGACATTTTTCTTTCATTTATTGAAAGAGTAATTTATGTTTTAGTCATGCTAGTGATGCTTCTTTTTTCCCACTGTTTAAATTGTCCATGTGATGACAAGGTATTTTATGGTTCAGTTGGAGGCCACATAGAACTTGAGTATCAGGTCTTTGATTTAAGTTCTCTTTCATGTTGACTTTTGTGTAACATTTTTGTTGTTTCTCTTTCAGAAAATGGTGATGACAATCTGATATTGGGGTTTGGTGTTGATAAGATTTCCGTGTTCGAGAAAGTTAAAGTACAAGTTGGCATAGAATCTAGAGAACTTTCACCACTCTGTGTGCTATTCTGTCTTACCTGTGAGGGAAAGCTTATTATGTATCATGTGGCGAGGTAGGGGTGTGATTTATGATATTTCCTTGACTTAAATTAAATGAGATCCTTGCCTCTGTATTTATGTTAGCTCCTCATTTTAGGGTTTCAGATCCTTCAGATCTTCCTCAGTCCTCCCTTCCTCGAACAGATGTTTTATTGGAGAATGAGTTGGCAACCAGTTCAAATTTGAAGGATGATACAGATGGTTTAAAATCAAATAACAATTTAAAACAGATAATTCCTGAATCCCCTTCTGTTCCTACAGGTAAGAGAAGACACAAAAATAAGTCTTAATAACTGTTAATTGCTTATAAGATCTCTTTGTTTCAACTTAAAATTCAACCAATGAAACTAGAATCCCCTTTTAGCAATCATTTTATTCATTCTTGTTAAAAAACCAGGTGAAGAATTGAGAAGTGCAAGAAACAAAGATATACATCAGGTTCCAAGTGACAAAATTCATACTGGAAAGAGGGATGAAAGCAATGGTAATTCAGTTGTCAGGCCTTCCATACCACAAACAGCAAAGATGACTCTGCTATCCATGGAGTCTCCAACCATAAATGTAACTGGTTCTGTTGGTCAGAGAAAATCTGTCATGATAGAAACTGTCTCTTCATCAGGAGAGGGTGTCAATGTCCCTCCTGTGATACATAATCTATCAAGTGATGCTGCTGTAACCATGCAAGCAAATGCAAAAAATATGATAAAAGGTGGTGATAAGGTTGAAGTATCTCCTGGTCCAACTAGAATTGGAGGAGTTCCATCTGATTTACAATCCATTGGAGGTATCAATGCAAAAGTTTCACCATTCGCTTCTGGTAGTTTTGCTGTGAGTGGTTCCTTTGGAAAGTCAGAGGCAGGAGTAGGAAGTAAGGCATCCTTTTCCTCTCAAAAGAGCCTTTCAACTAATCCTCTATCTGGCAGTACATCTTTGAATTTAACTGGAGTTGGTGGAGGATCATCAAACTTGATGTTTTCTTCAAATAGAGGTACTCACAGTGTAGCGCATACAACTTCCTTTAATAAATCTGCAAATACTGAGGCAGCCATTCCTGGGTCTTCTCTGCCGCAAAAAAGTTCTCTTGTAGGCAAATCATTATTTCCTAAACCACAGACTTTGGTTGAGGATTTAAGAACTTCAAAGTCTTCACTGATGTTGGACTCTGAACCAGAACTCTCGAAGCAGTTCTATAATGTAAGATGTCTTTCTGACTCTTGGGAATCTTTTTGTTTTTTATAGCATTATTAAATTTGTTAGTTTTTTCTTTTAAATTTTTGCTGTTTCCCTATGCTTAATGAATTTTGATTGCTTCTCTCATCTCAGTAATTGTCATCTTCAGGTTCTATGGTAATGTGCCTAAAAAAAAAAAACTAGAAAAGAATGCTTATCTGTTGTCTTAGCTTGGTGCACTATTATTATTGTAGAACAAGTTGTAGTCCTATACATTGGTGCAATGAAATATTAGGTTGATTATTTTTTGTGATCGCAACCTTTTCACATAATTTATAAGAACTGTTTTCTCCAGATGCAGAGTCTTGAAGCAGTAGCAATTTGATGTTGTGAAATTATTTCTGTTGAATGTGTAAAGGTTATAATAATGGAATTATACACATAGATACCAAAGTACATTAGGATGTAATAGCTATAAATATCATGAATTGAATTTAGTCTCTTGTGTGGCTGCGATTGTCTCCTAATTGTCTTATTCTTCATTGACATTTTAAATCTAACTTGCAAATAAATATAGATTTGCCGGCATTTTTCTTTTCTTTTTATTTTTTCCTCTGTGTAAACAGTTGTCGATGCTACTTATTGTGGTCAAAGTAATTTGTTTAGTTTTTGCAAAATTTTATATATTTTGTCCATATAACTACTGGAAAGTGATTGCATGAGGTTCTTGGACGATAAGTTGTCCCAGGTATTTCCATTTTGTTTCAGTTAGGGCCATCATCTGGTTAATCTTTTATCTAAGATCATGTTTTTATTTGGTGTGTCATCTCATTCTTGCCTAACAGGTTTTTTGTTGAAGATTTTTGTGGTCATATTAGGTAATTGGAGGTAACACCATTATGTAAGTCATTCGAGGGTAGGTTTAATAATCGTTATGTACACTATTGTTAATTATCGGTTCGACCATTATGTCTTCACTGATTTGTGATACTAGTTTAGTAGCAAAATTGTGAAAATTTTATTGCTAATTTTGCTACTTGCATTAACATGAAAGGTTGAACTGTTCTTCCTTTTCTGGATAATTATATTAGAAGTTGGAATTGAACTCCATCTTATTATGTTGAATAATGTCCTAGAGTTCTTCTAAAGTTTCATCTTAAAGCATAATATATTTCTTATTTGTCGTGTCCTTTCTTTACAAATTTATTTTGATAATTCTGCCTTCTAAAGAATTTGGATGAGAAATGTGCCTCAGGATCTTATGATCCATTGGTTACATTTTTTTAAAAAGCTATGGAGTATCATGGCATAACATGTGAGCCAACTTAGTAGAGAAATCTGAAGACCCAGTACAATCAAACTTATTTTGTCTTCCAAAGCTTCCGAGCCAATCTGCATCCCTATTGCTTTGCACAAAACGTGAGAAACATTAACTACATGTAACTGGTGCAAAAAGTTGATGCAATCGTGAACCAAGGGGTTGATGTTCCAGTGAATATTTGTTCCATGCCAGATGGTGCTGGATATTCTTGGGTTACTTGTGTACCACGTTTTACACTATGCTCCAGCTATTCATTGAAGAATAGTAGGTATAATAAACATGATTGATTAATAATTTTGCTACATTTATGTGTTGGTTTTGCTTGGTATGAAGAATGGATGAAACTAACAATTCTTTAGTTTTCAACTTTCCAAGCTGAAGTTATAAATGAAAAAAAGAACACACAATTGGTTTGGTTATCGTTTGATCATTTCCTTCCTAAGATATTTCATGTGCTTCTAACCAGAAATGCACAAATATTTCATTGATTATGGGAAATGTTTAATGGATATTTGCATGCAAACGAGAGTTGGATGAGCATGCAAGTGGTCAATTCAACAGGAAGACAAAAGGGGAGTGAAATATTGAAACATAGAGTTATAAGAAGCAAAACATGTTTGTCCACAGGGTTCACTGCTGTGGTTGTTGAGCTATCATTGGAACTGTCCAACTTCTGGACATGTATCTATGACATGGATAAGTTCCTTTGCATTGGTTAGACATGACTGTCTGTGGAACTGGTTGTCTTAAATTGTCTCATGACAGACTTTTGTTTTGTCTGCATGCATAAGCCTATCTTGAGGCATGTTTGCAAATTTAGTTCTTGCCATGTTATCTGCCTGATTTGTCATAATTATGTGGTCAGGTAAAAGATATGACCAAGGAACTCGATACTTTGTTGTCACTTATAGAACAGGAAGGTGGATTCAAGGATGCTTGCACTGTCTTACATCAAAACTCAATTTTGACACTTGAGGATGGCCTGAAAAATCTCTCTCAGACATTCAGGATGTGCAGGGTATCAATTTATACTCTCTTTGGAAGAACCTATATTGTGATCATGTTCTTCATTTTACCTAGTGGAGTTGTTAAACATATGCTAAAAAGGTTTTCTTCTCAACGTTTTAGAGAAAAGTGGAGGAAGAACTTACGGAGATTCAAGAGCTTCAAAGGAAGATGTCTCAAGGTATGCAATTTCATTTTTGCAGTTGTATAGAAGAAATTGATTCATATTTATTTTCTTGAGGTTCTTATCAGGCACTTCACATGAATGGCTTAATGTTAAATTTATTGGGTATTATTATTATTATTATTACAAAGACAGAATATAATCATGGAATTTACGGTTGTTTAATAAAGTCTTTACCAACTAAATTAGCTAACACTTCTATTGAATATTCTGATTTTGGTTAATGAACATTATGATAATTATTTTAATAATTTTTTTGCCGCAACTCTTAGCATTTTCGTTGAAGTAAACTAAAATTGTTTAACCCATGGTGGGTTGATAGACCCCTGGTTTTACTTCAAGATACCCCAGTTAAATTTTATGGTTCAGTATGTTGAGTGCCACCCTGTGATTGTTACAGAATAAAAGGATCAAAGGGGTATGGTTATTTTGCTACTGTAGAAACTTCAGCATCATTAATTTGGTATTAAATCATTTTATGCTACCATGTTGAGTATAACATTAGCTGCATACAGAGGTATGTTTCTTCTTGAGTCCAAACAAGACTGGAGAGTAATTTCATCAAATAATTTTTTTCTTGCTCTCTTTTAATAAAATTGGAGCAAGGGTTCCTATGCTAGTTGGCATGTGTTGCTCCGAAAAGGTAATGGCAAATGCTAAGCTGTTTTGCAGATGGTATTGGCAAATCATTGACCTTTTTTTAACTTTATGCCGACTGGTATTTGGGCATACTGGGATACTGACCAGCATGACACAATATGACGCTGTGCCAATATAAGGACAGCATAGTTCTTGAGATAGGAATCAAATCCTTTTCACACTTCACTTGGGGATATATATTTTGACTGGGAACGTTAAAGAAACAATCCATTGTCTTGATAAGTGAATTTATGGGTTATGGAACTCTCCATTTGGGTTTCAGTATTATGCTACTGAACTGCAGACAATCTGAACCATATTGATGAAGAAACATGGTGTATTTGCAGCATGTAATACCTTCATTTCCTTGTCATGTTCTAACTTAAGTTAAATTATAGATGTCTTTCACATTCTTGATATGTTTCTGTATTGACAGATGAAGCCTTGTGATAATTGTGTGATTATATTTTTTTCTTCCAGAGGAACCATATTTCTGTTATGTTATTTTTCATTTGATGAACCTTTTTCTTAATGTAATTCTTCATTTGCTGAACTTTTTTTAACTTTATTTTTCGTTCTTACAGTATCAGCTAGGCAAGTTTACATGGCAGACATTGTTAAACAAGCTTCAACAGAGCATTATTGGGACATATGGAACCGGCAGAAACTGAATCCTGAAATTGAACAGAAGCGGCAAAATATTTGGAAGGCGTACCAGGTTTGTTTCTTAACTTTATATGAGTCTTAAAATATTTCTCCTTACAACATAGTTCTCATCATTTGTGCTCTCATCTTAACCAACCAGGATTTGACAAACCAGCTAATAGAACTGGAGAGATATTTCAATACTCTTGAGATTAGCAAATTTGGTGAGAGTGACAAAAGTACAGGTCGGAGGGCTTTTCATGGTAACATGAGGCAATCAAGGTATGAGTAACCACGAAGAGAAACGTAGATTTTTGTTGTTACATCTATTTTACAAACATGTATATGAGAAATGAGTTGCCTCACAAATTTAGTTACTTTTGTTAGTGGTACTTTTTGTAATGATGTTCTGGTAGTGGTACTTTTTGTTCTAAAAAATTGTCATGAGAGAAATTCATCATAACATTACATTTTCAAGAAAGACTTTATTTGGAAAAAGTAGATACTCGTTGGAGTTCAACAACGAAAAACTTTTCAATAGCTACTTGTTATTTTGCCTATAGTAGGATGGCTAATGGATATTGAATTAGCCAGCATGGAGTACTGATGATATAGAAGTGATATTTGATCGCTTTTTATTTTTTTGTTTCATATGGTTTTTTTGCTACCAATGGGTTATTAAAGGATTCCACAGAAAAATCCAGCTTACTCTATTATTGTGCAAAGGAAATGCATATCCTTTTGTTGCCTGGTTGCTTATAGCCAACATTGGACTATAACTTTCCCATTTTTCATTATGCATGTTGCTAAAGAACTTGGAACAGCGTGGGATGTTCTTCATGCACAGATGACACTCCATACATTCTGGATTATTGTTGATCTTGTATTTTCTGCAGGCATCTCCAGTCTTTGCATAGTGTATACAGCACACTAAACTCACAGTTGGCAGCAGCTGAGCAACTATCTGATTCTCTATCGAGACAGATGGCTCTGCTCCATATAAACAATCCTACAAAGCGAGTTGGCATAGCAAGGGAATTATTTGAATCAATTGGTCTTGCTGATGAAGGCATCACTCTAAAATCTCCAGATGTTAGAAGTCCTTTTCATAGCCCAGTATCTGTAAAGAGAATTACCTCCTCAACAGATTTTTCCAGTAAGGAGTATCCCAGGAGAGCTGCATCAAGTGCTTTGTCAACTATTGAGCCAGAAACTACGAGGAGGAGGAGAGATTCTTTAGGAAAGGTAAGTGCTTAATCTATTTCTAATTAAAGAACTATGTTGCTTATGATTGTTGATATGTGTCTACTATATGATTCTTGGTCCTTGCATGTGCTTCCTGGTATGTGCTTTCTGTCCGTTGCAAGCTAAGCTATTTCCAATTCTTCTTTTCCCTAATTATTTTATTCTAGCTTTAACCGTGATACTTGATGTTATTCCAACCCAAACTGGTTGGTTCTACGGTGTCATAATTAACATTTTTTGCTATTATGGTTTCTACAATTACGAGATTATAGTATACATTTCTATTTAGTGAATGTTGCAGTAGTTGTTGTCTGCTGTAAAAGAGTCATGTATGATTAATTATCTGTAGTTTTGTTATTAGCATGCTGTAAATTTGAAACTTCATATGTTCTCATAAAATGGTAGGCATCTTCCTTATGTTTTTCTCATTTTTTTTATTTTTCAAATGTCTGAGGAAAGTACATTTAAGGATGCTGCTTCATTTGATTTAGTTTTGCTTTTACATTTTTTATTCTTGCACCTTTTCAATCTCTTTTTTTCCTTTATTGTTGAAGTACCAGGATAATTATACTAATTCTGTTCTCATGACTCTGCAGTAAATTTTTTTGGTATCCTGAATTGTTGACTTGTCCTGCACCATGATGTTGTAGCATTGGTGTATACCTGAACCTTATCCTGTTGGCTCTGACTTAAATAAATGTTGACTTTGCTTATTATAAGATGTCTAGATGAATACTTGTCATTCAAACGGAATGCAATTGATAAATAATTGCAATTCTAGTAAGCTAGAGATAGGTTAAATTTAAAATGTCTGAGAATATTTTAATAATATACCTATAAGTCCAGAAATAAACTTTTACTAAATTTAAGGATTTAAATTTTGGTTTGTTATTGATACCGATCGATGGTTGAGGTGCTATAATATTGGTAGTGCCAGAGAGAACAAGCGAGATCACCTGTTCATTGTCACTGGAGACAACACTGCAGAACGTTGGCTTTGTCGGCACTGGTGAAGGTCTTGCTCAATGGGATGCTTGCTTGAGGGTATGGTCTTGCCAGCCAAGGTGGTAATGTGGACAAGTGAAACACAGAAACACTTAGTATACTGAAGTGAAAGCAAATTTTATCCATTCCGAGTAATGCTTGGCCATCATGCTGGTAAATAGTGGTCCTTTGATTGAAACCAAGTTGTCTAGAAAAACAGTCATGGCTAGCAGTTTATTTTGATTGAAACCATTCAAGTTGGAAGTCGATTTTAAAGCTACCCTGAAATGTATGGCAAAAATTCAGCTGAAGTTCTAATGTTTATGTCCCGTTATTGTTTCAGCCCGAAATTTCTTTTCCTCACTTCACATTTAACTTTCAATTTTCAATTTTTGTTGTAATTGTTGCTTCTCAACTTCTCAGACTGAATGTGTTTTCCCATGATTCTGTAAGTCTGTCGCCGAATGAGCATTGTTCTGTTATTGTGAAAGGATTAAATGACAAACTTTGTGCAGAACTGGGCTAGCTTTGAGCCCCCAAAGACTATTGTGAAAAGGACAGCTCGTCAAGAACATGTCAGAGTTAGTGCCAATAACCCCTTCACCACAGCTAAGAAACAGTTTGATGCTCAGATTGAGTCGTTTGCTGTAATCCAGCAAAAGGCCACTGAGAAACCAGCATCCTTGACAGAGTCATTGACTAGTAAGGTTCAACAAGAGGTGTACCGTGTGAGCAAAGGTAAGACAAACTTTGTATTTCTCGAGGATTTTATCCTAAAACAATCTCATTGTTCTGTTCTTGTCTTCTTTGTAGATATCCAAGAGAAACCCTCCCAACAGACCTCTAAATCTCAATCTAGTACTGTTTTCAGGTGGTCTGGTTCACCTCAACCTTTAGTGTCAAAATCTCATCCTACGGAAGAGATTCGGAACCATATGACTGAGACATCAGTTGCAATGGCTCCAGCATCATCTCTGTTATCACCTGGAACCTTAGAGTCAAAGTCTAATCCTATGGGAGAGATACGAAAAAGTACTACTTTGACATCAGTTGCAATGTCTCCGACATCGTCTCTGTTTAACACTGCTTCAAGTGGTGCAAAAGAGAATATGGGGAGTGATGTGGTGACTCACATATCAAATTCATCTGTAAAATCTGTTTCATTCCCCAAAATGACGCCTAATGTGCAGATGGAGGCACCTAACTCTGTGGCAACTTCTATAAAATTTCCGAGTGGTACATCAACTCTGAAGAGTATATCAAAGGAGGCAAAAACACAAGTAGACAAGCAACTAAGCCTGAAGACCCTGGGTGAAGGTTTTTCTGGGAAATTGCAAGGAAGCATGCAACAGTCTGCAGTTTCTCCCGAAAGCTCATCTGCGTTGTCGACCAATAGTAATGCTCTGTCTTTCTCTACAATGTTTGGTGCTTCACCTTCAAATCTAGGTGTACGAACAGATATTAGTCAGTCAATTACAGGCAAAAAACAGTCGAGTGGGACTGTTTCTGCTCTGACATCAGACACCAAAGTATCAAGTTCGCCTACTCCATTCTCAACATTTGCGTTATCAACTCCTTCATCCACATCAAATGCGTCTACATCGGCTATGCCATCCTTACCGAGCATAACATTAGGACCATCACCACTTCATGCTATGACTTCAGCATCAGGATCGACCTCATCTACTGCTCAGTATTTTGTTCTGTCTTCTAGTGCTTCAGCTTCTCAATCAGAGTCCTGGAGTTCAACGTCTGCTCCGTCACCTTCAGAAAGTTCAGCATTACAAAGTTCACCATCAGTTTCAAATGAGGCCAAGGCAAGATCTGAGCTAACTTTACAACAGACAAGTTCACCACAACAAGGTACTCCGAAATTTGAACCAGTTACATCACAAGAAGCTGTAAATGTGGGGTTGACTGGATTAAGCATGAGAGGAGAACCAAGTTCTCTTCCAACTGGTGGCAGCATCATTCCTGCTGCCTCTAATTCTCAACCGGGGTTGGGATCTGTAGTTTCACCTCCCATGGGCACTGCCACTGCAAACAATAATGGACTGGATGTTAACTCATCCCAGGAGGAGGAAATGGAAGAGGAGGCTTCAGATGCAAGTAACATGCTCAACTTGGGAGCCCTTGGTGGATTTGGGCTTGGATCAGAATCTACTTCAAGTACACCAAAGCCTAATCCATTTGGTGGTTCTTTTGTTACTGCCAACACAAGCACTTCAAGCTCTCCAGTCATGTTGACAGCATCCCCAGGGCAGCTTTTCCGGCCTCCATCATTGAGCCTCCCAACAGCACAATCTGTACAGCCAACACAGTCAGTTAACTCCAGTGCATTTTCTGGTGGTAATACAAGTGGACTTGGTGGCTTTGGACAGCCATCACAAATTGGAGCAGGGCAGCAGGCACTTGGATCAGTTCTTGGTGCTTTTGGGCAATCACGACAGCTAGGTGCTGGTGGATTTGGTGGAGGATTCCCAACTGTGGCTACAAGTGGAGGATTTTCTTCAGCTACTGGGTTTACTGGAACTGCTGCAGGAGGGGGTTTTGCTGCTCTTGCTTCTCGAGGAGGTGGTTTTGCTGCTGCTGCTGCTTCTGCTTCCAGCAGTAGTGGATTTACTGGTATTGGTGCAGGCGGTTTTGCTGCTGTTGCTTCTGGCGGTGGTGGTAGTTTTGGTGGTGGAGGTAATGGAGGGGGCTTTGGTGCTAGTGCTTCTAGCG
Source organism: Musa itinerans (assembly GCA_001649415.1). Classification (NCBI taxonomy): domain Eukaryota; kingdom Viridiplantae; phylum Streptophyta; class Magnoliopsida; order Zingiberales; family Musaceae; genus Musa; species Musa itinerans. Next base: position 632,935 of record LVTN01000014.1, on the reverse strand, counting down.
GCGGTGGTTTTGCTGCTGCAGGTACTGGAGGGGGCTTTAGCGGTGGTGGTTTTGCTGGTGCAGGTTCTCAAGGTGGTGGCTTTGGATCAGCTGGTTTTGGGGGTGGTTTCACATCAGGTGAGATTTGAATGCCTTGTATTTTGCTTGATACAACGCATTGTGCTTGTTTTACTGCCAATTGAGATTCAAGTTGCTTAAATTTCAATCTTTCCAGGTGGTTTTGGGGCTTTTAGCAGCAATCAGGGGGGTGCTTTCTCTGCGTTTGGGGGGAGCAGTGCCACTGGAACTGGAAGACCTCCATCGGATCTTTTTACCCAGATGAGGAGATAGCTGGCATTAACGTCTTCTCTCCAGGAATTAACGTCCTTTGCAAGCTTGATTCAAGTTAAAACCATCAACTGTTTTGAGTTTCTGCATCTGTTGTATATATCGGAAAATGATGTATGCTGCATCTACTGCTCTTTTGTTTCTTTTTACCTGACTCGACCCCCTTCCTCCGTAGTTGCTAATCACTGTCGGGCAATTTCGATGGCAGATCCCCGGGTATGCTTGTCATTGTACAAAAGTTCCATGATTTATATGTTTTAATTTTGTTGTAATTTTAATGTTTAGGGGGACGCCCAAAGACTACAAAAGTTCCATGATTTAGATGTTTTACTTTTGCTGTCGTTTTCACGACAAAATAATCAAAAAGTTCCATGATTCGGTACCTAAACTTCCTAATTGATGATCCAGGAAAACTTTATTTTAAGAAGCTGCACGTATATATATATATATATATGTATATGTATATGTATATATATATATATGTATATGTATATATATATGTATATGTATATGTATATATATATATATATATGTATATATATAT
>LVTN01000014.1:620302-632058 GCA_001649415.1 Musa itinerans | reverse complement strand
TACTTTATTTTAAGAAGCTGCACGTATATATATATATATATATGTATATGTATATGTATATATATATATATGTATATGTATATATATATGTATATGTATATGTATATATATATATATATATGTATATATATATATACTTCTATGCTTGATGAAAGAGGTAGCAGATCGATGTGAATCCTAAAGTTGCATGCTTAGATGAGCAACTGCGGACCGCATCCCTGGCTCTTATGTATCGAGAACGTTCCCGTGTGCTCAGATGGTAATGGGTGATGCTGTCCAAGTCAAAGCCTACAAACTTCTGGAAGATGGTACGCGGGGACGGCTGGTGGATATTTCGTCCCTGGAATATTCTGTCAGCACGTTGAAAGGGCAAGATAACTTGCCTGAATAACTTATCAAAGAACGCCACCACACAGATCCCGTTTTGATGCATGTGTTGCATGATGTGGACCGAGCAGCATACGGTAACGATGCGTGCAGTGTGCTTACGTGTTCGATCCAACTACCCATAGTTTTGAGAGCGTCAGATTGTTCTCCGCTATTCTGGATTCTTCTACTGCTAGCACCATCTGGCTGTCTTGTATAAATCCGTGCCGTGCTTTTAACAGCGTCGTCCTCCAAGATAAAGAATTATATGCATATTCTTCATAATCCATTCTTTCTGCTAGATTTGCAAGAAAAATTGGATTTTTAGGAGTGCCTCTGAACTCATATGTGATTCCGGGGGACTGCTGCTTGGAGAGTTCGTAATTGTAGGTATATCTCTTGGCCTTCCCCGTCCTGCTTGCAGTTCTCATCCTCTGGAATTTGATCTCCCAAATCTGAATGAAAGATATCTTCTTCCTGCAAAAAGAGAAAAAGTTGTCATTTTTTTCCTTCTGAGAGTATCAACTTATAATTAACAGTTTTCCAATCACTGATTCTGTGTTCATTGCAGTTATTTCTTGTCGTGGTTGAGTCTCAAGAAGAGGGAGGAGAAGAGAGACCGCAAGAGAGATGGAGGAACCCCTGGTTGCACGATACTGGTGCCATGTGTGCACACAAACGGTGAATCCAGTCACAGAAGCGGAGATCAAATGCCCGCGTTGTGACGGTGGATTCCTGGAAGAGATGGATCCGCCGCGAGGGCATGCAGATACCCCGCTCGATCCCGCCTCCCACCGAGCCTTCTCTCTGTGGACTCGCTTCTTTCCTGGATTGCTTAGCGGTGGTTCCTTGCGGCGTGGAGGCCCCCATGGAGAAGGCGAAGGGGGCGAAGACGAAGTGGAGCATTCCAACCGCGACCTTGACTCACAGGCCGCCGCCCAAAGGCCGCAGGGTAGCTCCGCCATCCTTCAGCTGCTCCAAGCACTCGGCCGATCAGATTCCGAGGGCGAGAGGGAGCGCATCATCCTCATCAACCCTTTCACCCAGGCCATAATTCTCCAGGCGAACCAGCCGCAAACACAAACGCAACCTCAAACACCGGGCGGCATAAGCGATGGTGGCGTCGGTGCTCCCTTCGAGGACTACTTCCGCGGCACGATGTCCAGCCTGGATCTGCTGCTGCAGTATCTAGCGGAGAACGACCCGAACCGATACGGAACACCACCTGCTCGGAAAGAAGCAGTGGACGCCATGCCTACCGTGAAGGTCGAAGAGAACACCAGCTGCTGCCCGGTTTGCTTGGAGGACATGGAAGTAGGCGCAGAGGCTCGGGAGATGCCGTGCAAGCACAAGTTCCACGGCGAGTGCATACTGCCATGGCTGGAGCTCCATAGCTCGTGCCCTCTTTGCAGGTTTCAGCTGCCCGCGGACGAATCAAAAGTTCCGAGTGCCGGCGGCGGAGGTAGCAACACGGCGGAAGCCGGCGGAGAAGGAAGCGGGGATGGCGGCAGCAGAGAGAGTGCAAGGTGGCTGTGGATTCCTGTCTCTTGGCCTTTCGCTGGGCTGTTCTCGCTGTCGCTGGAGTCTCAAAGCCATGGCAATTCTTCTTCGACGCCTCCGTCGTCAACCACCGGAGCCACAGAGAGCTGAGCCAAAACTCCCTCGGGAGCGATGGTCGGTTGTCTCGTACATTATCTTGCAATGTTTGGTTGGATGATTTGTGTATTATTCTTTTTAAGATCAATAATATTGTTATCTATTCTTGAATATCATCTAATCATATATATAATAGATTTTATAGAGCTATGTGGAGGATTAAACTGTCATTCGTGAAAGGGAGCTGTCATATGACCCCATAAAGAGCATCAACATAACAACAATATTTTCAAGAGAAAAAATGGTTTATATTATTACCAATATTTAAGATCCAGTCTAATCTCCAGCCACCTGGTTCTTTGAACCCAACCTGTTCCTGATTCAGATCCCTTACTGCTACTTTACTGTGGTTAACATGCCCTAAGATGCTCCTGGTTTATCTAAACATTGTTGCTTAAAGGTAAGGTGGAAACAGTTAGTTGATTGCTTCAAATAATGCAAAAAATGCAGAGGGTTTGATGCCCATACCATTTAGCCCAGAAAGTTACATGCATCTTAAATTATAGATGCTAATCACAAAAAAGCAGGCCTTTGGCATGTTTATCACTTTCCATTCCAAAGCTACTGACAGTAGAAGGTCTTACTCAATGGTCAAGAAATTTCACATAGGTGTTAAAACTTGTAAATATATTGGATTCTTTCTTGAGATCTAAAGCTTTGACGATTTAGAGAGTTTGAATCCTTAAAACCAAATGAATTGATTCTATCAAACACCCTAAAGACACAAAAGGAGGGGCTCAGAACTAGACAAACTTTTAGTATATCTCGAAAAGAGGCCTCGAGATATAGAATAAAAGGAATTAGTTCTATCAAACACCCTAAAGAAAGAGGAGGAGGAGCTCAGATCTAAAAAAAATTATTAGTAAATCTCGAAAAGAGACCTCAAAAGATCAAACAAAAGAAATTAGTTCTATCAAACGCCCAAAAGAAAGAAGAGGATGAGCATAGAACTAAACAAACTCTTAGTAATTCTTGAAAAGAAACCTGAAAAGATCGAACAAAAAATAATTAATCCTATCAAACGCCAAAATGTGAAGCTCAGATCTAAACAAACTCCTATTAAAAATCTCGAAAAAAGACCTCAAATGATCGAACAGAGAGAATCTCGGCACCAAACACCGACATCAACACCAAGAGACTAACGTAAGAGAAGATATGGGGAGTTGGAGCGGGAAGTTTCACAATGAAGAAATCGTCTCGGATCTACGGCGCAGCATTCAAGTCACTCGTTTCCTTCCATTAAATCCAACGTCGAAAGCGAAGAGGGAAAGCAAAGAAGATAATTCAAAATTGAGATCAAGAATCAAGAAACTGTCACAACCAGCAATCCAATAGAATCTGACGGAGTCCGAAACAATACCATGTCCTTGGAGAGAGATCCGACTCTGTGCCGGCATCTTCAGCGAGGAGAACTCCGATCTGCAATGAGCAGATCAATCGCCAATCCCGAGCCCGCGGAGGAAACCCTCTTGAAACAACGGTGTGGGCTTTGCCCGCCGATCCAAGACACAAATACATCGACAGCAACATATATAAATGGGCCGACCTCATTTATTTGGGCCGGAGCCTAGCTGACACTTCGGGCCATGTGGTTCATTTGGACTTCGAGCCGAATCCGATCTGGTTCGATGGCTCAGATTAAATCAGGATGTTGACGATAATCATCATGAAATCTGATCCATTCAATCATGTTAATCTTTTCTAGATATGTGATTATTATATTGGAGCCACCTTGCAGAAGTTCCACCGAATTGGATGCATGCATTCATTTGGATTGGATTATTATCTCTTTAATCCATATAGGTTCATTTAGTATCTTTTGAAATTAATCGTGCTTCTTTTGCGAGATGTGTGTTATCATCCATGATTTATATTGTGGTTGTTTAGTAACACATTATTAGCTTGTGCATATATGACATGCTCAAGTAAGATTCTTCGTTTTGCATAGAATTAATCCATATACTTCATTTAAGAGCCACTAGGATTAGTAGAGCAATTGATCGAATTATATTTTTAATAAAAAATATAGTATAATTTATATAAATTTAAAAATATAGAGATGGAAATTTGTATTCGCTATGAAATCTTTTTATTTTGAAAAAAATTCACCATGCCAGGCAAAGTTTTTTCTTAAACTTTTTTATCCCCATGGGAAAGAATAACCAAATGAATGAAAGCAATCTCTCTCTCTCTCTCTCTCTCTATATATATATATATATATATAATTTAGCAAACACAGCCAAAAAAAAAAAGAAAAGAAGGATCATTCCAGTAGCAGTTTCACTTATTCAGAACCAATGCTTATCACAATCATGAGATTTGAGTGTGGCAGAACCAGTGACATCTCAAGGGCAAATGGAATAAGCTGCCATCTTCTACCAAGAGACAGATCCCAGCTCCCAAGAACAATGTCTCACTATCCACACATGCTTTAGTTGTTCCTATCTTTTGAGCAAGAGGCCATTTAAAGATTCCACCATCTTGTGCACAGTCACTTCCTTTCTTCAACTTCCCTTATCCCTTCTTGATTGAAGATGAGCTGCCTGAGCTTTCAAACTTTATCACAAGGAGTTAAATGGCATATGCTTGGAACTAGAAGAAAGAGACCAGCCATCCTCTGGGCTCCAAGTTGTAGAAAAATCATGCAACTTGGAACCCAATGTTGGCCAGGCTTCAGTTCTTAAAACTGGAGATCAAATGCATTGGTGAGTATTCTCTTCAATTATATATCATGGAGTTGGAGAAACAATCTTTCTGCTTGCAGGGACACAACAATGTATATTGATCATCCTCTTGAAACCTCACATCAAATCAAGTACTAGACTTGTGAGTTCTTAATTGATGAAGTTTTATGATAAAATGAGAGAAAAATAGAATAATTATGGTCATTTAATTTATATTTTTAATATTTATTTTAGGTTACCACACTGAAATATTTGACATTTGGATCAGAGCTCATCCTTACCTGAACAAGTCAGCTTTGAGTTATTAGATGCAAATTGCCAGAAATCCACACAACCTGATTCATTCAAGCTATATCTGTACAAGATGTGTCTGTTAAGTTGCCAAAGATAACAAAAGAAATGCAAGGGGGAGGACAGAGAAAGAGCAAAGATGGTCCTTCACAGGTAGCAGACTCCTCAGCCTGAGGGGTCACCAGCCTTCTTTCTGCATCCTAAGCAATGGGCAGTCTTAAAGTTAGAACATAGTCTCCAATCGCCAGCTCTGCCTGCTTTGACAACAAAAAGAACAGTATCAGATTCCCCGTCCACCGGCAAATGTTCTCCGGATTAAAATGTTATGCATCAGTAAGGAATAAAGTTATGTAGCCCAAATCTTGCCTTCGTTCCTTCGCCTTTGATTCTGTGAAAAGCAAAAAAGAAAAGCTTGGGGGAACTCTAAAAGAGTGTTCTTCTATGCATGACTTCCATCCCGAGACCAACTCCATTCTTCCCTACTCTACCTGTGGTAGTCTTTTTAAGACCCTCTCTGGCCCGAAGATGAATATAAACACACATATTTCTTGGAAAAAGAGAAACATGCCTGATCATCGATGCAGTTTATTGGATGAGTGATCTCATCAATCAGTTTATGCTCCTCTGTCAGTGTTGCCATGCTAATTTCTGTTTGAAGTTTGCATGAAGAACAACAGCTGCATAGATACTCGTAGAACACATAGAAAAATTCAACTGTTCATAAGAAATTTAATGGCCGTTGCTTGACACCATGGGGCACAGCATATTCGACTGTCGAGATCAATATAACAACATGAAAAAAGGGAGATATATTCCTGCTTATTCTTTTCATGAAAAAGATGGATTCTATCAACTTTGTCAATTTTGAATACTTTTTATCTTGCGTACAATAGGGGTTGGCATATGCTTGGGTGATTGTTTTGGAGCACAGTGAGGAAACACAATGAACATGAAGGGAATGATTGCAGCGCAAACAATTTTACTCCTTGATGGCCACAGATCCGGTGATTCAATGATGATAGCCGTTTCTGGTGCTCATGCTTGGAGAATCATATCCATCCCACTTAACAAAAGTGATATGCATGACGACCAGTTGGTCTCAGTTGAAATGGTGGGGAAGGGCATCGGTGTTCCCAAACACTGCCTGTAAACGTTATATTGGTAATTGGCAGGAAGAAGATGATGTCTTATAGTCAAGAGAGGTGAATTTTTGTCCTCTGATAATTTCACGATTCATTTTCCGTAAGATACTTGCCATCATTCTGCACAAAGCTGGAAGACAGCCATGGCTGATTGCATTCATAATTCCTCGGTGCCTTGTGGAGGAAGGATGGGATAGTTTTACACGTCAATTTATTGAGGAAAGCAATGAGAATATCAAAATGAAGAGATCGGCAGTCAAAATATTGGCACTACCGCAGGCCTTTTGCAGCATGTTTCTGATATGAATATTGATTCCTCCTTGAACAATGAACGGAGCTTTCGAAGAATCATGAAATAAATATATGAAGATTCTCTCATACATAAGAAAGTTCAATGCAAGACCACATGTAGTTGAACATGGACGCAGAAATGAATGCATGCCTCTGCTTTCAGACATATCATATGTTTATCTTCGCCTGGGTCTCACGGAGAAAGAACTTTCTCCGTTGCATGCCGCCTCGGAGATGAAGCATCTCTGAGGTAAAAGCGAAGTGCAATACTTGCAACATCATCGTGTACCGTTCTCCTGGTCTTGGATTCCATCTCAACAATTGGCCAAAAGTGATGGCTCCATGGCGGTGGATAACCTCAGAACTCCCTGTCTCCTTTTCCTTTGTTGGTCACTGAACAAATACCAAACGTAGCATGAAGACAAAAGGGAATCGCATGCTCATTCCATATTCCAAACCTTGCTGTCAAGAAGTCCACAAGAAGCATAATGCACAGAGGCGCTTCTGTTCTTTACAGAAAGGATGTATCTGATTCCACCAGTCAAAACAGAATTTTTAGACTTTTAGCATCAACTAATCTGACGAGCATCATTCAGCTAATCTTGACCACGGTTTCGCTCATAGGCTCACGAGGAATTATCCACTTTGGACGATGGGTGTACCCGCACGATTTTGTTCTTTTTCGAAACATGTGAACTTTAAAAGTCACCTCTAAGGATAAGAGAGACCTGATAGACTTATGAGTCATTTGTTCCTATACTCCTCAACCAATATAGGATTAAATGGTCTTATCAGTGCTCCCTCCCGTAGGGGAGCCAAGGGCTCATAACCGAGGTGTATGACTCGAGTGCGAGTTTGCTTGACCGAGGTACAGGCATCGGGCCCTCCTTCAAGCAGCAATCTGATAAGAGATAATTTGGTCGATCGACCATTGGTGCGGCCTATAGGCTCGCGAGGAATTGTCCGCTTTTGATGATGGGTGTATCCACACGGTTTTATCCTTTTCGGAGCATGTGAACTCCAAAAGATGTCTCTAAGGGTAAGGAAGAGCTGACGGACTATTAATATATATATATATATATATATATATATTAATTTAAAAAAATAAAAAAAATTAATGGTTTGGACCGGAATTGAAACCGAAACCAGAACTGCTGGTTTCGGTTTCAGAACCAGCCCAGTTGGGTTCGGTTCCGATTACTAGTTTTAAAATACTAGAATCATAAGTTTAGAATCGAAATCGTGGATTAGGAAACCCGGGTGTGGGCTACATTCAGCTGAAACCACTGTTGAGACTCTAAACAAGGACGATTTGTGATCAGATTGTATCATTCAGCACGTCTGGATATCAGAAGCTTCGTCGACCAAGCCATCCTGCTAACAAATTCCACTTGCACTGCACCCGGAAAGCTCAGTTCATCACAGTTCAGGAATGTGGAAGCCTTGCCATTTCGGAAAACATTACATGGAATTCTCTTCACAAACACACGATTCTTCTTCTTGTTTAATGGGTCTTTCATGAAAGAGAACGGATATTTATGGATCTATTCTTCTGTAGATGCGACAAGCTAAAGTTGTTCCAAAGAAAAAGTTGCTGCTCTAGAATTGAAAATGAAAGGCGCCGGATATGGTCCATGAAAAAGCAAGAAGGACAAGATTTCTTTCTGAATTGCTGGGTAGATTGGATCGGTGTAAATGATTTATTCAAATGATTCGAATTCTCTACTCATTTGCCTTATAAAGACGGGCTCGGGTCATCACAAACCGGCAAGAGGAGCAGCAGATGGAGTACATTTCCCAAACTGCAGGAGCATTCAGGAGATAGATGGTGCAACTTCCTGCTTTCCAGAATACTAAGCTGATCGCATGAAGCAATCAGTTCCAGCAACGCACAGCTCTGAAATGGATAGTACTCCCTAGATCAAGGATAAAGAAAGGTGAGAGGGTACAAAGGGAAAAGGAGATTGCTTCTGTCTGTTCTTTTATGATCGACCACTTGTCTTAGCTTCTCACTGCTTGTTCTTTCTTTCCCAAGCAGAAGATGTATCATCAACATCAACAAGGAGGCCACAACAACATCCTTTCTTCCAGGACAGCATTTCCTGCAGAGAGGCATTTGTTGTTGCAAGGAGGAAGGATACCAGAGGAGTCGGGGCTGGTTCTATCTACTGATGCCAAGCCCAGGCTGAAGTGGACACCTGAGCTCCATGAGAGATTTATAGAGGCAGTCGATCAACTTGGTGGTGCAGATAGTGAGTATATCAAGCATTCTCATCGAAGGCAGATGCATCTTGCCTTCAGAGCTAATTTAAGGTCATCAATCTTGCAGAGGCTACACCCAAGTCGGTCATGAGGCTTATGGGCATCCCTGGATTGACACTGTACCACCTGAAAAGCCATCTTCAGGTCCTGACTGAATACTGCTTCTTCTCCTTCACTTCCTTCTCTTGTTTCTATTTTGTTGCATTTGAAGATTGAGTCGCCCTTGTTGGATTGCAGAAGTACAGGCTCAGCAAAAATCTCCAGGCTCAAGCAAGCAGTGGAAGTGCCAAGATTGGTAAGGAGCAGCATCCAGCTCTGAATTCTCAAACCAGGAAAAGGAAATGCAAATTAAGACTTGTTATCTTGCAGCTACAGGTTGTAAGCTAGCTGCAGGGAGGACGGCTGAGGGCAATGGATTGTTGTTGGGCAGTACAAACATCATTCCCCAGTCAAACAAGTAAGAGACAACAGCGATATACATTGCAACACCATGAAGCATGTATGATAAACTTTCACTAACAGAGTGTTCATTTCAGAAACATTCCAATAAATGAAGCACTTCAAATGCAAATTGAAGTCCAAAGAAGGCTACAAGAACAGCTCGAGGTAACGATCACTGGACTCTTACTTCTATTACATGTTTATCTTGTTTTGGTTTAAAACCATGATCTTATTTGAATTCAGGCACTTGAGAAACTTCGGACAATTATATTAGAGAGCACAAACTCAAATTTTGATGTTATTATACATCGACCGCAAAAGTGCTACTAGCCATCAAACTGCAAAAAAAACCAAAAAAAATATTGTAGGTAATATGTGGGATGCAACTAAATTAACCTTGGAAAATATTATCCTGGATGTGTATCATATATTTTTAAAACCATAAAAAAATCAACTTTTATATGGAAGCATGGAATTCTTAAGCTAATTCAGACTTGGACTCAGTATTTCTCTGAAAGAGAGGTGAAATCATAGTTGTTTTCCGGTTTTTTTCATATTTATAAAACCCTTATGAACTGGAAAATAATTAAAATATTGATGATAACATGTGAGATTAATATTAACAAGGTCCAGATACAATTGTGGGATTCATTTAAATTAAGTTATTTAGGAAAATAAATAATATTTATCACTGTTAGTTGATAGCTTCAGAATAGTTTTGAGTTCTGCAGCATGATAATTGACACATATCATTGGAAATGGATTTGTTGAAGGTTCAAAGGCACTTGCAACTCCGAATTGAGGCACAGGGCAAGTACTTGCAGTCTGTGCTGGAGAAAGCTCAGGAGACACTTGGGAAGCAGAATTTGGGGTCTCCGGGACTGGAAGCTGCCAAAGTTCAACTATCTGAACTGGTCTCCAAAGTCTCAAACGAGTGTTTCAGCAATGCATTTCCAGGTCTGGAAGAAATCCGCAATCCGAACACTTTACAAGTGAATCCATCCCAACTTGCTGATTGTTCAGCAGAGAGTTGCCTGACATCATCTGAAGGATCACAAAAGGATCAAGATATGACTAATTTCCACAGAAGTTTGAGAGCATACGGTGGCACCCTACCACTCTGCAGGCAGCAGATGCATCATGATACCAGGCTTGAAACCACTCAATCTGCATGGTGCTCTCTGAACGACCAGAAGACGTTTCCCTCATCCATTTTAGGGGATTCAGAGAGGACGACTTTCTCAGTCCAGGATTTCGCGACGCATCCTGTAAGCTCCAAGGCTCAGAGAGGAGGAGGAGGAGCTGATTCTGAGGCCCAGCAGAAGGAACGAAGTGAAGAGCACATGTTTCTTGAGCACCCAAACAACAAGAGAGTTGCAGGTCAACAGGACAGAGGAAAGCAATCAAATAGTTTTGGAATGCCCGGCCACACAGCACAACTAGATCTCAACGCTGATGAAGACAATGAAGGTGACAGAGACAGCAAATTTGACTTGAATGGCTTCGGCTGGAGCTAAATTATGGCATTGAAGTTGCTTATAGAAGAGGGATGAAGATATGAAAATTCTAATGTTGCCTCCAACCAATACAATCATGCCTACACTGTATATGCTAAAAATTGTGAGCTCTCTCTTCAGTGATCATCCCAGTCAGCTAAAAACAAGTAATGGCTACAACATGAACCTGATTCCATGATACAGTGGGAAGGAAACTGATGATGCATGTACAAGTGAGGAGTACTAAGGAGAGCATCATGCTGTGCCATGTAGTAGTAGCAGTACTGACAAAATATTTAGACTAATTTCAAGTTACATTTTGCATGTACCGGTGATTTATGTCCACAAGATCATTCTAAATGACATATATAATTAAACCAGAGATCTGCATAATGCAGAACAGGAGGTGTGGACAAACATCATGAAGATAAGAGATTGCAGAGCTTTGTGGTTTGCTTGGATTAAGCTAAAAAGCTAAATCTTTTCTTAGAAGTTTTAAATACTCCACAGACTGAGGTGCAAAAATATTCCAGAGTGACATATGCCATCACCAATGCCCTATAAGCAGGGTCCAAATACTGAAATGCCTGCTGTAGATTGCATATTGACACACTTCGATCATCCCAGTCAGCTAAAAACAAGTAATGGCTACAACATGAACCTGATTCCATGAGACAGTGGGAAGGAAACTGATGATGCATGTACAAGTGAGGAGTACTAAGGAGAGCATCATGCTGTGGCATGTAGTAGTAGCAGTACTGACAAAATATTTAGACTAATTTCAAGTTACATTTTGCATGTACTGATGATTTATGTCCACGAGACCATTCTAAATGACATATATAAATTAAACCATTTTGCAGAACAGGAGGTGTGGACAAACATCATGAAGATAAGAGTTTGCAGAGCTTCCGGTTTACAAGTTCAAGCAATGCTCGAACTTGGTTGGTATTCATTGTTGGTGATTGTCCGTTGGGGCTTTTATAAAGAAGGTGGAGCAAGTTTTGTTGGGACATGCCAATGTGGAGATTTGTTAGTTTGGCAAGTCTCATAGTCCCACATCGGGAAAATCAGACTTGTTGTCTCGTCTTGGAACTATAAATAAGGGCCTGAGCTTTGGAGTTAGA
>LVTN01000014.1:599488-615452 GCA_001649415.1 Musa itinerans | reverse complement strand
AGATATACGTGGTTCGATCAATTGACCTACATCCACGGACGAAAGAGGAGCAAATTAATACTATAAAAGAGGGACACTTACAAATGCCTTAGGAAGATGTTCCTAGGCCATAAAACACCTTCAACTTACTAAACAAGAAAAACGTCGAACCATAAGCAGATTTTCTTGTGATGCCTCTTGTGGTGCTGAACTTCTTGTGGTGTGTCTAACTTCAAAGCTCAGGTTCTTATTTATAGTTCTAAGACGAGACAACAAGTCTGATTTTTCCGATGTGCGACTATAGGACTTGCCAAACTAACAGCTCTCTCTTCACTAATCATCCCAGTCAGCTAAAAACAAGTAGAAACTGATGATGCATATACAAGTGAGGAGTACTAAGGAGAGCATCATGCTGTGGCATGTAGTAGTAGCAGTACTGACAAAATATTTAGACTAATTTCAAGTTACATTTTGCATGTACTGGTGATTTATGTCCACAAGATCATTCTAAATGACATATATAATTAAACCAGAGATCTGCATAATGCAGAACAGGAGGTGTGGACAAACATCATGAAGATAAGAGTTTGCAGAGCTTTGTGGTTTGTTTGGATTAAGCTAAATAGCTAAATCTTTTCTTAGAAGATTTAATTACTCCACAGACTGAGGTGCAAAAATATTCCAGAGTGACATATGCCATCACCAATGCCCTATAAGCAGGGTCCAAATACTGATATGCCTGCTGTAGATTGCATATTGACACACTTCGAAACAATGACTGCTTTAAGTTGGAAAAACAAAGAAGAAAAAAGACATCATTTTAGTTGTCTTCTCAACTCATGTTCCAATATGAAAATTTTCCAATGTATAGCTGCAGTTCTTATATATACAACTTGTCATTCTCATATTAATCGAATGATATTATATAACATGTTAAGGAAGTATTAATATAATTTACATGAAAAAGAAAGATTCTTCAGTTCTTCAGTTCCTCTGCTGGGAATACCAGAAAATAGGTTAAGGAAAAAGCACAGAGAGCAAAGCCATTACCATCAATGTAAAGCAATAATAAGGTTCTTACAGAAATATAATATATGAAACCACTGGAAGATAACCACTTGAAAGCCCTTATCCTCAATCCTCACAAATATAGAAAGCAAACTATCATCCACAAGGAGGAGATTGAAGAGTAAGGTAATCTTTGGTATTCTTTAAAGGAACTAATTGATGTAATGTGAAGCCTGGAACCATATATTTCTATAAGATTTCACTGAGCTGGAAAATATCAAGTAAGAAAGTTAAAATCAAGTAGAAATTATTCATTGGCAAGAACATCTTCCATCGAAACAAGTGGGTGCTATTTTTCTTAGTTTTTTAAATCTTTAAGTACACAAGATTGACCTCCCCATAAACATTATTTGGGATTTCAGTGGTATCATTTTTTTTTTCTTTTATCATTGTAAGATTTCTACATAACTTATGAAGTAAATGATTTTTATAACTTTCTTAGTGTACTGTTCTCTTTAACAAAAAATTCTGATACAAGGCCACAAAGCTTCTTGTGATACCTATATATTTTTTTCTCAAGCAATAGTTTTAGCAGATATTTTCTAAAGAAACATGCTCTTAGAAAATCTTGACCTCACATTGATGGAAATCTCTTGTATTTGTCACACTTTTTATGTTTTAAGCAAACATGACTTGAGCAAAAAAGAAAGAAAAAGCTTCGTGGTACTTTCCACTTTCCATTTATTTCTAAACAAAAGAAGCAAATACAGATAAAAGAAAATACGAAAGAAAAACCAGTGTAAGGATGGCACACTATGATTCTTCTTCCGGCAGTGGCCTGAGAAAGTGCATGTTAATGTCACTGACCATGAAGAATATAAGCGACTGGAACAGTTCCCCAATCAAAGCTACTTTATCGAAGAGCTTTCAGGAAGCCACATAAAGAATGATATTGTTGTCGGACTCCCTTTGTTCTTCCTCTTGCCTCATTTTATTTCTTTCCTGTGATCCAAGATTCAAAGTGCCATTTCTCTTTAGCTTGAGGCAGAGGGGCAACCAACACAACACTTAGGATGCGTGCATCATGATCCTCTCTTTCTCCTAGATGGAGTCGGCCCCCCCTCATTTGCTTGCTTAAATCATAAAAGCTACAAGCTAAGGATGTGGCTTCAGTGTGCCTTCTTTTAATCCACACAATCCCAAGACTTCATGGCTATGAGTCCCACAACGGCTCAGTGCTGAGCATGAGAATTCTCCATCATCTTCGGCCCCTATCTCTAATTCCTTCTGTCACTACTGATTCCCCAATTTTTTCGTCGATACTGCGACCCTGACCGCCACCGTAAGGGGTTCAGATTCCCCTGTCTCTATAATGGAAACTTACGACTTACGTGGTCGGAAGAGCTCGACAAAGAAGACATGTCCTTTGGCATCATATTACTGCCTCAAACCAAAAATAATAATAGGTGGATTTTATTTGCCATGTCATCGCTTGGGCCACGTGACAAACCATTAGTGGCGGTCCGGTCCATCGCCTTGTGACGGCCGAACGCGTGGCCAATAAAATATGTTTTTTGTTCTTCTAAATTAAAAGGAAAAGAAAAGAAAAGAAAAGAAAATACCAGTCGAACGAAGACTGGGTCGATTAATCCAATTGCGGGTGTCTCATGCTTATACTAAAAAATACAATTAGCTGTCGATCCACGTCAGACGTATGAAAGTCTTACGCGGTCCCAGAGTGGAGCAAAATAGTGACACGTGGGCAGAACGGAATGAGGGTGGCTCCTGGGGTCCGCTTCGATCCATCCGACCTACCTGCATTGTGATTGGAAGCAAAAGGTGGGACCCAGGTGATAACGGATCCGGTAGGTAGCAAGTAACTGTTAGTAACAGTTTTCTTATTTTTTCTGCCAATCCACACGTCATATAAGAAACAGTTGGGTACGCCCGCGTGGTAGTCGTCCCCGATCCCACCCGCGCGGAGGACCGCACGTTGCCTTTGACTATGTGATCGAGGGAGGAGATGGCCCGTTGGGGCGACACAGTTGGGAGGCGAGTGTGGCGTCTTTGATTGAAACAGAAAGGCCGGGGGGGTGGTTAGTTTCTTTTCCCCTCTCTTTTTCCTCCCTTTTCGTCGCCCTTTTCCGTCGGCTGACGTCACCCACCCTCGCGATCTCCCTCTTCGAGAACTCGTGGCTCACAAAGCCTCCCTCTCTCGTACCCACACACGCACGCACTCTCTCTCTCTCTCTCTCGGAGAACCATAACAAGAAAGCCATGCGATCCGAGTCTGTGTCGAAGTTGATGAGAGGAGCGGCGATCGGGCGGATGGGAGGGGATGTCTGACGCAAAGGACCCCGCGATCAAGCTCTTCGGAAGGACCATCCCGCTTCCGGAGA
This sequence comes from Musa itinerans, assembly GCA_001649415.1. NCBI lineage: Eukaryota > Viridiplantae > Streptophyta > Magnoliopsida > Zingiberales > Musaceae > Musa > Musa itinerans. Next base: position 612,066 of record LVTN01000014.1, on the reverse strand, counting down.
GCCTACCGCCGCCTCCGGAAGAGGAGGCTGAGCAGACGGCGATTCCCGATGCGACTCCAGCGACGGAGACGGATGACGGCGATCCGGTGAGCACAGAACTCCTGGAGCCCCTTCCCCCCTTCTTTTGCCTAGCTTCTTTTCCTTACAGGGTTTGGCGTCCAATCGAATCGTTAGAGACGTTTTCTAGAAGGATGAACGCGTGCTCGTTGCATGGTTATTAGGCTTTTGTGGTTATCTACTGTTGGGAATTTTTTTTTCGATGATCTGATTGTGGCGCAAAGTTTCAAGTAAAATTGACTTATTTGTTCTGCTTTTGGTCGTTGATTGCGATATAAGCTATCTGTCGGGTGAACTCTGATTAGATTGGGGGTTTTAAGTCACCGGATTTGTGATTTTGTTTTTTGTTGGATTAGATTACTTGGTATGAAGAGGCGGTCTTTCGTTTTCGTTTTGACATGTTTAGAACATTTTGCTTAAAAATCTAAGCCGGAAATAGTTAGCATTAACGTCTTTAAAACTTCTTTGGGATTAGTTTGCAGGCTTTTGTTGTGGCTTCATTGCATATGTTAATTTGGCATCACTAAAATGATAATTTGTCATTTGTTTACAGAGGCGCTTTTATCCAAAAGAGAGAGCCAGCTTAAGGCTCAGCGGAATGGTCGTTGGTATAATTTTGTTGTTTTTTTTAAGTAAAAGAAAAATATCGTTCAAGTTTGGTGATGGGGAAGAAAACCTCCAACGCTGTGGGAATTTTAGTATCAGCCAGAAAGAGGTCAACCTATTGAAAACTTGCTAACTAATCCAAAGTCCGGTTCTAAAATTTGTGATTTGTTTATCTGTATACAAAGCTGTTGAAAAAGAATAGTCATTCATCAGTAGTATTCTTTATCTTCTAAAGAATAGCGATCTCGTTCTTGATGATTTAGGTAAGAATCAGAAAGTCACATTTTATCTGGTGCCTTTCTTACTGAGGGACTTTTGACCACTTGCTGACAACTTTAGATTGGATTATTGCTGTTGGCTCTTTTTGAGCTGATATATAATGACACAAGCAGAATTTTCCTCTAAATCTCAGTGCTACATCAATTAAAGATCTAGTGTCATTAAAATGCCTCTAGACTGCTTGAAAATATCAAGATAAAGTCTTGCAATTTTGGTCGAAACTAATTGATAGTAAATTGAGTAAAACTCTAATTTTATACTGGACTGTATGTATGTTCTTGACTTGGCAGTTTCTTAGATAACTTATTTGAGGAAAGAAAAGGGAAAGCTTTTCAGTTACTTCATGTTGGTGGCCTTACCAAATTGATTAGTTGGAATAATCTATCAGGATTTTAAGAAAGGAAAAGTAGGGGGAATGCTTCGTGGAATAAAAATGAAAGGAGATGATTCATGGCATCACATCTAGAAAAAGAATCGTGACATTCCAATAGAATATTTAACTTGAACAAGAATCCATGATGCATCGATTTTTGTATACTAGCTAAGGTTGTTCTCAGAAACATGGTATACATAGAAGAGCAAACCATTATAATCTTGACAGTAAGGTTAACATGTTGGTGTTGCTGCCTGTCATATTTCCTTCAACTGTGCATGCAAGCATTCCAGCTAAAAAATGTCATCTTTTGTTTGTTGTATTATTTTCAGGATGCAAGCAAAGAAGTAACAAACATGGAAGTCAACAATATTACAGCTGTTGCTTCTAGTGAAAGAAACGAGGATGGTCCAACTTGTTCCATTGGTTTGAACAGTAGTAATGAAAATGATCATGACAAAGGTTTATCAGATTCCAGAGAGGAACATAACAAGTCTGATGCTGAAGGCTCTGCTCAAGCAAAGGTCCTCAGGAAACCAGATAAAATTCTGCCATGTCCTCGTTGTAACAGTATGGATACTAAATTCTGTTATTATAACAACTACAACATTAACCAACCTAGACACTTCTGTAAGAATTGCCAGAGGTATTGGACTGCTGGGGGAACAACAAGGAATGTTCCTGTTGGTGCTGGAAGGCGTAAAAGTAAGCACTCTGCAGCACAAGTCAGTCAGATAATGTTGCCATCAGATGGATTGCAATCTGTTGGACTAGAAACTTCTGATTTACCTCATCATCTGACTCTTCCTTGTGGCTCTTCTGCCCCTACAAGACCTTTGATCAGAAATGGAACTGTCCTTAAATTTGGGACAGAGGTGCCTCTTTGTGAATCCATGGCCTCTGCACTCAATATCAGAGAGAAAAACAGAAATGGTGATATCAGCTCTATACTATGTGGGAAAAACGAGGAGCCCTCATGTGCATCTTCTGTAACTGGCTCCAATTTTGTTGAAAATGGATTAGCAGGAAATCCAACCCACATCGAACAGAATGGCATGCAGGGATATTGTAATGGAGTTACAACAATGCCTCAGTTTTCATGTTATCCTGTGTCTCCATGGGCTTATCCCTGGAGTCCAGGATGGACTAATGTTGCTCCTATAGTGGCAGGTAGATGCTCGCCTGAGTTTGTTCAAAGACCAGAAAATGGTAATCCAACTCCAGTTCCATGGAACCCCCCATTGATGGTGGGAGGCCCTGCTTTTTGTCCTCCATCACTTCCTTTCCCGTTCATGCCAGCTTCTTCTTGGGGACGCATTTCCAGCTGGCCTAATGGAGCATGGAATGCGCCGTGGCTTGGTTTCAATAGTGAGATGCATAGATCATCTTCTACGAGCAATAGCGGATCTTCAGGAAATGGTTCCCCAACCTTGGGTAAACATTCAAGAGATGCTACCTTACTGGGTGAGGAGAAGACAGGGAAGTCTTTATGGGTTCCTAAAACTCTTAGAATAGATGATCCTGATGAGGCTGCAAAAAGCTCAATATGGGCTACTCTTGGTATTAAGCCAGAAGTTGGTATTTTCAAACCTCTCAAATCCAAGGCCGAAAGTAAAGCTCAGACGTCAGATGCTGCACATCTTTTGCAGGCAAATCCTGCAGCATTATCCCGCTCTCAGTCTTTCCAGGAGAGTGCATAAGAGAATTTATTTGGTAGTTTTCTGGGTTCTATGTCATATCTGTGCAAAAAAGGATGCATCGGGTTGTAGCTTCAACATGGCAACTTCGTGTGCATTTATAAGTATATGAGTGTAACATCCATGGTCGTAGGTTTACCAGTGCTTTCAAAATTTCCATAGGAAAGTGCCAGACTCATCAACAATTTATTATAGTCCAAAATTTCATGTTGTACATAATAGAGAGTGGTATTGGTGCAAGTTTCTTACAAGAAATAGTGTTTGTTGACTCTCCTGTGATGCGGTCAGGAATTGACAAAATGGCATACAGGTCCAGAATGGAAGATTCAGTTCATAACTATCACAGAAAAGCATGCTTCAGTTATGAAAGGCCTGAATCTTTATGAGTTATTCTTGACCATTTTGTGTTTTTTAGGGGTTTGACTTTGTGACGGACATCAGTTGAGAATCTGTATGAACCTAAGTGGTATCATTGATTTTCCTCTGATTGATGAAGAATGTGTTACTAATTCAGAGTCTTCAACTCTTTCTGATTAATCCATTTCATGTAGCCTGAATATTTGCCATCCGTCATGCAGGGGCTTTACTAGCATCAGGAGGTGAGCTTTTCGGTCCCATCATATTTGTGTGGCATTTGCTACTTTAATTTAACCTCCTTTTCCTTGTTCACATATAAAGTGTAGGCATTCTTTTTATGTTGCCATTTGGAATCTTCTCCCAGGATAAAATGGTCTTATTTGTTCCCAAATAATGCAGATTCTGACCACCTGCAAAGGAAGATATGGTATCTGGAATATGTCACTTGTCTATTGTAAATGTCGGCCAACTGTTGACAGTATGTGGAGTTCCACTTCTTACTTAAGTTAATCAGAAATTTCCTAGAGTACATTTATATCACAAATGATTTTTCTATAATATTAATTCTCTTTCAAGATTAATGTTACCCAAAAATTTTACATATACATTAATGTTCGTTTACGGAATTTTTTTCTTCAAGATTTCTTTCCAGCAGTACATTAGCTTATTTATTTTATATCAATGATCTAGAAATGTGCTTATCATTGGAAAATTATTCTTTTTCTCTTTCCTTTAAGAAAGTCAGATATTCACTCCTGCATGCCTAAAGGAAAAGAGAGCCTGATTGTTGTTTTATATCAATGATTTCTGCTTCACTTGTTATGGTATACCTGCAAAATCTCTCGGTAGGTGCTATATCCAGATGTTTAAGCCTTTCCCGAAGCCTCATTGATCCAATCCGAGTATTTTGTCATCTGTTTTGCCTTTGTGCCAACCTTGGTCCCAATGCTTGCTAGTGAACTATGTTTTGAGTCTTGGTTACTGATAACCAGTGTAGTTTTGGTTACGGAAACTGCAATTTACATTGCTTCTGGACCTGACAGCATCACAAGTAAGGTCTCTTAATATCTGCCTCGTTGTTTCTTGTAGAATTCTGGAACTTATTTTACCTGGATGTTCACAGGAACCTGTTTGCACCAGTTGAGCCTCACTTCGGATGGTTTGGAATGCTTGGTCCATCCGATTAAGAGCAACTTTGCCCTGATGATCTCATGGAAACTCCTTGCCTGCTTCTGTAGGAGGTTTGGTGGTAGTAATTGCCTGCCTTTTTTTTCTAGATGAAATCAAAGATATCAGTTTCTAGTAGAGAAACTTTTTCTTTCCCAACACACGAGAGAAAGCCAACATCAATTTTTTTTCTTCTGTTTCCTTCTCCAAGAAATGAAGCAGCCAGTGATCTCTGTTTTCTCTTTTTCTTTGTAGTTTTAGCTGTGTGAAAGATACGGTGTCTCTAACAATCATATCTTTTTGTATCCTATGAGTTGAATATCTACTCTTCAAAAGTTGCTCATGAAGTTTGTATAGACCATCAACATTATATTCGGTTATCTTTATGATTGAAAAGCTTAGGCTTATAGATCATACATATTTAGCCTATCATTTTGTTCTAGTAGGCATGGCAACTAAACACTCTCACGTGTTCCAGCAAAATCTATGCTGGATGTATTGAACTGTGCTTGGAGTTGGTGATGAAAATTAGTTGACATTTTTTGTTAGTGCATGAGAAAATGTTGTCATTTACATAGCTGTTGGTGAAATCTACATGTATTAATCTCACGTATGGTGAAAACTACATGTATTACTCATTATATAAACGATATTATGTCATTTATATAGTGACAAGGAAAGTAATAACGTAAGTATTATATTGTTAACTCACCCAGTTGTGGACTGCCACTTGGGCGATGATGTACGCTGAATAACCGATGCCTCTCTCCTACGGTCGTCGATAGGAGCATGATCCTTCGGCCCCTGCCCATCGTAGTCTCTAGGAGGGTCACGCGAGTCAATCGTAGGGTGCATTAATTCTCGGTAGCGAAGCTCATCCCCTCGATTTTCCCTTTCGTTTGGGTCATCTATCGCAAACGATTTGTTATCCCCATCAAGCATGATTTTGGGAGAGCATTCACGTCCGTCTTTCTCATTTTCCTTCTTTTTGGATGCTTGGCACAGGAACAATCTCCTGCTTATCCCAAACAAGCTCTAGCTCTGACAAACAGTACTCTTGTAGTTGTCCTTCCCTAACGCCACCTGTATAGAGGTATGCTCACCAACGGTTAACATAAATGAGCCCTTAGATGACTTGAGGGGCTCCCTAAGTAGTCGTTGGTCGCACTCCATTATCCGCTCAAATATAAAAATCAACCCCAAAACCTAAGAGGGCAAGCATTTTTACTGTTTCCATCTCCTAACTAACTTTATCATCGGAGGGGTCGAGTCAGGAACATTCGCTAACACTAACCCCTTATGTAGATACCTCGGTGAAACCATGGCACACCTCGAGACAACACTAAATCTGTCTTTAACGAATAAGCAACACCTTGGGATCATGCCAATCGAATCCACTTTTCGCTCTAATCCCCTCCTGTGGATCCCTTAGGACAAGTTTACACCTTTGAGATCAAACCAAGTCGTAATGACTCCACGGTCAACGATATCATAGTAACAACACATAGCATCACATTCATAAATTTACCTAATTTTCATTCATTTGATTCATAGTTATAAAATCTGGATCACATGTGAGAATAAAATAGAAAAAAAATCAAAAATTGGATTTCGATCTACTCCATTCTTAAAATAATGGAAATACTTTAAGAGCATCAGAGTCTTCTTATTATAAGATGAAAAAGCAAAATATGGAATTACTAAATCGTTAGCATAGGCTTAAATTGGATCGATGTCCCATTCGGTTCTCGTAACTACTGTTCGACCTCTCAACTACGATATTGAATGCTTTGGATTAAATATTATTATCTCAAGAGTATACATGATAATTCAATAATATTTAAAGTATCATTTGTTGAAATTTTAGATTTAGTACTAAAAATAATTTTTAAAAAACAAATTTAGTAGGGTAGGAAGGATATTAGATGGCTTGGACAATAGGCATCAGTAATTACCCAAAATTCCTGCAATTGATGATATCAGACATCCAAGACTCAAGTATAGCATCCATTCTAACCATATCAGTCCAACATGGATAAGACCGTAACATGCAAAGACATTGACGCCGTCAGCTTGCGACAAATGAAGCATTGATTGGACATAATTTTCTATGGCAGTTTCTATCATCAAGAAATGGGAGCTGCACATTCACTGTACTGCACACCCTCTGCAGTACAGTGAAGATGAGCTAAATGGCACAAACAAAGGATAATTCAGTTCTCCACAACAACAACATAAGCTCATAGTCTGCTTTATGGATGTCCAGCGTGCTGAAGATGAACCAAGAATCAACCAGAGAAGGGTAGAGAACAAGCTCATAGTCTCTACTTCATACAAAAAATGCTACTGAAACAACTCCGCAATAATCCTTTCTCTTATGACGTCAAGTCGGTTGCCTTATCGAGTATGATGCTATTTGGTTTAGTTTGAAAAAGGAAGGTATTACTTAAACAAATACACACAACAGAGGGATTGCTAAACAGTCCCTCCAGATAGGTGACGAGCCAGCTATCGGTAAAAAAAGTCCGATTCTCAGCTGAAAGAATAGAGTAATATACACAACAAAATAAAGAAAAAAAGAAAGGGAAAAAGAGGGTAGGCAAAATTTTCAGTGAACTGTCATTATGGTTGTTGTGACAACGTACTCATTGAAATTTCTGATGTTGTGGCAGCATTTACATTTTGAAACTTCTCTAGTTCTCTAGCAATTTGAATATCACCAGGCATGAAATACTCGGTCAGTGCCTTGGCTGTAAAACGTGGAATCATCCCTGCTACTATGATACCGAGTAAGCATAGCCAAAATAATCCAGTCCCCATTATGTGAAAGATGGCCCTGAAATGATTTGAGGCATCAGTACTCATACAACCAACCTTGAAAAGTTTCAGCATTGAATATAAAAATGCATCCTATGGTGTCTTCTTTCTGCAACATTGAGTTTGTTATGGCATTATGACGTGTGTTTCTTGTTTCAAGAATGCAGTCATTATAGAGATCCCAACAGCTTTTCGATTGAGACCAGAATTTACCATACCATATGCAATCCTACAGAATATAAAGTTATGCAACATAAGATTGAAAGATTAATGGAGAACATACCAGTAACCCGGTAGCATCCATATGGAATCTATGATGATGACGCATATAAATGTTGCGACGATGCAGCCCCATATAGATGCATGTGTGAGCCAGTTCCACCGGTACACATCCATAGCTAAGTGAATGTTTACTAGAATTACCACAGCAAGGGTCCACAAGTCTCCTAGGCTGGATCCATCAATGGTACTATGTCGGTATGCAACATAAGGGATAAAGAATATGGCAGCGCTTTGCCAAACGGTATCCATGACAGTGAGGCTAAACAACTTCAGGTTGTATCTTTCATCCCTCTGCCCTGCCATATAGAGCTGGGGGTACTTTATCAATGTCTTCCTGCTAAGATCCTTGTCAAGGACTCCAACAATGATGGTTGGCAGAGCGGTGTAGACCACAGAATATAAAACACTACTCCATTCAGTTATCGAAGTTGTCAAGGTGTAAGCAGTATATAGCACATACCTGTAGTACAAAAACTATTGGTTAGGCATATTAACTCGAAGACAAAGAAGAGGGAGGGAAAAATGAATCTGCTGCACTCTTCTACTTTGCTGGCAATGCAACAAATGTTCCAAATTTTCTGATCAAAACATGACCAAATTAACTTATGAATAGTATATGTGTAATTATCATACACATGTATATAGATGTCTTTATACACATGCACATACAGAATCCACTAAACCACAAAAGTCAAAGCATGGAAGTTGTTTAACTTTGCACCATTTTAGCATTCCTTAGCAGTTAGCAGTTGGTTAACTATGCAAGTCCATGATATATATACTATTTTCAGCATTCCTCTGTCTTGTCAATCTTACTGCATTTATCATATACATACACCACTATCTACATTGAATGAAATTACTTTAAGACTTGCGAATTCAGCTGATGTAGCATATGAGTTCCAACCTACAATTGAAGCATCAGATTTAATAGTTTTTGCTCTCATTCTGTTAATAAACCTACATGTGCAAAAACTTCTTAAATATATGAAAAGAAAATATACTAATGAGCTCCATCAAGTGTACATTATAATGCTCACCAAAATAGAACGAAGACAAACACGGAATTTCTGTAGAAGTTGTACAGGATCATGTAGGCCATCCTCTGGTAATTCCAATGTCCATGGACCAACAAAAGGGGCACTAGGAATCTGAACTGTCCCATGGCAAAATCTGAGGCCATAACAGCTTGCCTTCCCTCCTGGCCGCTTAAGCCAATCCCAACATCAGCCATTTGGATCATTGAGACATCATTTGCACCTGATATTACATACTAGTATATTTAATCCACAATAAGGAATTTATTTCCTAAAGGTTCCTGAAGATTAGCAACCTAATATGGGTTTTAAAATGTAAGTATTCAGATGAGAAACTTACCATCTCCGATTGCAAGGGTCATATCATCTGTTCGGTTCTTGATAAGAGCAACTATTCCAGCCTTTTGCAATGGTGCCACACGGCAGCACAAGACAACATCACAGACAGTGGCCACTTTAAACAGCTGCACCATTAAGAACAAGAAGTAAAATAAACATGAATCCTAAAACAAGGCCTTAAAGAACTTGTTTAAAGTGTTAAATAAATCTGTGCAGGACCTCTTCTTCCAATTCTGTCTCCAGAACATAGACGAGGCTGGTACCATCAATGATCAAAGCCAGAAGACTCCTAGCAGATCCTGCACCCGTCAACACATTTCCAGGGGCTGCAAGTTTGCTGGACATGACAACTGCATCTTGTAGGCTCTTTTTACAGGATTCTCTGGACTTGCTGTTTATCACAATCTGAGTCATTTCACTCGTCAGAAGCTTACAAGAAAAGCCAATGGAAATGGCAGTTTCTTGCTTATCTCCTGTCAAAACCCAAACCTTGATGCCAGCTTGCCTCATGGATTCTATAGCTTCTGGTACACCTTTTTGTAGCTTATCTTCAATCCCAGAGGCTCCCAATATTTGGAGATCTCTTTCAACATGAGATGCAACTGCTCGTAGAAACCTTCCCCTGCCGATCAAAGCTGTACTTGCATTCTCATAGGCAGACTGCCACTCCTCAAATTCATTTATACTTAAATCACGGATGCCGATGACCAGTGTCCTCAGACCCAAAGATGAATAGGCCCGAAGATCTGTCTCGGTTGCACAAATAATATCCAAATCAATGCCTTTTTGTATGACCCCCAACATTGAACTGTCCGCACCTTTCACAAATAGTTTTACCGTCTTATCAGGACAACCAATTATAACTGACATCCTCTTCCGGTCACTATCAAATTCATGAAGACCCAAAACATCAAATCTGCAATTCAATTATTACAGACAAAGAAACAAAAAACGATGAGTTCCTGGTATTCGAAAGGTTGCTAGACTGCATAAAATTTAATGCAACACTAGGTTTCGATTTAATCACTCCAGAACTGATCAAGTCAATTTAAGTCTATGTTTTCTAACTTTCAATAATTTTCAAAAGAGTTCCTCATATTGGTTTAAAGACTATGATGAGTTGAAGTGACATTTAGCAGTCCTTTTCCGGGCATTGATTAACTTAGAAAAACGTTAAGTTGTTAGGACTTAAAATTTAGAAGATACTTAAGTATTTCGGCCAAAACGATGAGAGAGACTCCAGAGTTTCTGAGTTAAAGGTTCTGAACTAAATGAACAAAGGAACCATATTAAGTAAAGAAGATGGATGTTGGCCTAGATCAAAAACTTAAACCACCAGAACAACCTATGAAGTTAGTGATAATGAATCACAGGAACAATTTTTATCGCACTGAATCATAGCAATGACTCCACAAGAAAAGCAAATTCAAATTTGCAAACATACAGCAGAAGAATACCTTTGTCTATGCCCAAGTACATCAATGACTATGTGTCCAGACGTGCGCTCAATAAGCACAAAACCATAGGAAGCAGCTGCATAAACAAGCGCCTGCTCATCAGGAGACTCACCCTGATAATCTATCAGCATCTGTTTAGGATCGGAAGTCTCCACAACCAGAGGGACAATAGTATTGCAGCATGCCAAAGCAAGAAAGAATTCATGAGCTCGTTTTCCTTGCTCGGTGTCACCTTTACTTCTCAGTAGATCGACTAGCTCGGGGTCTGTTTTAACCAACATTTTTGGCTTCCAACACTGGTCATCAACGTCTAGCAAAACAGATCAACAAAAGATGGTATCCTATTAAGCAAAAAGCACCAACCAAGTGATTAACAAGTCATAAAAAAAAAGGCCATGGTACCTAAGAGAGGATGAACTTTGTCGTTGCCCTGCGGAGGAGCAATGCCACCACTATAATCTATCCCTCCGATGCTTGCACACTGAAACTCCATCTTGTTCTCTGTTAAAGTCCCCGTCTTGTCCGAAAACACATACTTTATCTGCCCAAGGTCCTCGTTTATATTCAGAGCCCGACACTGAAACCTCGAGTTCGAGCTCTCATCATATAAATTGGTATCCCCACTCATGAAATAGGCCTGCCCAAGCCTGACCATCTCCATCGAGATATAGAGCGAAATGGGAATCATAATCTGGAACACGATCACTGACATAAGGAAAGTAAAGAACACCTGCATCCCGATCCCGTAGTAGTTGTAGTTCTTCTCGTCACCGTCAGAGTAATCCTTCTTCCGAAAGAATTGCGAGAGCTCCAAATCACCCCTGTGGTCTCCCAACCAAAGCCCATTACAAACGGACACCACGGAACACAGCAGGATCAGAAGCGCGGAGAGCAGCAGCGTTTCCCTGTTCATGTGGGTCTCCAAGCGGCTCCGCTTCGAGGGCGAACCGGAACTATTGAGCATGACCTTGGTGTCGCACCCGGCGTACACCACGACGCCGATGGCCCATGCGGTGTTCTTGAGCTCGCAGCCACGGAGGATGATGTTGGAAGGACCGAGCGAGACCCGTTTCCCGTCGACCTCCATGTTGCCGAGGAAACCGTAGATGTTGCGGTTGGGCCGCTCGCAGCGGATGAAGTTGGCTGCTACGAACTGGTGGGCGTCGGGGGCGCCGGACATGGTCTCCTGCTTGGCGTAGCGGGTTTTGAGGTTGGACTCGCCGTCGAGGTTGATGGTTTGCACGTAGGCGACGCCGGTGGGGTCGCCGGTGGCGAGGAGGACCATGTCACAGGGGATTGTATCGTCGGCAAGCACCTTGAGGACCTCGCCCACGCGGACGTCCTTCCACCGCTTGGGCCGGAACCGGCCAGTTGGGAGGTCGAGGACGGAGGCGGCGCGGTTGTTCTCGATGCGGTCGGCGCGGTGGCGGCGCCAGTCCTCGTAGGCGTCCTTGACGGCGGTGACGAGGAGGACGAAGGCGAGGGGGAGGACGGAGGCGCCACGGCCGAAGACGGCGAGCTGGGGCAGCTGGTTGAGTACGGCGATGACGAGGAAGTATACGTAGGCGAGGCGGTGGAACTGCTCGAAGAGGTTGCGGGGGAGGAAGGTAAGGGGGGAATACTTGGCGGTGCGGATCGCGTTGCCGGAGAGCTCCAGGCGAGGGTCGGTGTGGTCGGGGTCGCCCACGAGGACCACCCGGGAGTCGGCATCCGTGAGCTCCCGCTGCGAGGTCGCGAAACGCTCCGACTCGGCGCATGATCCGTGGCGGATCCGCGGGGGGAGGGGGAAGGGGACGGTGTTCTCGAGGGAGGACTGTGACCGGTAGGAGGCGGGGGGAGGGAAGGAGTCCAGGCGGAGCGGGGGCTCGGAGATGGGCTTGGGGAGGTGGGAAGAGGGAGGAGGAGGGGGAGGAGGGCATGACTCCTCGTCTTCCAACGTGGTCGGCCCTTGACGAGCCATCGTTGCCTTCTTTCTCCTCTTCCCTCCTCTCCTCTCCTCTCTTCTCCTTTTTTTCTCAGAGGGGAATTGAAGCCATGGCTACCATTTTGGGCGAGTATGATTTGTCGAACACCTCCGGAAGGAGGGAGAAGGGGGGGGTGGGGTAGGGAG
>LVTN01000014.1:566730-599416 GCA_001649415.1 Musa itinerans | reverse complement strand
GGGTGGGTGGATGGAAGCAAGGGAAGAGACAGGCAGGGGAGAAGGTCAATGGGCATCGGCTGACATGGATAAACGGTTTTCCTTTTCTGGCACCGGGACCAGCCTTTTTACGTATCTACCCTTCTCACGTATTACTACGATATTCAAATCACCATCACACCCTTTCCATAAAACTCCCTCTCTCTCTCTCTCTCTCTCTCTCTCTCTCTCTCTCTCGCACGCACACACACACACTCGATATCTTTACGATATGATCGGTCACAAGCGCATCAATAATATGCAACAATAATATCTTTACGATATGATCAGTCATATATATATATATATATATATATATATATATATATATATATATATATATAATTGAAGGGATGCAAGGAGGCTGTGGTTCCAGGAAGGTCCTTTTTTATTTAGTGACGAAGACCGCTGAGGCTGTCCTTCTCAATTTGAGGGGGTTATTACCTGCAAATCCTATTCGGAGGAGATCGGTGGACGATGGAAGGGTTTCTTCTCTGTTTCTTTCATTGTCTTTTTCTTTATATTATTCTTTGAGCCAACATTAGACGGGTGGCTCGGGTTGACTCGACTCATGTTTAACTTAATTTTTCTTTTAATGGAGTTAACTAAATTCATAATTCTTCTAGATAGTCGATGGCTCGTGTTTTATCATTCTCACATTTTAATTTTTTTTTAAATTCTTTCATCTCTTCTCTTTTTGCTTATCGGTTATCATTCAACATTAGAGTTGATTCTAATTTGGTTCGAATTAGATTAATAATTTGATGGTTATGAATCAAACGGAGGGATATTTTTAAGAAGAATAAATTTTGTAAAGATATTTGATTTGTAAATTTTTGCTCCATGGCAAAATCATAAATTATGAAAAAGTGAGTAAATATTTATAAAATAAATGACAAAAGATCCTAAGATTTTCAAAGAATATTTCTAAATGGATTCCTTGATTAGAATTTTGAATATAAATAATCAATATCTAATTTTATTATCAATAATGTAGGGAAAATAATATTAAAATAATTATTTAAAAAATTAGGTATTTTGAAAGTTTTAATGAATACATCTTATTATTATTATTATTATTAATGAACACTAAATTGAGTAATTATTTTCTAAATATGGATTTCTATTTTTGATCCTCATTGTAGAATAGACGATTTGTATGATTATTTGGATCCTTATTATGATTGTTTACATTTAAATTTGGATATTAATAAAAAAATAAAGGAAGTTCAAAAAAAAGATCATCGACTTATACGACCAATGTGATTTATAACTATCCCAAATTTATCACTTTATGGATCAAATTAGTGAACATAATATAAATAATAGAGAAGACAAAAACAAAAGAAACTTAGGGGTTCCATAGGCTCCAACTCTGACTTTGGTATTTATGTAACCGAGTTTGGCTGCACTATCATTCTACGATTTACAATTCTTTAGTGAAAACGTTATTTAATAACTTTCTAATTTTATCAATTATTATTAAATAAATTTTAATAACTTCGATACTAACAATAGTTATGGAATGAACTTTCAACACTATGGAATTAGTTAACTCTCGAATTAGTTAAGATTCATATATATATATATATATATATGTATATATATTGATGATTTGACCAAAGCAAAACAAAGAAGCCAATAGTTATTGTAAAGGCGATAAATACTTTGATGTAAATTATAAGGGATTACTTTATTTATATTGTTATGTGTATAAAATACATTTACTTTGATGGAAATTATAAAATAAAATTATGATTGTTTTACTACTATAATTTTTCTTAAATAAAGATTTAAAAAATTAAAAAAGATATTTTCGATTTGAAATTAGAACCATTAGTTCCATAACTAGAACCGAAACCTCTTGGATTCTAGAAACTATAATCATAATTATTGATTCTAAAATCGAGTGGTTAGGGATATATTAAATTCTTTAGTTATAATAATCATCATTAAAGTCTTTCCTTTTGGATATCTTGAATATTTTTTCATGAATAAATTATAAAAAAAAAATTCTTTTTAGTAGGGAGTTTCATGGAGCAAAAAAAAAAAAGGTGTACTTCAATGATCATCGATCGAAGTCCTTTTGATTTTTATCTTAAGCAATAAAAAGGGGTCAAAATCATTGAATTCCACCTCATTATAACGAAGCACTCGCGCATTACTCGGAACTCAACCAATAATGCCCATAAAAAGGAACAAATGCAACTCATAGAAAAGCTCGATAGAAACCCAAACGAATTGGCGTAGGAGACGATGCACAGGCATATGGAACCCCACACAAATCAGTAAAATATACAACACAATAAGACTGACTACATGACATGTGAGTTGCTAAGACACCATTTCCTCTATTGCTTAGCTGTCGTCATTTCTATCTTATTCTCCCAATTAATTAATTACCTTTGATTTATTAGATCCAATCTGAATCTGAAGCAATAAAGTATCGATGACTGTCATGAGAGGAGGCGATGGCTTTTGCGACAATCACTAGCGACATCTTCCATCAAAAGACTATTATTGTTTGCATCGTTTACTATATGCTTCCATCCAATTACTATATGCTTCCACATGGTAGCATCGCCGTGTTTTCCTCCCTGTCCTACTTTCGATTCCTTCACATTTCTCCACGAGGGATTGGCTCCGTGTTCTAGATTTCTAATCGAGTCCTTTCGATTCTCTTCGCCAACTGCTTCAAAATTTAGGATGATTATGTGAGAAAGCTTTTGTTTTTTATTTTTTTTTTCAAAATATATTATGATTGTGTCTTGAGGATCGTCGATTGATTGATGGATCGACATGATTGATCCACTGTCGAATGTGCAAGTTCACCCAAGTACCTTTTTCTAGTTGACGTGGGAAATTTGGTGGGGTGAGATCGCGTTGATTATCCAGTCGAAAGTCGTTCTGTTGGCGATGACCTGATTTAGGATGATTGTATAGGCAGTTTGGGATCTTCCTAGGTTTCTCCTTAGGGTTAGGTCGATCAGGTGTCCTCGGGTGACAAGCTGGTGCCAAGGTTGCTCAGCGTGGTCCCTTCAATGCTTGAGTTAGCGATTGAGAGAAAATAACAATGTAAGATGTATGATTGAGTTAGTGTGTAGAGAGGCCTCTCAATCAACATAAGTTGATGGGTTCTTTTTATACCTAATCCTTAGGCCTTCTTGTTGGCCTGGATAAAATTAGATGAACCATTTGATCGTTCTCTAATCTTGATAAAGTGAGAAGGTTATTACTAGTGGGATACATCGAGATGCACTACGACATTATTTTGAGACTGGTGACTTGAAACTCTACTTAGGTGTCGGTTTCTCAGGGGTAGATGAGATGGCATGAGGCAAAAATCATCCATATCATATTCTTTATTTATTTTTCCTTATCTTTGTTTCGAATAATACAAAAAAGATAGTAGCCCTATAAAAAAAAAAAAAAAGAGTGGAGAAGACGAGTCTAATTCTCTTTGCAAATCGACATAATTATAATTTTTAGATATAATGCCTGTATATATTGGATAAGAATTTTTCTAGATGACATCGAAAGATAAGTATCATAAATATAATATATTTTTATTTGATTTCAATCCTGACATTAAAATTTTTCCTATAATAATAATATATTATAATTTTTTTTATTTACATAAAAAATACTTAAAAATATAGTAAATAATACAAATTAATCTATAATCTCAATTATAATAATTTAAAGATTAAGAATTTAATATCATAATAATCTACAAGCAAAAACAATCAAAGAGACACAAAAAATTATCGTTTGTAGTGTTTTCTTAATAGTTTTACAATATTATAGTACACCTTACGGGTTAATCTATATAATATTTTTAAAATTAATAAAAAAATAATAGGAGCTTATGAGAATATTTTTGATATTATTCAAAACAAGAACAATAAAAAATGGATTGCTTCATGATATTACCCAAAATATCTCTTATCAGTTTCACTAAAATCAAAAATTAATTTGTTACAGGATTTTAGTCATCACAATAAAAATATCATAAAATCTAGATAAATAATACAAATTAACTTACAACCTCAATTATATATATCAATTTGGAGGTTAAGAATTTAGTATCATAATAGTTTACAAACAAAGACAATCAAAGAGATAGAAAAAAGATATTGCTTTCCATGTTTTCTTAATAGTCTTGTAATATTTTTGGCATTTCAATAAAAACTAATTTAATATTAATAAAGAATACTATAAATGAGCCAAATGATCCATCCGCTTAGACCTTATGGATTGATTCATATAATGTTTTCAAAATTGATAAAAAAAAAATCATTGGGGCTCGTAAGGATATTTTTTATATTATTCAAAACGAGGAACACCACTAAAAATAAAAAAATAAAACAGCGACACCTTTTGAGGGAAAAAAGTAAAATTAAAAATAATTTTTTTCAGAAAAATCATCCAAAAATTTACACAATTCAGTAGCAATAACGAATGCAATTAATAGCCAACAAAAAAATTATCCTACTCGTCGGTAGCAATAATGGAAGTAAGTGCTTAAACAATCCCCGCTACTGCCGGAGATGGGGCTGTAAACCAGTCAACAATAGCATGCCGGTGATCGACGACTTCAAATGAATCGAATCCATGAATGCCAACACAGAGGCAACGATGCCGATCACGACTTCCCCTAGAAAATGTCGGTCAAAGGAACAGTCGGTGGCAATAATGGATTTGACCGGTGCCAGCCGGAAAGAAACGTGGAGGAAGTGTTCTTAGCAATTGGGCCGTTGCTTCCTGAAGCACTACGATCAGGATGCCGAGAAGCGATCTGTCAAGGATGAAGCTCTTCGCAAGAGCCTTTGGTCGGACGATCTCAAGCACAATCTTAAAGGACGATGAACGATTTCCTTGAGGCGTCACAGCCGTTTCTTGTCCCTCCCCAACCCTCTTTGATATCATAATATTAAATTATATGATACTGGATATGATTTAATTTTGATTATAGTTATTTATCAAAGTCTATGATAAGATTCCTTTACCGATTATCAAATGAATTTTTTTAATTATTTATCTTCGACTCTAAATTATAAAAAAAAAAATTATCTTTCCTTAATCATATGAACCAATTAATAAAATATTATATTTTTTTTATTTTTCATTTATCCCTAATTTATCGTTTATAGTAGTCTTATAAAAAAAATTAAAGACAGGAAAACGTAAGTCTAATTCTCTTTACATATCGACATCATTATTATAATTTTAGAATTCAATGATAGTACCCTTATAGATTAGAATTTTCATTGGATGATATCAAAAATATATATCCTAAATCTAATATATTATTATTTGATATCAATCCTAACATTAAAATTTTTTACATAACAATAACATATTATGATTTTTTTATGCTTACGTAAAAGAGATGATGGTAAAGAAGAAGAATAGATTCTAGAGGAGGATACTCTTGACGAATCATTAATGATGGAAAGACAATGTCGAAGATAGATGAATCAAAGATTCATGGGAGATACAAAGATGTCTCTGTGCTAAATAAGTCTACAATGATATGAAAGGGTTGTTCTTGATGATGTTGTGGGAGCAATTGCGGTGCCTTGATGCTTCATGTCTCCCGACCACTGCCAACACAACCCGAATTCACTAGCGAACATCTAAGCCTGAAGCAATTGTATGTTCTCAAACTATCAGACTGTTCTCACCTCGTAACATTGCCCATTTCTATTGACAAACTCCAACACTAGCACCATCTTGACCTATCAGGGTGCTGTGAACTCGAAGCAATCTCCAAAGCTTGCAGCTTTTCACCTAGCAAGTTGTTTCAAGATTATGTGAGATGAAAAGTTTAAGGAGGAAAAATATTGGAATTAAACTTGTAAAAATTCATTGTATCAAGAGGCGAAACACAGTATGAAGAAATTGATTATTGATTTAAAAAAAAATTCATACTAAATATAATGAATGTAATATATCAGAGATTATATAAACAATTATAAAACATAAGAAAATTGAAGTAAAACATAATTTTTCTTTTTTTTTTTACGTCATTCTTCCGTTTGAGAGGTGGAAGCGTGATAATTGATCGAATGAGTGTGTGTAATCTCTCTCTCTCGTTCAACAAGTGGTGGGGAAGGGACTTAATGAATGCATAGAGAGAGAGAGAGAGAGAGAGAGAGAGAGAGAGAGAGAGTTTTACCATTCGATCGGTGGCAGTGGGAAACAAAACAAAACAAGGATATCTACTGTGTTTCCTCAGAAAAGATTAAGGATATGTGCTGTGGAAAACAACTGCTACCAAACAAGGATCACAGACATCATATTAAAGTGATAAGCACCACCTCATCGATCACAATCATCATTTGTGTCTCCCAACTCTCCGTCCACTACTGTTCATCTCCTGAGTAACTTACCATTTCATGGATCTAACCATCCATCTCGCTTATTTATTTGATCTGCTGTTGATCTCCTATTTATTTTCCTCTCTTTTAGTCTTTCAGTGATCCGCTTATACTGATGGAAAGCATGTTAATTGTGTCTTCCTCTTTTTCGTCCCTTCCCAAATGAAATCTGCAGGCTTTCACTGCAAGATTACTTTAGGTTTCTGTACTATAAGCAAGAACAGTTGGAAACCTCTGTCAGTGAAAAGAGTTTGTGGAGGAAGAAGAATATGACTTCCAATTACAATATTTTTTTTGCTAACAGGAGCTTTTGTAGCTTAAGTTATGTTCTCCCGGTTAAAAGCACCCAACACCTTAAACTAATCAACCATTTCAATTCAATTATGCTCTTAATCTGAATTAATGTGCATATGCCAACTAAAAGAGTGAAATATGGTGTATGATCATCATGAGTGCACTCTTCAAAACTTAATTAAAATAACATCGTATGTCTCTTATCATGTGAGCATGGTGAGGTTGTATGTCCGGTTGGAAAGCACACCTTTTGATCAATGATTTAACTCATGCAGAATCCTAATCTGAAATATTAGTCTAAGCATTAATCTTCATAGATATGAGTCACTTTGTGTTAGTGTGTTGCATAAAGGTGTAGACATCAATGCTTGAAGGGGTCAGCACATGGTATGCAAACTCTTCATCTCAACTCATTACTCCAGCAAAATTTTCATAAATAAACATTTGCTGTATTTTTATATTTATTAACAATATTATCTTTCATGTTTTGTTAGAAAGCTAAGACAACAAAAAAGTTAGATAGAGATGATATTTATGTTATTAGTTATGAAAGAAAATATGATAAAATACCAGTAGATGATGATGAAGCAAGAGCCTGAGTTGCATCACTCAATTATTATTATTATTATTATTATTATTATTATTATTATGGTTCTTATTAATTTCTTTCTTAATCATAATTTTTTTATTAAGAATATACTTTTTTTCATTATAGGAACAAATGAAGAATTTGAAGGCACAACATTCTCAACTCACAATAATTTATATTCCATTAAGCGAAAATATCGTTTCTCAAGTATTAGGACCAGAGAGATCAGATACGCGCGATGCTATGACATAGAGCAATCTATTATCATGATTTTTAACTGTAGAAATAGAGCTTGCTATAATTGAAATTATAAAAGTATATAAATAAAAATCGTAGCTTGAAACAAGCATCCAAAATTACCACTTTTTGTTAAGGCCAGCTATTATATGTTGAATTTTTCCCACATCCAAGATTGTGAAATATCTCTGCAAGTGTTAAGAGGGTTATGCTGGGTGAGATTGAAATTTGAAGATTGTGTCTTTTCTCCTTCGTTTTGATGTTCTTAACAATGTTGGGTGGTCTTGACTTAAGGAGTAGGAAGCATAAAGGTTAATTAAAAAAATCTTAACTCTAATTTTATACAAGTTAGATGAAAAAAATAAAAATAAAAATTATTATAATTATTATAATTTTTTTGATATGTTGATCTAGATATTATGCTTTTTGAGTTATAAGTGTGGATCTTAAAGATTTCTTCTTCTACTTATTTTTTTTTTATTTTTTGAAACTTATCTGAATATTTAGTTGTCATATGTTATTAATTTAGAGAGAGTAATATTGTAATCCCATCATTTTATAGTGTAAGATTGATCTGATTTACTCATGGTTATTTTCCTTTATGCTGTAGGGTTTTTTCACATAAATTTTGTTTCTTGATTTGCTTGGTATAATGTCACTAATCTGATTGACTATATTGTTAGATTATTTATAATATATTTGATGTTAAATTATATATTATTTGATTCACATGAAGAGGAAAAAAAATTATAGTGTTTGTCACTTTGATAAATTCAGGATTCTATATCTATTTTTGTTTCCATTAGAGCCCAAAAAATTCAATGATCAATGATTCAACAAAACGATGCAGATTAAAAGAAGTATGAAGCAAAAGTATTTTCTCTTCAAAAAGTATAAAAATAGATAAAATACACACCAAGGGAAGATGATTGAGATAGATAAGTATTTTGATATTCTTAGAATCAATATCTCAGTGGGATAAGAAATTCTAGTACAAAAAAGAATTCTCGTAAAGAAAGAAAACCTTACTACCTAGAGTTTAGTATTTTTATAAATATCTCATTTATCTTTTATGTTTCGGTGGAGAGAGAACAAGATGTGAGGAATACTTTTGATGCTCTTGAATTTTTCTCCAGGGTATCCGAAAAGGATACTATTTAAGGTTTCTAAAGAGCATGAGAGAAAATATAATTTTTTTAGGGTTCATATGAAAACATCTATAGGAAAATATGTGTGGACAACTTACAATCTTGTAATTTTCTTCATGTTTATAGGTAAAATTTATCAAATCATATTAATCTTATTGATTTTTTGATACATTATTTGATTACTAATATCTGAATATAGTTTTGACATTTTTTTCTACTCACCATCACCACCACCAACATTTAAGGATACTAAGACGCTGCATACTCTGAATTATACACCACTAGAACACTAATTGTGCTTATACAAACAAAAGAAGACATCGAAAACAAACTAGATTGTGTTATGTTGTGATTGTATTGGTACATGCAACCTTTCTTGATACACTGGACAGCACATTTATTCATACAGCAGAGATTATGTGGAGGGACATCCCACAGTCTGCAATTTTATATTGAGGATTGTGATTGTTGATGCGTGCAAACACATCTGAAATGATTTGAGAAGGTTCATTCACCTTCACCTTCTAATGTTGAAGTATGACCCAACTCTATCTCGTTAGGAGCCTCCCAATTTGTCAGGTTGGAGAAGAGAAGCTGCAAGAGATTTTTAACTGTTCCTCCATCTTTGTAAGTCCAAAATATGTTAATGCAGGGCTTATATAGGGTTAATCTATGCAGTTCATCTTCCAAAACAAGCAACTATATCATAGGAATATGTCTATGTCTATATATATCTACTTCAATATTGCATATGATGTTTCAGCAACAATGCTGATTACAGACACCCTTAAAAACCATGGAGATGACATGAAAGAAAAAACCTTCATGGGCGGGTGACCAACCTGCAGTTGTTCACCTCAGCCACTCCCACCGATCAAGCAAGACTAACACAGCATCAACCCAGTCTCTCTTCTCTAATAATCCTAGAAAGACCCCACTTCGAGCCACCCCTTGTGGTGGTGTCTCTCCTCTGCCACCATATAGTAGACAGGAAGAGACTGTAAACAAAAGGAAAAGAAAGAAAGAAAGAAAGAAAGAAAGAAAGAACAATACAGGACAACAGATCAGTAAAACCATGGACATCCTAAGGGCCATTTCAAAAGAGAGCCCCGTCCATGGCTCCACAGCATGCTTAACATTTGCTTAATTAGACCACTACTGGAGTTACGAGGAAGCTGTGTTGTTGCTGTCTTTGTCACTCCGGAGTAGCTCAAAACTGGGCGCCGGAGTAGGTCTGGCCGAAGCTCCAGTTGGGCGGCGCGACGTTCGCCGATGTAACGCTGCGGCCGTCGCTGGTGGTGACCGTGAACGAGAGGGACTGGCCGTCGAGGCAGCTGTTGCTCTGCCAGTTTTGTCCCCAGTTGCGACTCATCGGCTGCCACCCGGTCCTCGACCCCTTGATGGACACCGACACCACGTCCCCCGCACCACCAACGTTGGTGATCAGGACCAAGTTGAAGTAGGAGTGGCCGTTGATCGTGAACCTGATGCCCCCCTTCTTCGCACAAGGAACTCTGTACCCAAGCCATTCGATTTGCGTCAGAACTCAGAGCCTTTCAGGTTTCTGAGCAGAGAAGAGAAAGAGAGAGTAGTAGTAGTATTAACCGGTAGCTGCTCTTTTCTTACCTTCTGTGCTGAACAGGAACAATGCCTGCTTTGTATTGCGCGATGCGTTGGAAAACCGGCTGAGAGAGATCGAAGTGCTGCCGGGGAGGGTTGCACCATCCGCCATTGTCGCTGGGGAGAGCGTTGTTGGGCGGGCAGAAGTTGGTCGCAGTGACTATGATCGACCCCTGGAGACACCATCCATTATCACTCGCGCACTTGATCTCAAAACAAGCTCCACAGCTCTGGCCATTGTTGAACAGAGCAGTGCTCAACGCAGCAGTGTTGGTACCATAACCTTGGCTGTAGAGGTTCCCATACCCACAGGCTCCTCCTGCCATACGTTGGGTCAAACGGAAGAAAGATTAGCACAGGTTTGCATGATGAAACAAGACAAAAGACAGAAGTGGTTCGCATGCCTACCCATAGTCCCAGACGCATCACCACCTCCATAGAAGGTAGCATGTGCGCTAGACCATCCGCCGCTGTATCCACGAGCAGCTCCGAACATGATGAGAAGGGCAAACAGGGAGAGTCCAGGAAACTCCATGGTGGAGAGATGAGAGCAGGGGTGGGAACCTAAGTACACCAACAAAGGTCAAGCAAAGGAAAAGAAGGCTGGTGAAGAAGGCCTGAGGAAGGTCCTGCGTACTTATAGACCAAAGTGGAGGGGATCGAAAGGAGAGAAGAGGATTAAAAGAAACCTTCAAAAGATGCTCAAATGGACCGGTGGAGGAATAGTATATTAACAGCTAACCGAAACTGAGCGACACAGTAACATATTCTTTTTCTTTGCCTTGCTCTGCTAACACTTTCTTATTACTATCTTGACTTTGACCTACTGCTTAGCTCGAACCAACTTCGAGGTGCAAGTCGAGCAAGGTTCCTGTAACTTGTAACTCACAGCAAGAGATGACACACACACACAGACACACATATTAAAGGAAGTCAGTGGTAGATTCTTCCTGGAGTAAATGGACAGAGCAGATACAGGATTTGAAGTGAAAGGGAACGGTGGCTGGAGCTCCTTTGCTGCTTCTCCGAGTTCAGTGTATCTTATCCTCTGCATATAAAACCAGAAGACAGCAAACCCTAGAGGGCAAAAGCACAGTGGATAGCTTGATTGTTGCTGTGATTCTTCTGCTATTTGATAGGAATAAATGAACTTTTTTCTTTAGTTTCTTAAAGGTGAGTGATGGGAGTTTTCAGTCACTATGACTCTGAACCCTGTCAGCCATGCTAGACCAGCTTTATTTTAAGTTGCCATCACAGTTTGCTGCTACAGTGACCAATTAAATAGCATATCTCAGTTTGGGAGTTCATGATAAGTAGAGAGGGTAGCTTTACAGGGATTTGGTTTGCGCGTGAAGCTCTCTGGTAGGGTGATATATTATTATCTATCTCATTCTGATGCTCCTCCATGCACATGGCTATGGCCTCATCATTTTGACTTCAGCGACTTCTACACTGTTAGTACTCCTTAAGCCATCTCCATTGGGGATTGATTCCTGGACTCAAAATTCGTCACCGAGTTAAGAACATGTCTCCTTACCTCAATTTCAGGATCTAGAGACGATAGAAGAAAGGCTCATGAGGCTAAACGACAAGATTAATTGTAGCTAATGCTCTGATCATACTAATCCGTTTGTGCACTTCTTCTTTTCTCACTGCCAGTCAACAAGTGTGATTATCTTTCTAAAAGATGTTATCTTCCTACTGGGAGGCACAGATCACAAACTTTGATCAGATCACGTAAACTTGAGACTCTTTTTTTTCTGTCACCATGTTATATTATTCTCTTCCCTTTTGCCGAGGTATGACCGTGAGAACCACTATCAACTTGGACTATTCTTACTTAACTTCCATGACTTCTGGTCAGTAAACAAATAGATGCTTTCAGGCTTTCACTACTCGAATCAGAAGGTGTTGATTGAAGATCGAAGTTGTTTCATTAAACATTGCTATTCAAAGCGCAGGAACTCAACAGGAAGCAGAATCCTATCTTCAAAAAAGGTTTTGTTCCCATGCCCATGGAATAAAACTTTGATGATGAGAATTCCAAGCAACTATTCTCATATCCATCTCCCTGTTCTTATCTACTGCTATTCAATCTCCACGGAACAATTCTGCTCCTGTACAGTCGGTGCATTCCATCCACAACAAGTGACTTGGATTCCTCTTATTCCTTCGTCCCGTGTCCGTAGAGTGGAAGCTGGGTATCTCATGCTGAAGATGTTCCTTTGCCTGCGCTCCATCTGCTGCCGAACACGTAAAATTTGCTGAAAGCTCAAGAAAAGTGGTATTGGGATGAGCGTCGTCAAACATCAGAAAGCTCTCCTCCTCCGCGTTGGAGAGAGACTGCACATGAACTCACATGGCCCAGTTGGAAAGATCGGCAGCAGTTCGAAGAAGGAAGTATATATTCTATTTCAAAGCTGGGGCTCTTTTTTCCTTGCCGTCTTCCATCCATCTCTCTCTCTCTCTCTCTCTCTCTCTCTCTCTCTCTCTCTCTATCTCTTCCGGTCCACCGCTGTTCGAACGAAGTAGGAGATGCAGAACGGCATGAATCATTTCCAAACAGTGGCCTCACTTTATATTTGTGAGGCCATAATATACTTTGGCTTTTGATCCCTTCCTTTCGTTCATAAGTTCAAGCAGGAAGTCGCAAGTAAAAGGTACAACCTAAGCACACAAGTGCAAGGAAAGACAATTAGAATTTCTGAGTTCCAAATCTCTCCGAGCATAATTCTCTACCACAACCGCGAGCTGCTTCTCCTTACTCTTCTATCAGCAAACATGTTTCACATCGTTACATCATGGTCTTGAATTGGTGTAAATTCCTCCTCCTGGTTGATCTCATCCATGCAGTCTTTATTTATCAGGAAAAAATCACTGCCAGTAATGTTTCCATTCCTTTTGCTACTGTACAATATAACATGCTACCTCCAGTCTGCTAGTCCTTTCATCTTCACAGGTCACCATCTTGTTCTCTACGTCAATCTACAAATTGTAGCAGAAGAAATGTTAGTCGCCATCACTATTTGATTCAAATTGCATGTTGGTTGTCAGAGATACAGATAAATCAAACTCATGCAGTAGCATCTATGAAAAATAATCTTTTTAAAATGGCATCAGAATAACTAATATTCTCTGTTTTCCAAGAATACACACATATATATATATAAGAAAAAATCTTATAAAATCTCCTATAAGTCATGAAAAGGTAGAAAAATAGTTCTTTCAAACATAAGGTAAATACTAAGGGAAAAAGGAAAAAACAGAGAAGTTTCCTGGATGATGTAGAAACTATTGGTCGTTTATCCGAAGGCTTACTTTTCCAGAGGCGCCGAGGCGGTGCAATGACTGCGGCAAATAACCCAGCGCGAGGCATCCGCGAATCTCCAGCTCTGTCAACGATGTGCTTTCTCCCAGCCATTCCGGCAGTGCAGTAAGATTGCTGCAATAAAGTATCCGAAGCGTCCGCAGCGATCGAAGACGCTGCATGCTCTCAGGCAAATACTCTAACGTTGTCATATATGTTTTGAATTTTTTTTAAAACAGAGATGCTTCAATTTTTTTCAAAAAATATATTCACACATTCTTAAATAATTATCTGTAAATAATAAAAAATATTTATTTTCATCATGTAAGATGGTATACATAGGTACATAAATATTTATATGCATAAGTTTCAATCTTTTTTTTTGTTTTGTTTTCAAAGAATAATATTTTCTATATTATTTTCTAAAAATATAATATTCATAAATAGTATTTTTATTTTTAATTTTAGATAAATCAACTATCATATTCTTCTAATTTAATATTTTTAGTTCATCATAATTCAAATAACCATATCTTTTATATCATAATGTTGATTCATCAATAATAATAGCAGTGAATATATATAAGGAATTTTAAAAAATATTTTTTTTTTATTTTTTGTCATCCTTATAGTTGTTATTGATTCTTTATTTTTTTCATAAATCAAATATTTTTCATTAAAAAAAACATAATATTATTTTATCATCAATTATTATATACTATTGAGAGTTTGTTTTAAACTAGAAATAAACATCACTTCATCAAATTTTTTTTACCAGATTTGGTGTTTAAAGCAATTGTTTTTTTTTTTCCTTTCACTTGAATCTTATTGTCATTTTTCAATAGATCTACTTGAATCATCAAGATTTTAAAATAAACTTTTGTCCCTTATCATATTGTATCCATTATTCAAATATGAAACATGTCTAAAATATTCTTTATCAAATGTCATAAAAAAATTATCCTTTTTTTCACTATTATTGTTTCATAATAATTTGCTTAATTTTTATTCCAATAACCTTTTCATGATCACCATATTTTTTATAGTGAAAGTAGAGAGGAACATTTCAATTTTTATTTTTTACCAGTAATCTTTTTTAATATATCTAATTTTTTTAGAATAAAAATATTAATGAATTTCTTTGTTACTTTCACTTGAATTCCTCTAACTCTCGTTTGATTGGTATTGTCCCCGAATGCTATAATATCATCCACGACCTTTATCATTTTGATTTCTATCTTTCCATTTGGTTTCTGAATTTTTGTCTTAGTATTTCTTTTGATCTATCTTCATTTAAAGAACATATTATGAAGTTTCATCGAAAGATTTATTCACTTTTTACTCATGAGCTAAAAGCGAGTCTATTAATTCATCAACAAACAATATATTTATATCTTTAGTTTCGTCTATAGTAATAGAAATCATATCAAATGTTGGAGATAAACTTCGTGAATATTTTTTTTACCACTATTTGATCTTTTAATTTTTCACCATAAGATTTGATTAAGTTTACAATAGAAAAAACTTTTGAAAAAAAAAAACCAATAATAGAATTAGAATCTTTCATTAAGAGTTTTAAATTTATGTTGAAAATTTTGAATTATTGATGGCCAGACAAATATGAACTCATCTATTGCTTGCTATATAGCATGTTGAGAGGTTTTTGTATTTTCTGCATATTGTCATTCATTTCATATTTTAATCCTACATATTACATACTCTTATAACCATCCACATCTCACTATCATTCTGCTTGCCCTTGCTCCACCTTCCAACATAAGCTTTAGATCATTCCAAAAGTCCATATCTTCATTCCAAAAACTCGTGATTGATTTATCTCCAGGAACGTCTCGCGCTTTCAGATCATCTCTTGTTCGTCAAAACTGGTCTCTTCCTTCAGGTGGAATTTTTTTCTCTTCTCTATTTTGTTTAACATCTCCCTCGTCCTTTCAACTGGTGAGCCATGCTATCACGAGATAGGAATGGATTGGAGATGAACAAGATGTTGGCTTCCTAAAGAACTCATTCAGCCACTGTTTCGTACCAGAAGAAACAGCCTCCCATGACATCTTCTGTGATCGATTCCACAGTTTCCACTCTTCACAGATTATCTATTACCTGAGGTTTTGGGAATCTTTGTTTACTTAAGCAAGAAGTACAGTAAAAGAAGCTGCATCTCCATGGATAAGCTTTCCTTCTGCCACTTGAACACACAATAATTCTTTAGGATGGGTCACAAGTAGCTCGCAGTTCACAGTAACCACATCTCCTGACAAACTTCATGAGAACAAGAGAGAGTATCAAAAGGTAACCAAAACATAAACCACTCATCAGGCTCAAACAAAAAAAGCATGAGCCTGCGTTTGCTGCATCTGTGCTACATATCCACAGAGGAGACACCAACAAGGGTGTACAACTACACAGGGCAGTTTGGAGAACAATGTAGGTAGATATATAGTTGGAGATGGGACTTCATTGTCCATCTCTTCATCCCCCAGCTGTGACCAAGGCCTTGACCTCAGAATCCTGGATGAGTCTGTAAGGAGCTGCAGGGATAGTAAGTATTGGGGCTTGCGGGAGCTCTGTCTGCAACATCATCCAGACTTGGAAAAAGAACAGGTTTTCCGGTGTAATTGAAGGAGAGATCTTCGTTTGCAGCCAAAGCTAGAAGCTCCGATTCCTCCAGGCCCTTTGCCGGCCCAAGACTGCACCTATCCGTGCCGTGCTTGGCCAATGCATCTTTTAATTTCTGGATCTGAATGATGCATTAGTAAAGTCCAAAGCAGCAATGGTATCAAAGCCGCAATCCAAGCTCAAGAATTTACACCTGGGAATTGGTCATCGGTAGAGAAAAAGAAAAGCCTAAAACAATAACAATTCAAAGACTCGTAAGCAAACAATGGAGAAAAGAAGGGTTTCTGAATCTTACAGTTGCATTGGTGCAGCTGAAGCTGCACAGGCGGCCATGCGCTCCTCGGTAAAACCTAGAAAAGGGGAGGACATGAACGTTCAAGCTATAACACATGGACTTGTGCTTCTCATGATTTATTCGAAGAAATAGAACACCACGGTTCATCACTGCAAACTGGCAGATCTGCACACAAGACAGAGGGATTTGTTTTTACCAAAACTGCTCAAGAATTAAACAACAAGATCACTTTTTTTTGTTCACATTTGAATCCTTTGAAAAATCATACCTTCGTGCAGAGGACCCTGCAGCCTCCACAACCAGGGGAGAAGAAATCTACAATGACGAGCTTGTCACCTGCGTTCAACAAGGAGTCATGGAGATCCTGTGCCGACTCAATCACCTTCATGTTGGGCTGGAGAGCCTTGTCCCACCATTTCAAAGATGGGAAGAGTCATTTGCAGTGTCACCCGAAAACGGGATCACTAGAAAGTTCAAACTAAGAAACATAAAAGCGAACTCATGAAAATCTACACAACAATCACGGCTTTTTAGGTTCTGCAGAAGATGCGAAAAAGACCAATTTTTCCCATGCGTAAGCTAACCTATAATCAGAAATATTTTGACTATTGAGAAAGAACGCCAAGGAGAGAAGGGGGGAAACAAAGGAAAACCACAAATTTTTAGGATTCGCATAAGATCAATGGGAAAAAGACAATTTTCACCTGCAAAAACAAGCCCGAAACTTAAAAGGGGAACTTCAAGAAGAAACTTGAAACGAAAAAGATACCTAATTTATATCATAAAATATCAAATCTTTACCCATTAATCAGAATAAAAGGGGGAAAGATCGGGATTTGAAGCTTCTACGCACCTGTACGGGGATCAAAGGGAGGTAACCCCTCACGGGCCTCCCTCTCGGCGCCCCAGTAACCAACTCTCTGCCATGGAAACTACTACTCTTTGAAGAAAAGAAGAATAAGAAGAAGAAGGCCTCAGCGGGTCGATCTTCCGCGAGGCACCGCGGCGGAACGCCACAAGAGAAGGGTTCCTCCGCCGCGAAGAAAGCATCAAGGAATCGTGGCCGCCAAATGGCGAAAGGAGACTCCTTCCTTCCGGGCAAAACTTCAGCCATGGACTCCAAAGATGCAACCTTTTCCGATCAGATCGCAAAGCCTAGGGCAAATTAGAGAGGTCAATCCGAAAGATTCTGGAGGGAATCGAAGGAAGACGGAAGGAATCGAAAAGGCGTGGCAAATAGAAACCGGTTAGTTGCCTCTAAAAAGGATAAAGAAACCCACCCGTTTTACACCTCACCGTTCTGTCCATTTAGTTTCTCATCGTAAATCCTGACCGTTGATGAATATCAGCTGGTCCACGATACCCAAAATGGACGGTGGGTATATGTCAAGGGTGCTCTCTCTTACGGTGGATATCTTTCGGATAATGTCCAAAACAGAAGAAAACCCGTCGCCGTGGCGCTTCTCGAAGCGGGGCCCCAATCCCACACCCAACAGCTATAGCCACAGGACCCACCGCGTACTTGACCGGCACGGATAAAACGCGACCCACTTTTTTGACCTGTGGATAAGGCGGTAAGAGAGACGTTTTCCTCACCAACCTAAAAGAAGACATCTATACGATCTGAACCGTCGATCTTGCGCCGTGTACGGTCAGCATCATATGGCACAATGTGGGCGCTTTAGAAGAGGAGCGTATGTTACTAGAGTTTCACACGCAAAAGGGTCACCGCATCCGTCAAAAGGAGCACACGTCAATCGTGGGCCGGATCCGAATAAGGGTTAAACCGGATCGAAATACGTAGCCCATAATCCAATAGGTCATCTTAAATTAGCCAGGTGGACTTCACGAATCACGATGCAAATGGCTTTTAGGGCCTAAGAATGAGCTATAAACCAAAGAGGAATCAGATACTTCTTCATCTAATGGTGAAGGAGAGCAAGTACAAGTGCATTAATTTGACTACAACAGCATGCCTGACCTGCTATCCACTCACTCACTCACTCACCCAACCTTATGTCAACCACCATTTACTGGAGCTGATGGGGTGTCAGTCAGCATGGCTCATCCTATTTGATGGTAAAGGAAGGGACTAATAATGCTCCATTGCCCCAAAAAACTAATGGT
Source organism: Musa itinerans (assembly GCA_001649415.1). Taxonomy (NCBI): domain Eukaryota; kingdom Viridiplantae; phylum Streptophyta; class Magnoliopsida; order Zingiberales; family Musaceae; genus Musa; species Musa itinerans. Next base: position 580,764 of record LVTN01000014.1, on the reverse strand, counting down.
GGAATAACACAGCCTTTTCTTGTCATCACACTGAGTGCAGTCTCTGATAGATAGATGGGAGTAGTTGGGCAAATTTCCAGGGTCACAGAGAGAGCGAGAGAGAGAGAGAAAGAGAGAGAGAGAGAGAGAGAGAGAGAGAGAGAGAGAAACTGTCCCATTCTTCTGGTCTTCTTTTGTTTGCTTCCAAACCATCAGAGTGTAGCTGGATGTTTCAGTTCCTTAGTAGCGAAGTACTGAGAACAGCTTTGCTGGTGCAGCAAATCAATTGGCCTGCCCAGCTTTAGCCATGACAATGATCCCATTTTTATTTTTTTTTTGGATATAACTAATATAATTATTAACTGATTAGAGAGAGGTCTTCTTTAATTAAGAAAAAAAAGTGTATTAAAGGAATTGAAAGAACATTATTAATCTTTTTTCCTTTGTTTTTTTCGTTTCTCTGAGTTATTCTTTCTGGGACAAAATTGATCTCACTGCTGTGTCATGTTGTGGAGTGGTTGGGAAGGTCGAGTGTGCTGCAGAGTCGCACGTGAACAAAATGCTGCTACGAGTCGTGGCTTTCTATGGACCAACCGATGGTGAGAGAATGTCAACCATATTAGGTCTTTATTTTGACTTTGTGTGAGATTAAATAATTAAGGTATTATGTTGTATTGGAAATGATAAGATAACTCTAATAACTCCCATTTTTTTAATAAGCAATCGATGGTTCTCTCTTTGTCTTTCACTTGTTCTTTTCTTACATAAATCTTATTTATTAAAAGAGTCCCACAACAACACTTGTGGGTTCATCCAACAAGTATGTTTGTTCTTGCATGCGATTCAAATATAATTTACCAAAATTATCGGGGAAAAAAAATATAAAATGACTATTGTTGGCTAATTGTTTTCAGTCAATAAAGAAAAAACAAACCTCTCTTTGTCTTATAAGTTATTTCAACTCATCCATTAACACCTCCTCTTAGTTAGAGACATGACTCGATAGAGACAACAGAACCCTCCAAAACATGCTGTCGACTTGTTATTGCTCCGAATCAAAATCTTCCTATCCATCGAGTCATGGCTTTCCCCAACTCGATGAAAGAAGAGTTAGGAAAAGTCCAAAAGTTGGAAAGCCTTTACATGCCAGTAATACCTGTCCAGAATCCAATGTGATTAATGCGACGATGTTTAGGGGATGGAGGAGGCCGGAAAGAAAGCCTCAAGCTTTCAGCTTTCAGCTTTCTTCAGCTTTCTCGGGAAAGGTAGACAGTCCCCATCACCTACATATGTTTAATGTATGATGGAAAACTACTTCCACTGGCCTTTCTAATGGGAGTGATTCAGGTGGTGTGGGCGCATCATCACCTCCACCTGACATTTGTAATCAACTTCGTTTGGTCCCTCTACCCAATTGAAAGCTGCTTGACTATATTGAATCGGTTTCATATCATCTAATTCGAACATTATACTAAGTGGAATCACATGCTAACATTTCGTTTCGTTTTTTCATATCCTGTATTAACGGGAGCCTCGTATCATGTCGTATCGTGATAAAAAAAATAAAGATAATATGAATTATCGAAATTACAACATTCTGATCTCTAGTCCAAGTCTTGGATTCTAGAAATTCTGAGTCCATGAGAAGAATGCTTCTCACATCAGCTGTTCTCACAACCATGTCTTAGGGCTAAATCCAGATGACACTTGCAGATCAAATGAGCCATCGACAAAGCTGGTAATTAAATATACTGTGTTGCAACGTTCTAGAAGTGTTTCCGAGAGTCTTCACAATGACACACGCATTGAAAGTGAAAAAAGTGAGAGAGAGAGAGAGAGAGAGAGAGAGGGTAGGTAGGTTAAAGGCAATGTTTAAAGACCTCGAGTTACCAAACCTTATCAACTAGGGATCGGTGATGTCATGCCACTGTGATGGATGCATCAACGAGGCCACCCCCTACGCTGGAAGCTAATCCTCGTGGCTGCTTTGTGTCAAAGGTGGGGGGAAGTCGCACATCACCCATGGCTCTAAGACTGGATTAAACTAATGAGAGGCTAGAAATCATGAGGAGAAGACTGTGTCTCATGTGAGTGAAGCATATATGATATGATGGGGTTGCATCCTCATCTCAAATAGAAAGATGGGATCTTTCTTTTGGCCCCATTCTATCCACATCGCTTTCTGCTATCAGAGAAATGTGGCAAGTCCTTCCCATCCTTCTCTCGTCCCATGTTTAGCAGGCTTTCTTTATCAATTTCTTCTTTGGATTCCTTCTGGATAACATACTCTTCGGCAGAAGAAATCTGAGCAACGAAGCTAAGTTTGAAGAAAAACCTCATATTACTTACCATTATAACATTAAAGAGGAAAAGGAAAACAGACAAAATCTCTTGTTTTGCCAGAGAAACTCGCATTCAATGAGGTTCATGTCTTCTTCAAAGAAGAAACGAGAAGAAAGTAGCTTGTTACAGATACATTTCAGATGCAAGTTATGCTTAAGATGTAACCTATACCGTGCGAGACTGATGTAACCATGACATATATATGGTTGTTTCTACTGCTGGATTATGAAGAAGGGAAAGTTTCTGAGCATACGATGCGTATACGTAATGTATCAGCATATTGTACATATGCTATGCATGTCAGCATCCACACTCGCGTTGATCCGTCCACGACAACTCATAGTATGCTAGCGAATTGATCTAAAGAATTTATTTCAAGTTGCATACATTCACTCGGACGAAGAAGTATGTCTTTGCAAGGGGAGTGCAGCCGTATACAGCTAATGCAATACAGAGGTGAGGAGAAGGGTGGCCGAGGAGGAATATTCCCACATCTTTCTTCCTCCGTAGTTTGATGCATGAAAGGTGGGAGGGATTTGAGGTCTTTGAGATGACCAGAAACGCTTTGCTTTGAATGGAAAGCAAGCTATTATTGGCGGAAGCAACTCACAAGAATATAACACCTCCACTTGCACCTCCATCCATCTCTCCTCACCTTTAACCCGACTTTAAAACGTTTCTTCTTTCCCCCCCCTTCTAACAAACCTTCTTCTTCTTCTTCTTTCTTACACCCCCTTTGAATCCTGCAATGTGTCCAGTCACTACGATCCAAGGCCAGAAGATGAAGATATGGATCGGAACTATATCTACGGAAAAGCTGGAGTTGGAGAGACAGAAACGGAGAACAATAATATATATATATATATATACTGCACCAGGTCAATTCATTAGAGGCACAAATCCTACTGGTTACAATCACAGACTAACACAACCAAAGAATCAAACCCCGACATCAGTGCTCACACCTTCTTCTCCGTTCGTTCTATGAACATAGAAGACTTTGATCTGCGTGTATAATGGACAACCGGAACTCTATGTACAGTGAGGAAATCTAAGGACAAGGCCTGCACTCTCTGACAAATAAGACATGAGTGGCCTTGGGCAAATCAATGGATCCTAAAAATGGTGCTGCTAGCGCGCGTATATTACCAGGGAGCGCCTTCCGGGAATGGCTCAGAATCCGTAGTTTGTCCAGGGGTCGTCCAAGTCGTCGACGTAGTGCTTGGACACGACGGAGGAGATCTCGGTGTTGTGGTCGGTGCTCAGGCCGGTGTCCTGCGAGGGGCATCCCATGGATTGGTTCGAGTACTGCTCCACCTTGCAGTGCTTCCTTATGGCGGATGGTGCATCGTTGTCCGGAGAAGCGAAAGCCCCCATCATTGCTTCGTCATGGTGCAAGTAGCCGGGATTCGCGGAACCCAGGAGCGAGTAGTAGGCGCTTTGCGGAGGGGGTTGAGCGTATAAAGCCGGGTTGTGAGGGAGTGGATTTGAGATCATCTGGTGGTGATTCATGACCTGTTGGTTCTCCATGGCCATCATGGCGGAGAAGCTGGGAGGAAGGGCTTTGAAGTCAAAGATCTGATCATTGTTGGTGAAGCTGGAACCAGGCCCCATCGTGTATTCCATGTGAGGGGGATCCATTAGGGGAGGCAAGGTGCCGGAGTCCAAAAGATCATCAGCATAAGAGTTGATCCTTTCCGCGCCAGGTGGTGGGCTTTTCTTCGGTCCTATGCTCTTGTGGAAGACCCTACACACAACCCATTCATCCTGCAATAATACAAATCTGATTTCTCTTAGATGTGGAACGAACAAGCAAGAGAAGAATATGACAGAAGACGGAAGTGTACCTTTGCAGATTTTGGGAGATTTGGGAGAGAGTATTTGCCTTCGAGACGGAATTCATGCATCACCCAGTTAGTCTTCTGCCCTTTGGGAGCTCTTCCTTTGTAGAAAACAAGGGTTTTCTTCATGCCAACCAGCAGCCCCTTTCCCCTATAAATCTCCTTATCTTTTCCGGTGGCTTTCCAGTAGCCAGATTCGGTAGCCCTGTTGGTCCTCATGCCAGTCGGGTACTTCCTGTCCCGCTGGCAGAAGAAGTACATGTCCTTCTCTCCCATCTTAGCCTTGCCTGACACAAAATTAAGCAGCACACCCACGCGCACAAAGTTCAGCAAAGAGATCAAAAACAGGAGAGAAGGCATGGGAACGAATTAAATCCGTGACACGAAGAAGAAGCAGCTTACTTGGAAGATCCCATGGCTCGCACCTGTTCAAGTCCACCTCTCCTATTGCTCTTGCGGTGAATCCATGGTTGATGATCTTTGGCGAGAGGTAGTGAGTGATGATCTCTTCATCCATGGGGTGGAATCTGAAGCCAGGGGGCAAGTCCATGCAGTCGTCCCCCTTGTCCAGCACCGAGACATCCGCCATGGTTGCACCTCCGAGCAAAGAGAAATCAGACAAGGTTGGAGACCCAAGGAGAAGGAAGGAAACAAAAGGGAGAAAACACCAAAGTTGCAGTGTGAATTCAAGGTGGATTTAAGAAAGAAGAGAATGGAGGGGCGGTGGAGGGGAGGGCTTAAATAGGAGGAGGATATCAAGGCCCGAGATCCGTGCTGCTCAAGGCACTTCCAAGAGAAGCCTCAATGGGAAGAAGGGGTCCATCCAATTCTTAAATGCTGCTGTTATAGGCTTCCTTGCCCATATTATTCTTTTCCCCATTAAAAATACACCGAGTTTGTCGTGGTCTTCCTCTCCCCCTCCAACCTTTTCATACCTTTTATCTTCGACTGTTATTTGTGCATGTGGTGTGGTTTCTAGGAATCTGCTGCTAGCTGACAAACAAGCCCCCCTCTGCGCCTAGAAGCTGTTCCTGTGCTGTGTGGACCAGTGTTTGCGCCACACATCTCGTGAATGCAACGACGGCGATGCAGCGTGACAACTGGTCGAAGAGGAGGGGGATGAATTAGGTGGGGTTGAAGATAAGGTGGAAACACTTCATGGCTACATGCAGCTGAACCCGACCACTGGAATCTTGGAGAAGATGAGGTAACGAGGTGTTTGCTCAGAGTAGGACTGCTCCACATTTGATGATACTCGAGATAAAGATGATATTGATGGCACATGGCTGAACACCCCAATCATTCTACCTCTCCTCCGGTAAAAGCTAAAAGCAAAAAATTAATAATGTTGGATTTCCCTTTTTCTTTTCGTCGCAAGAGAAAATTAGAAGATGTAGGTGAGATCGATCGAAGTTAATTCATTTCAGATGGTCATGTAATCTTCAAAGCATATCCAGAACAATAAAAGTAATTTGACTGAAGAAGAGACCGACTGCAGGCGATCATCAAAGCCAGCAAGCTTTCACATCTCTGTAAAGAAATGCTTTAGATAATGGCGTGGGGCCCATGCTGAGCTGGAAGGGAGTAGGATCCACATATATTATAAGTCGCGTTGCAGCAGCAGCAGGTCAATCGTTCGCACGCCTCGCCTCCGACGTGGCTCCTTATTAGTTAAGCTTATGATCGGTATAGATTTACTTGCAAGGCAACGGGCTGAGATTAACTTCCACCACACCTTTAATTATATATCCATGTGCAGTGCGGGGGAAGCTAATCCTGAAGGCAACCATATGAGATGGCCAGAGAGAAGAAGAAGAGAGCAAATTGGCTAAATAACTCGATGTTAGGTGTTGACTTCATCATCACCTCTAATTCTACAATGATTAGTTAGTCAATGGCGAGCCAGGTCCAAATTTAAATGCATGATACGGATTAGCCGATCCAAATCATGTCGAGACTGCTTCATCTTCCTCTTTTTAAATTGAGATCTCAGTGTTTCTGTTCATCGGTTATGTGACATCAACAACCGGTACAGAGAGGCTGCAGTATAAGCTTGATTAGAAAACGAGATTAGCAGTACCCCTCGATCGGAATCGATGAGCAAATGGCGGCGCGTGGCGGCGGCGGTGGTATCCTTGCGAGATGCTCGGCATGACGTGGACGTTGCAAGCTGGAGCTCCACATGGCGGGGACCGGTTAAGACGAGAAGATTCGGATTAGACTAGCGATTAGAGTCGAAAAGAAGCTTTCGCTGACAAGTGCTAGTTAATGACGATGATTAATTACTTTAATACCGTAATGATGTGGGAGACTTTATGGTGTGGCCATATATACGAGTGGATTATTATTATTATTATTATTATTATTATTATATTTTAATTGAATCTTGGATTGCAATCCTGGAATGACACATGGCAAACCGCGAGTCACGGGGGTGCCGGCCAAGTCGGGCACGTGCATCTTCGTGCCCTAACCCCCTTCTGCCCAACCCAATGCCATGAGATGTACCGATTGCTTATGGCATACAGACCTCATCGTCTTGATAAGAGGTTGTAGAGCCACTCCAATACTAAATAATGGAGCCTCACATGAGGAGTCACGAGTGATGATGCCCTGACAACAAGGAATTGCAATACGTTTGGCTTCATAGGCATCGTCAACTGCACCAATCATTGGTGCATAGTTTTTTGTCTGACGTGACTGTACGCATGGCCTTCGACTCGAAACAGTCACATCAATACACAGCTTAACAGTGAGGCCTTAACATCATCATCTTTATGCCTTCAAGGAAACCATCTTCTTGGGTTGATCTCTTCCTACTCAATATGGAGGGCAAGGTTGTGTTGCTTCGGAAGACTGCAATAGCTGTCTCTTGCATATGAATCTGTGCTAGTTGGCATCATGATCTTCGATAAATTTGAGACGCCCATACTCTCCCACGCATGATCTTAAATGCCTAGTATTAAATCTTGCTTCCTGCGACTTACTAGGATTCAAGGATGTCGATCGTGTGAGAGAAAGAGCAGGGAGAGGGAAGAGTATTGTGAGTCTATGTGGTTCGACTCACACTACAATCTCAAGAGATTGTAAATAATTTTAGATAAGAATGTTAGGCACCGTGAACACGAGTAGGTACTCCACATTTCAGCCAAGATAGCAACGCTTGTTGATAGGGCTAAGATGGAAGCAACAGATGAAGCTTTCGTCGTAGACCAAGAACAATAACACCTCTCGATTGGACCAAGATGGAGGCATTCAATGCTGTAACTTAATATCTGTTCCACAAGGTTATGGTTGGTATACATCTCCCACGAGAGATGCAGCAAGAGACACTATTAGGTCAAATTGGCGTAACTACTGCACTTGGATGGATGCGTCTTCTTGTCCAAGTCGAGCAGACACCCATGTCCTCGAGACATCAATGGCGAAAGGAACGGTGTCCGCTGCATGCGTGTACGAGCTCGAGCAGCTCAACTACTCATCTTCTAATTAACTGTTGTCCTTGGACTCACTTGCAGCATGACCGGCGTTATAAACGTGCTGGTTTAAACGAGTCCCGGATCGAGATGGAACGTTTGTTGGCTCTCAAATCTGAGCTCTTCAGGTCTCAGCTGATCAAGAGTTCCAGCGATATCCGTTGTGTACGAGGTTATGGAGAGCCGGCACTGCTTGCATTTGCTGTTCTTCAGTGTTGGTTTATCGAGATCAAGCGAGAAGATGTAATTACGATTAGAGAGTTAATTTGAGTAAGAAATATATAGAAACCACCTTATCGGTCTCCTCATCATCTCTTCAATAAGTTTAGTTTAAGCTTTGGATTGGATTAAGACAGAAGTCGAATGTGGGTTGGACTTCGAGTTTAAGTAGGCCAAATTGGGGATGAGTTTCTATGTTGGACCTCGAACTGTTGCTCATAGGAAAACCGATGACAGAAGATAGCAAACCTGAGTTGAATGAGTCAATTCGTTGATTTTATCTCACTTTTCCTTGATGTATTTTTAACTGTCAACTCACACATGCAGGAATTCATAGACATCACCTCACCTGCTAAAGAACAGTCGAGGTAGGGATAGCAGCCTCCGCCCACGGGTGGGTGATGCCAATTCTGATCGAGGGCTATGACCTGTGAAGAAGGAGGACTTTTCAGACGCAGAGGGGCTGAACCCTTTGACCGAGACCATCTCGGCTCTCCGGCGGTCAAAGCGATGGAAGAATCCAGAGAGTGACAGGTGGCATGCGGGCGGGGGGGGGGCGCCTAGTTCCTTCGAACACCAGAATCTTGGATGCACACAAAACCATAAGCAGTGACATCACAGGATGCATTGAGCATTGGTGATGCTTACTGTACCACGTCACAGGTTCCCCTTAGCTGTCTGGATAAGAACAAGCTGTATCTTTTCAAAGAAGTCAAGAAAAGCATGATTTTTCTTTTTGAAAATTCAGTTGATTTAAAATTAGGTAATTTTTTAAAAAGATCATCCATTTTATTTATTTATTTTTCTGTAAGGTGACTTTCCTTAAAACATTATAACTAATAAAAATACTATAATTTGCATATAAGTCAAGTTTTTTTTTCTAATGTCCTTATTCTCAAACCAATAATAATACATATTTGAAGCTCCATCAAAGATTATAAGTTAATTTATATCATATTTCATAACTCTATTCTTAACAACTATAACAGGGATAAATTTTATTTTTTTATTTTCTAAATCAATTAAAATATAATTTTGAAACCTCATAAATTATAAAAAATAATTTATATTGTATCTTATCGTATTTAAAGGTATTATAATTGAACTGATTTGAGATATCCGATGAAGGATATAAATTTGAAATCGATAAATAGTGAGACACTAATAAAAAAAAGAAAAATCTGTAGCTTTTCCCATAAATTAGCCCTTTAAAATTCTATATCGTTAGCTCCTGATATTATATATATTTATATAAGTAATTCGACAGCCGCATGGGTCGGCGGCCGCCGCCATCGGCGGTGGCAAGACGGCTATTGCAAACCCAGCACGTGCAAAACAGAGAGGGAAAAACATACCCAATGACGTCATCAGAGTAGCAACGACATGTCGATGCCGGTGTTTTGAACCCGGATATTCCATCGACATCTCCATCGGCCGAGTCCATGGCTTTGACCATCGCGTGCGGCCCCAACCGACTTCCCACCCATTTGGCGCCACGAACCTTCCTCGCGCCACCCTCGCCATCTAGTCTCTCGACATGCGTCCGCCCTGCACAAACTCCAAGAGACGAGTCCACCATGCTGCGCTTGTGCGCATCCCAACACCCTCACGTATTTAAACACCGTGTCGACCTAAATCAGAGCCTAAATCGAGCAAGCAAAAGCTTCTTCAGGTATCGGGGCGGACGATACAGGCGTTGGATCCATAAGAGCTGCGGCGGGAGACATGGGCATGATGGGCAGAGAAAGAGACGCGGAGGCCGAGCTGAACCTGCCGCCGGGGTTCCGGTTCCATCCCACCGACGAGGAGCTCGTCGTCCACTACCTCTGCCGCAGGGCCGCCGGCCAGCGCCTCCCCGTGCCGATCATCCGCGAGGTCGATCTCTACAAGTACGACCCCTGGAACCTTCCAGGTAGGTTATCATCACATCGGATCGAACAGTTAGGATGCAAACGTCGATCTGGATTTTAATGCATCAAACACCTTCCATGCATCTCGAATCACCTTCTGGTGTTCTGAATTGTGCAGAGATGGCGTTGTTCGGGCAGAGGGAATGGTACTTCTTTACGCCGAGGGATCGGAAGTACCCGAACGGCTCGAGGCCGAACAGGACAGCCGGAAGAGGGTACTGGAAAGCAACAGGGGCCGATAAGCCCGTCTCGCCGCCGGGAAGCAGTCGGCCTCTCGGGATCAAGAAAGCTCTGGTGTTCTACCAAGGGAAGGCGCCCAAAGGAGTCAAGACCGATTGGATCATGCATGAGTACCGACTCGCCGACACCGATCGATCAGCGAACAAGAAGGGCAGCAGAAGGGTATTGTCTCAGTCTCACGCAAGTACTATTTTCTCGATCTCTGGCAGGCCCTAATTGATCTGATTTCCTGTACCGCAGCTGGATGATTGGGTGCTGTGCCGCTTGTACAACAAGAAGAACAACCGGGAGAAGACGCAGCAGAAGAACGCGGTGGCAGCATCGTTTGGGAGAACAATGGACTCCTTCGGGGCTACTGATGACACGAGGTCAGATAGCCTCTGGACTACAGAATCAGATATAGAACACGATGCGTCGCTCGAATTCGGCGTTCCGTGTCAACCCGGAAGCAACCCATCTCAGGCTTCTGTAGGGCTTCATCAGGCTTCTGTAGGGCTTCATCAAGGGAGAGCCGCCACTGTTAGTAGCAACTTTCAAATGGTAGAAGGAATGAAAGAGGAGACTGATTGGTTCACGGACTTGAATCTGGATGAGTTCCAGGGTACTTTGGCAGCAATTGGACCTACCACATCAGTTGCTGATATTTCAGACCAGGATTACTACAGTTCAATATTAGGTTCTCCTTATCTCAATCAGACCCAAATCAACATGCCACCATTTTGGAGCTAAAGAGGGCCAAATTAACAAGACCGTGTGTGTATTAACAGTAGTCGGAACTCTCAAGCGCTTGGGGCTCAAACACCTTGAGATAACAACTTCAAGTTGTAACATGGCAGTAGCATAAGATTCATTTGTTTGTTTGTATTCTTCTCGTTTTATAAGAGAAGTGTATCTGCTGGTGAACATGCAACATCAGCCTGGTCATAGAATGTGTTTTACCTGCTGCTAAAAGAGTTGATAACATTACAAAGTTTGAACTTTGGTTTAGTGTTATCTACAGTGTATAAGTCAAATTGTTTCATTTATATAGAATGCTTAATCAAAGACAATTGCCTCCATTGTATGAAAGAACCAACTCATTGTATAAATGCTCTCTAGGAGAAAGCGTAGCTTGAAGATTATTATATCCCTAATAAAATATTTTTGTTTTGGAAATGACTGTTCTCCCCCATGAATGAGAATTTGGAGTAATTTTGTTTTAATTTGCATCACACTGAAATAAACTTCACAAATTACAACGAAAAAAATGACTAAGGATTAAAACTTATGATGCACCAAATGTCAGGTGTAAGTATGGCACTCACATACATGCACAAGAGACAATACAACAGATATATGCAAGATATTGGGTAGAAACCAATAAGACATTATATACTTCTGATAAGGTCTGAATCACAAAATGGCAATCTCATCTCAGCACCGAATACAAAATGTAAAATGAATGATCAGTGCAAGTACCTGTAAATTGCAGTCCTCCCTCCCTCTGTGGTTTACTAATTGAAGAGCAATCAAATTCTAGGCAAAATTGCGATGGAGAATGCTCCCTCAGTTGCCCTTAATCCCAAAGCAAAGCAGCAGGAGTAGCAATGAACCTGAGCTTAATCAGATTTGCTGGGGCTCCAAAACTGGAGCAGAATATCCGAATCATCGAAGCAGTTGGCGGACCATGTACAAGGGACTCTATCTATGGTGTTGATGCAACTTCGATGGCACTACCCAGAGGCCATGCTGCCTCAACAAATGCAGCACCATACTTCACCTTCTTTACCAGAGTGATCTCTTGGTATGGGTCCAGACCTGTGTCAGATCACAAAAGAAAGGTAAGTAAGATTGCTGGAAGTGACAACATTAAACAACAGCATCACTAGTTTCAACGCACCAAATCCATCGACCAGCAATGTGAACTGGTATACAAGATCCATGCACAGGTAAGGAAGATTGTCGTCTTGGACACGAGGATAGGTGGCTTTTGCTTTCTCCACATTTAGTTTGCAAGCACGCTTTGCAACAACCTTGAACTCTGCTGGTTTGACCTTGGCAACTGGTACCTTGTGATCTACAAAACCAGCCTGAGGTGACACATACAATTACAGTTAGACACAGAAACAATATGCACAAATGAAAATATTGGTTGAAAGGACAAAACAGTTAGCCAGGCACAAGGAACCAAGAAGGGCAATACCTCAACAGCTCTATCAAAGAAAAAGGATGCTACAAAGAGATTTCGCTGCCCATCTCCACCTCCACCATTCCAGACACCACCAAATGTACACTTCATGTGGGTACACGTTGGTTCATCAACTTTGAGAGCTTTAATAGTGTCACTCCTGCACTTGGAATAACTAGCACCAGAAGGTGAAGCAACAGCTTTGTATTCCTTCTCCCCATATTTATATGATCCTTACAAAAAATAATAATACATATATTAAAATTGATATATTCCCATTTAAATGGCAAAAGCAAATAAATGGTGGTCCAAGTGACCAGGGGTTAAATAACAAAAACAGTTTCCCCTCTTGTATAGATAAGGTTGTGTATTTTAATTCTCTCGAACCCCCATTGGCAAGGGCCTCATGATGTAAGTAAATATCGACATGTAGATTCAAAATTATGCACTAAACATAAGACTATGAGAAAGTAATTATGAGAAATTTTTATGACCAGTATCAGATGAAAAGAAAATAGATTAACAAGATCACTGCAGCTCTCTCAGTTGTCTATATTTTAGACAGATAATTCTGATTGGTTGCTGTTGTAATGCAGAAATAAGTTCAAAGGATTAAAAATATTTAACATGTTGATGAATGAAAGACTAAAAGTTGTCACCAAATATATTTAGTATCCAATGAACACTAGTTTCTACTGCTGCTTGCATGGTACTAAACATATAAATTCATGGATTCTAATTGGGGTCTCCAAACATTAATAGTTTCTTCTTTCCGGCATGCAATGAACAAATCTAAATGGTACTACTTTCGCTTGGCTATTTTCATGGTTATAAGAGAGATGGTCATCAGACAACCGAGAGATGGAAATGGTTCAGATCGACTGTGGAATGAAGTGTGTGGAAATTATAAACAAAAATCAATATGCGACACCTGAATAAAAGATGGCAGACAATTTAGAGGACCAACTGAAAATGCAAAACATTTTTTTTTATTCTCTAGTTCTCTTGGGATGTGCACATAAACTTCCTATAGGAAGACACATCCAACAAAAATGTGAAATAAATGACTTCATTAAGTCAAGAACATTACAAAAGAATTATGGATATACTAGGAAGGATTGAGTATGGGAAGAGTACTCTCAAACATACCATTATAACCATCCAAAATACAGTTACTATTACCATCAGCAGCCTTCAGTATTTCTGCACGAACGGCTAGCAGACCATAGTGCAAGTAACTACAAAGGCAGTAAGTCAATCAGGTGCACATTTTGGAACACTGGAAAATGCTAGTCTGCTTTATGATTAACTCCTAAATTGACCACAAGAACAGCCAGCATATGAATCTTGAAAAACAATACAACATTTATGAACCTTACCCAAAAGATGATTTACCATATAACAGTCTAACTCCAAAAAGAACTAGAAGATGTCCTCACAGTTGGACAAAAAATGTCACCTGTGGACATAAAGGTGATAGCTTGTTCCTTTTAGAAATAGCTGTTGCACATAAGAATGTTCTTCATTTGAGATTTTTGGAGCATTTGCAGCATCAATTTCTGAAATAGCATAAGCCATTTGAACAGATCCACCCCCTAGATCAACCACTCCGACGGTGTCCCAGTACGACTTTCCTAGTTTCCCCAAGAGATAATTAATAGTGACCTATACATGAATAGTTTTCATGAGAAAATAAGCATAAGGCATTAAAATAAGAATGACCTGTCTACCAAAAACCATTATCTTGATATTCAGATGGTGAGCAGCAATTGATATTGTAAGAAATAAATAAAATCTGGAAAAAGTAAAACACAAATTAAAGACAAAAGAACATTGAGGAGAATAAAATTATATATATA
>LVTN01000014.1:522719-566453 GCA_001649415.1 Musa itinerans | reverse complement strand
TTCCCTCGGGCGCTAAAGGCTTTTCAATCGTTGTGTGTGTGTGTGTTTATATATATATATATATATATATATATATATATATATATCGACTCAGGATGTGAGAATGTATCACTAGCTTGATTTTAGAGTTCTTTGCTACCCCATTGACAGGGAATATTCCGACACCCCCCATGCACTGATAGCTGGCAGCCACCAAGGAGCCGACGTGGGGGATGTGCCTGGCGCGCGTCTGGAGAAAGCACAACCAGCTCGGCAGACGATGTACAACTGACTCCGCACCGCCCGGAGCTGTGCAGGTCAACGCCGCACAACGAGGGACCGGACACGTTGTTAAGAGCATATGGGCTGACCCCTTGCATAGTTGCGCCGAATGAAGCATCGGTGCCATTAACGACCCACATACGATCGAGCGCCACAGGTATAAATACTGATACCCTGGCCTGAGGAAAAGAGGGGAATCTTTTTCGCTATTAAGACCATGTGCTAACTTAAATATTTGAAGAGTCGAGTCGGGAATCCCCCTCTCGACGTCGACTTGTCGTGCAGGATCTCAGTGTGGACGAAGTTGATCAAGCTCCACCTCGGGTCGGCCACAAAAATGCAATAGACACCCGAGAGCCAACCCCTCGGCCCAACCTCACTCCTCCGGCCTCTTTGCCCAAGAATCCATGCGGACAACCTTGCGCTGTCGGGACAAAACCAAGCCATACCGATCCCCAAGTCATGGCATAAAGGTACATAACACCCATGAATAAGACTAAGGCGGTAGAAAATTAGGCCAATATTAGCCAAAACAACACAAAGGTCCAATGTGCATTCTGTATCGCTATGTCAAAAGTATGCTACAACCCTTTCTCGGAAAGCTTTCAATATGCCTAGTTTACTTATTAGTAAGTCCAAATTTCCACTAATAACTATTGAAACATCGATGGTCTAAAGATGAGCATAGTTCAAAATTCTTAAAGCCGTCATTCATGGTAGGCCCCAACATATGGCTGTCGGAATATGACATTAAAAATGAAAAACTAAAAGAATTGTTGTAACATACCTGCTCCTATCCCTGGATCAAAATAATCCATATCTTGCTTAAGTTGTATTAGATGTCATATCAGAAAGGGCTCTGTTCATTCCATTTGCAGGCCTGCCCCAACATACTAGGAATGAAGGTTTCATTTTCATCTCATGATTTCTTGGAGTGTCTTTCAAAGTGATGAAGGTTAGATGGATCTCAGCTGGATGATTTAGAGTTCTTTTGATTTGATAGGTTGGCTAGTAACTAAAGACAAGCATTTAAGTATCTATGGTCTGGCAACAACAGCCATAAAGATCCATCTTCCTGTGTACTCTTGAAGATAAAGAAGATCCATCTGAGTGATGTAAAATTGTGTTTCATGAGTTCCATTAGTTTGTTGCTATTTCACCATTATTTTGCAAGTTTCACAAGTTTATGCATGGAAGATTATGGATAGGTCAACCCTAGGATTTTTCCAACAAATATGTGTACTACAGAAGGAAGATATGCATCTTTTATCTCAATTCAGTTTGATGAACTGACTTTCGTCTTATAGACATATTAAATCATTGAACATTTGATTAATCAACATTATTTCTAGGATAGCTCATCAACTTGCAAGATATCTGAGGTATGTGTATTTGCACAATCTATGAGTGAAGTAGAATTATGCTTAGGAGTTCAATAAATCATAGTTCATCATGAGTTAGAAAGTTCTTTTTGTTCACTTTGCCATGACAAAATGTGCAAGGCCTGAGCATGCATTTTAGATTTTCCATAGTTATACAACACCAATTTCAACAGGAAGTACTGGTATAGTTAGAACAGAAACAAAGTTTTGGCTTGCCATAATTTTGCAAGAATAAACTTGTTGCTGGACAATTGGGCCTCATCATGTTTGCAGCCTATAAGAGTAAATTATTGCATTTAGCAAGCAAGAAGTAAAAGGCAGCAAAGAAAAGTTTTAATGATGGACTGTTTTTCCCTGTTGACACCAATTTGACTGAGCATTCAACATTTTCATCTTTAATAATTATATATGAGGCAACAAAATTAGGTAATTCCACATAAATATACAGACCATAAAGCATAAGTTCAAGTATATACCCACTGAAAGGCACCTTCCTGAGTTCCATCTAGAACAGTCACCCAATCTGACTGGAACTTTAGTGAGCTCTTCTGCCGCAGGAGATCTCTAACCTGCATAAGACAAGGTTGACATGGAAAAACATAAATACAAGTAGACGCAAGAGCTAAAATGTATATTACAAGAACCTCACCGCTTGCAGAATTTGTTCAGCTGTTCCAGCTCCTAAAGCTCTCAAACCTGCTGTAGCCTGCATAAGCATCATACGTAGACAGCCATGAACAAGAGCATGTGTGCAGTTCATATTACAATTGTTCTGTAGGCTCCAATAGCCTCAATATGATTTACCCCAACTCTGACAGGTGTTGTTCGTCGCAACTCTACTGGAATAACACTTTCAGCTTTCTCTAATAAAGGAAGAAGTGAATTTGCAGCCTCCTGAGGATTCTTTGCATAGAAGCTCAAGCCTGGTGTTCGCTGCATGCATGACAAACAGAAATGAGAAGATACGCAAATTCCTCAGTCCGTGAATAAGAAAAATATAGTTTCTTTAATGGCTAATTAACTTTTTAAAGGACTGATTCCTTGCATATTCAGAACATACAAGAACAATGTCACATATTTAGAAAATAAAAGGTTGCAAATTTTCAGTAACTACCTTTATACTGTAAAAGATCAATGTTAATTTTTAGATGCAAAAGAGGAACTATTCATATACCGTCCATGGCAAATTTATTAGGTGATATGGGCTCATGTCATTCTTCTCATAATTCTTTATTTAGACTATTTTAGTTTATTTGCATATATGATTACACGGTGCAAATTTAATGGATGAGGCGAAATCTAATCAACTTTTAGAAAATTGCTAGTTTTAGAACTTAGACTTTACGCTTATATTTTACCCTATATCAAACTTGTGATTGGTACTGTCAGGCACCATTCTAACAAGTGATGTTATAGTTCAGATGAAAATATGTGTCATATACTATAGACATTTACTCGTCAATCTTAGAATAACCATCTCCTGCACTAAATAGAAGATTCAGATCAAACATAGAATGATGGTTTATCCATATACACCACAAATATAGAAAAAAGTTTCACCATCAAGGCGGTCCATAATGAAAACTTGGTTTATACAAGTTTAAACCCAACTAAGTCATCTTAAAACAAGCATTCTAATATGTAAAGAATTTGATGATGATTATCCAAGTCCCTGTTTCTCCTGTAAAGCATTCTAATCTTTGTTCTTCCTAGTCAAGAAAATTGGCTTACTTTTCAATTAATATTCTTTGGGATTCTACTAATTTATGCTCTTAGCATGGCAAGTATATTAATGGGCCAATTTTCTACTAAGTTAAAAATGAATATTGATGAGGACGTTTACAACCACGTTGATGAGCAGACAACAGGTAGACTTAAATGACCGGGGGAAAATTTGATCACAACAATTTACATTTTTAGACTCAGGGTCAAATTGAAGAAACTTTTGGTTTAGGATTTAAGTTTCCAGTTTGGACATCATACAGGGATCATCTCTCTCATTAAACCTGTTTGTGTCTAGGAAGATTCCCACCTGAACCAAATGACAGAAGGCAGCAGATGGAATAGGCATAGTTACATTTATTGCTTGTCACTCATCCATGGCGCTGGTTGAGGGTTTATGATGGCACTGAAATTCCATAACCTAAAAAGGAAAATATTAGGTTACTCCAATCCTACTAATTGAAACATTATTCACCACAACATCAACCTACATAAAATCTCAAGTCAGAAATATGCATTGCAATCTCATAAACAAGACACCTCCTAACTTACCATACCACAAAATTAGATGCATCCTTATTCATGGAATGTGAATTTTATGAAACTAATGGTGAATTTGTTTATGATCAGATAATTTTTCCCTCTCTTCAGAATAACCAATCATCAGAATCTATCCACAGCATAATAACGCAAACAATGTGATGCCGACTTGCTTTTGGTTTCAGATCAAAATAGTAAGTTTCAGTAAAAGAAGAAGCTAAATGATGATAATTCCAGAACCTATTGCTCAGATTTATAAACTAAATACCAGGAAACTACTGGAATCAAATAATGGCTCCAGTCATATCCATACCTGTTCGAAGAGTTCGATTTCCTTGCCGATACTCAGCAGATCAAGATTCACGTCAAAGCAGTACACGTGAACCCTACTCCCCGAACTCCCCGCGTCGAAGATAACAGCATAGCTCTTCGATCCCAACTCCCCGCCGCCGCCACCGACGCCACCTCCACCTGGAGCCGTCTTCCGCCCGGAGGAGACAATGGGGGAGGGGCCGCGAGGCATGAGGAACAGAACGAAGGAAACAAGTAGAAGAGGAACGGATAAGACGAGGATGACGCCGCGGAAGCGGTGGATCCGGTCGGGGAGGGACTCCTGGCGCACCCGCCTCATCCTGGCATCGAGCCCAGTGTCGGAGGGGACGGGGGCGAGCTCCGCCGCAGACGGCGACCGGTATCGTATCTGACCATTGGACGGCGCCGGGGCTGGCGGCTTCAGCGGGGTCTCCTGCCGCGGCTCCAGCTTTCACTAGAGATGAATCAACGGAACAAGGGGATGAGATCGAGAAAGAGAGAAGAAATCTTCGAAACGACGAGGAGATCAATCGCCCTCTTTCCCCCTTCTCGATGGCAAGGGAGGAAAGCAAAGAGCAGAGGGGAGTGCCGTTGGTTAAGACTCATAATAGTTTGTATGGGCAAGAAATGTGTGGGACCCAGTGATATGTAACGTTAAGTGGGTCTCTGCGGAAAAACTTATGACCACGCGTGCGGCTTACGCGCATGGCTGACGTGACGAGGACAGGCGTGGGTGGCCGTCGGATTAGCGATCGACCGACCGAATTGCCCCCGAGCCATCAGGTGGTGATATGGTTCGTCGCATACCTTTGGGCCCCGCTTCGATTTTATCCAACCAAAAGGCATGTAGTCGTGACAGGTAGACCTAATCGGGTAGGAAAAGCATCGTGATTGGTTCGTTGAAACCCGTCCCCACCCAACTCTCGCCATCCGACACCGACCTTCATTTTTCTCATCTTCCTTGGAGCCAGCAGCCTCGCAACCCAGCACAGCGACTTCTCTAAGAGGGATTTCGTCGAACAGAACGGGGGCATTGGAAGCTATCCGATACTGATCAGTTCCCGTACCAAATCATGGTGTTTGAGTCCTGCTGAGGACCGGCCCGTTGCTTCCACGGAGGCCGCTCGTGTGGTTGCATGTTGATGTCAGACGAAGAAGGCTCGAAATCAGTGGTCATGGAACCCTTCATTTCGCCTTTAACTGATTGGAGTCGTCGTCTTCATCGGCTTCTTACGGTCTCTAACCATGTCAGACATTACCACAAACACCAAACAACGTAATCGTCATCGAGTATGGATGGCATTTGATGTATATTATATATAATATGCTCAAAATGTAACGTGTTTTGAAAGCCGAACCAAACTGATCAACATCGTTTGTAATTTTGGTTTCTTGTCTATTTGATACCAAATCTGACCCATGAAATGTAATTATACAATCACTTATAATTCAATTTACCAAAATCGTCTCATCAAATCTCTGCAAGAGACTATGTTTACCATCTGGAGAGATTTATAAACCATATTAATATTATGGTTTAATTTGGTTTATTTATGTTCTGAAAAGGTTTTTAGTTTCTTTGTAAACCGGACCGTTCGACCCGAGCCGCGAAATTATGACCACGATCCGTCACATCATGTCGAACCATCTTCAACATCAAGGGCATATACGTAATTTGATTATCCCTTTGGTTTCGGCCACTCCTCGTCTTCGACCATCCACGTGGAAGCCAAACCTATGCAACGGCGTCATCACTCGGCGATCTCCATAACGATTAATCTCTAACAGCCGTTGGATTTGACGCGATCGATTCTTCACCGCCCGATTGCCGCTGCAGGACCAAATAAAGCCCCCGCTTTTGTCTCTCCTCGGTTTTCCGGTTTCCGTTTCAGTTTGAACGAGAAGAGGGCGAGCGAGCGAGCGAAGAGAGTGGAAGCCAAGAAGGGAAAAGGAGAAGCCTCTGCGGAGGATCGCAAGCCCTAATTCGCCTTTTTTTTTTCCGATCTCGGTATCGTATGATCCGTCTCTGCATCTACTTCTTCCTAGATCAATGTTTTCCGCTTTTGCTGCGTAAAGATTTAATCTGCCTTGTTTAATCTGTTTTAATGGATTCGATTGGCGTTTTGTTGGAAGGTCTACTAAATGATGATGTCAGAAATCGGTGAGCAAGCATCTATGACGGATAGGATCCATGAGTACAAAGGATCATCGTCGTCTTCAGATTCGGACAACGAGAAGCCTTCAGCTCATGTTTCGACGAAGAAACGTTTGTTTGGGAGGAAGGAACCAGTGCATGCCGTCCTCGGAGGAGGGAAATGTATGTTCTCCTTGTCATTGCCAAGTTAACTTAGATCTTTATCTTGATAATTGTTTATGTTACTGTCCTGCAGCTGTATTTAGTTTGAATCTGTGATACGATTTCCTCAGCCATTTCACCTGGTTCGTGAAGATGACGGTGTATAGCTCCTTAAACGAATCAAATGTGTAATTGATAATGGGAGTTAAATCGGCAATATCACACTATGGTTTTATTGTTATGGAGACAGAGGTTGTGAGATAGGAGTTGGAGAAGCTGATTTAGTCAATGCAAAGATATAAATCAGCAATGATATGGATCATATTGGATGTTGCTTACTTTCTATTCTTTAACAACACTTTTGGATGTTCATTTT
Source organism: Musa itinerans (assembly GCA_001649415.1). Taxonomy (NCBI): domain Eukaryota; kingdom Viridiplantae; phylum Streptophyta; class Magnoliopsida; order Zingiberales; family Musaceae; genus Musa; species Musa itinerans. The sequence continues at coordinate 559,564 of LVTN01000014.1, read as the reverse complement.
TAATATGTTATTGGTCTTGTATTTTGTTTCCACAGAAATCGATGTCAGGTTAATATTCCTTAACATTATATTGCTTTTGTAGTATAATTTGTTCTCTTCTCGTGTTATGAAATTAACTCCAAATTGCTCCTCCTTTGGCTGTTTTTCCTCGACCCTTTAAGTTCTAGTAGCTGCCAACACTTTGTTCCTAATACTTGCTGAGTTAAGAACTTCATTTTCAAGGTTGAGATGTGACTTTATTCTGAGTCAACCATCCTATTTATGGATAAGCTTGCTTTTGTGTATACTCAAAATTTCCATGCTTAGAAAACTTTTTAAGTCAAGCCAGTAGCAACTTTGTCTACAACTCTTGGCTATTGTTTTGCTAACTCTAGATACTAAAAAGTTCATATCGTGCTGCCATTTAGGATCTAGCATGTGCTCTTGAATATGGATCAGATATAGGCGAGTTTTAAATAATGAGTTTATTGTGCTTTCAGCTGCTGATATCATACTGTGGAGAAATAAGCAGCAATCAGGCAGCATACTTGCTGGAGTTACTGTTATATGGCTTCTTTTTGAATGGATAGGCTATCACCTACTGACATTTATATGCCACTCTCTTATACTTCTACTGGCAATGTCGTACCTTTGGTCCAATGCAGCATTGTTTGTCAACAGGTATGAGCCATATTTTGTTACGAGCAAAGATATTATAATAAATTACAATATCTTTTGGCACTTACGGATTGCTTTAAAAGTAATGATTCATTAAGTTGCTACGGAGCAGAATTCTGTTGGATCATGGATATAATAATATGGCTTAAAAATATGTTTGCTTGTGTTCTGCTGAGAAGTGATGATACTTCAACATTGAGAGTTTATGTAAATTTCTCCTGCAAAATTAGTCATTTCGATGCTTGCTGATATACGAAGTGATTTGCTCATTGAAGTTCTATAGAGCATGGCCAATGGAGACATTTGGATCTTTTGTGTATGAACAATCTAATTCTTTAAAGAATAAAAAGGAAAGGAAAAGGGCATTTAAAACATTGCTCAGGCAAGCTTTGGAATTTGATGAATGTTTGTTTGTGGTCCCAAAATTCCTTTTCCCTAACAGTAAAATAAGCACAAGAGTTACTTGGCCATGGCCAGCCTTTTTTTTTTTTAACTATTGTTTGTGATTTGTGATGGCAGTCTTATTTTCTTGCTGAAGTTTTTCCTTGTTCTTGTTTTTTGATATCCAGGTCTCCACCAAAATTTCCAGAGCTTTTTGTGCCCGAGGACGTGTTTCTGAGCATGGCTCTTATTCTAAGAAACAAAATAAATGAAGTTTTTGCAATTTTCTGTTGTGTTGCTACTGGGAATGATTTGAGGAAATTTTTTAAGGTATGATTTAATACCTCCAAGCTTTCTTTTTTGCAGTTTGTGTCTTGACTACCAAATTTATATGCAGGTAATTGGAGGTTTGTGGATCCTTTCGGTAGTTGGTGGCTGGTTCAGTTTCTTGACTCTTTTCTACATTGGTCAGTTTCTTCTACATCTGGTTTGCATCATTATATATAGAATGTTAATTTCTGTTTAATCATCTAATATGCAAGATGTTTGGAATGCCAGAGATTTATCATCTCAATATACTTCTTTCAGCCTTTTGACCCTCTATATAGTCCTGGTTGCACACCAGAATAATAGCATTCAAATCTTTTGGACAAAACATGCTTCAGTGTGTAGGTTAAGGCTAAAATATCATGAATATGTCTCGTGAAGAAACAAATTAAACAATATGACACCAGAACAAAGAGACATAACAAATCAAGGCGATTGCCTCATAGGACTGGCCTGTGATGTAGATTGGCAAAACATACCGGTAAACGGTAAATGTCTACTGGACACAAGTAGCAGTAAAACTTGCAAGAGATTGTTTTATGCTGCGCCATATTTTCTATGCTTTAAGTCATAATCTTTCTTTTGCAGTTGTTTTAATTCTGTACACAGCGCCTGTTCTCTATGAGAAGTACGAGGACCATGTCGACACAGCTGCTGAGAAGGCAATGGTCCAAATTGACAAGCAGTATGCAGTCCTTAATGCCAAGGTACTCCAGAAAATTCCTGGGGGACGGCTTTCTTCCATAAAGCAGCACTGAAAAAGAAATATGTTTGGGGTAAATCTCTCCTAGAATTTCCTGCCACTGGCAGATCTGATGATTAATCCATGGAGGAGTCATTTTTTTGGAACATATCTGTAGGTGACAATAATACATCTCTTTACAGCCTATTGCACAGCTCTTAGATGCTTATTCTGAAGCAACTGCAGCAGTGCTATTTTACAATTATTACTGGTATTCTTTTCTTCATAATGTAAGAGTTTATTCAATACATTTTTTTCCTTGAGGAAAGACATCATTCATTGCATTGATATCTTGTTATTTGGTGTGTCTCCTCTCACTACTTCGCGCTGTTCATTATCCTCAACCTCAATTCAGAATTTTCATACATTATCTGCCATTATTCAACACAAGCTTTTCTTTCAAGCAGATTCTCATTTCGTCTACAGCTTGCAAAGGAACTCACAGAGTGTTATCTTCAAGTTTGATGTGGCTCATGATGCACTCAATTTCATACTATAGATGGTAGATCTAACCTAAGTAAATGGCACTCTTAACAGTGAACTACCTAACCTTAACCAAACAAATGGGAGAACACTAAAACCTTGAGAGTATACCTTTACATCTTCAACATATTTCTTTTTTTCTTTCTGTATAGATTACTTTCTAGATCTAATGTTCAGAATTGTGAATGTTCAGTTAAAGAGATTCCCCAACAAGAATCTCTTGCTACAGCTCATTACAAGCAGTCACTCAGGTAAAAGAAGAGACTATTACCGAACAGGAGTTGATTAAACATACTAAGAAAGCCATTCAGGTGCTTTCATCCCCATAAAGGCAATATTTTTTAGCTCACATAGTTGAACTCATCTCATATCTTTCCTCTAGAATCATGAATTCATTTCAGAGTTGGCATCATTCATTCACACTTTTGAAATGTCTTCTCTCATTATTTATTTGGTTTGCTAGTGCACTGTTAAACCAACAAACAGATCTCTTATTTGTAAAACAATTTGTATTACTAAAACTGTATAACAACATTGATGCATAAATGATGACAGTGAATAGTGCCAAAAGTTCTTAATCATTCATAAGAAGAATGATTAAGAACTTGTTAGGATGAAAGGATCCTCAAGCAATGCATGCTTTCCTGATTCTTACCTTAACAATGTCAACAGAACACTAGTAGAATTTTTCCCATCCAAGCTAGCCCATGTTTCTTACTTCCAGCCAAAGAAAGGGAAACTAAGGCTAAAGCTTATCTTGAGCAGCACATTCATTGTTCAGAATCTTCTTAAACAAACATATACAAGACTTCCAACATAACCAAGTGTAGTCAAGACAAGACCTTGAGACCTAAGCACTAAATAGTCCACCCTTGCATTCTTGGGATTTCAAAAGTTCAATGGACTCATATTTAACTTAACCAAGCACACAACCCCATAAAGATCTCTCCACTGAGAAACTAAAGAATCAAACATAGGATTCTTTAATCAAATTCCAGCTAAAAGAAAGCTTAATTTTGGGAACAAACAAAAGTGCTACGAGAACAGTAAGAAGAACATCAGAAACTGCAATTGAGTATAAGAATTGCAACAGTAAGCATCATAATTCTACAACCATGCAACTTAATCCAAAAGTATAACTCGATCAAGCTTTCGATTTGATCCTCCGCTCGGTAGCAGTCACAATATTCTACACAATTTTACTCAAAGGAAGCTCGTCCGTGACCCCAATCCGGAACAAAAAAGGCTCAGAATTTTGTCTTATACCTGCAATCGGAGTTCTCCACCGATCGGCTCTGAACGCTCACGGTGATGTTGCACATGGTGTACGCCACCATGTGGTGCTTGAAGACCCCAAGAATCGTCACCGTTCCGGGGAGTCTGGTGTTGGTGGAGAAGGGAACCGACCCCGAGATCACGTCCTTGTACAGGGTCGCGTCGGAGATGAGTCGGTCGGCCATCACCGTGAGAGACACGTTGGTCCGCACCGAACCCTCGGCTGGGACCCTCCCCGGCGGGATAACCGCCTCGCCGACGAGGCCCCCATGGTAGAAGAGCTCGGCGTTTCCGGTGTCGTAGCGGAAGCTCGCGCGGTTAGGGTTGGTGGCCGTTATATCGAGGTCTAGGGTGACGTTAAGATCGACGGAAAGATGGGGGACGTCGAGCCCGACACGGAGGGCGCCGAGATGCACCGAATTGATTGTGGTGACTGTGTGGCGGGGGCGAAATACGGTGAGGCCAAGGATGAGGAGGAGGAGGGCGATGCCAAGGATTACTGCAACGGAGATGATTACGCAGCGTCGAGAACACCACCGATGGTGGCGACGTTCCTTGGAGTCCATTACCGGTGGTCCGGTTCGGAGACAGGGGTGTCGCATTTAACTATAACTGTGGAGCCATCAGATAGTTATGTTGTTCCGGAGGAACTATTAATAATACTTGTTAGGCAAAGCAACGGTTAGATTTGATTGGTGGAGCATGTTACAGTGCTGTGAGGAATCAAAAAGCTACCTCGTGGGACCATCCAACCAGAAGGCCGGTAGAAAAGTGGGTACGAAATGAAAACCGGAGAAAAGCATTCAAATTGCATCCTTGGGTTGGTGGTTCTGTTGGGGGTTGGGTGAGCTGTCCATAACCATCAAGGAAAGAGGTAATAAATGGGACAGACGTACATCAGTTACTATTAATTCGGGCTCAGATATATTCTGTGTTACTACGGTTTTCCCTATAAATTGGAAAAAGAAACTCTTTTAAAATATTTTTAGAAACTAAATCTCTCAGAAATTTTTTTTTTTTGGTATCATATGGCAACCTATTTTGAAATCATAAGAATTTTTATTTTTGATATCATCAAATTTGGTTATCAATCTGACCTTATTTATCTTTTGAGTTATCGTGTCTAAAAAATAAAAAAAATTCTTCTTAAATTGATATGATCACGATTTAAGAAAAAATTATTGTGTGTATCTTATAAAAAAATTTTATGTCAATTGTGCATTTGACAGAATTTTTTTAATGATCAAGTCAGTATATCTTTAATCATTTTGAACATTCGGAGCACATAAAGAATTTAATATTTTTTACTCAATTTAAAATAAAAAAAATATATCTTTTTTAGTATAATGATGATGTAGCATGCCCAGTGTCATTTCTAAATGATTATGTGACATATATTGACTGAATTTTATATGTTAAATTTTAATTAGTTGAAAATAATTATCAGATCATTTGTCATTCATTTGTGTTTTGGGTATGAATTCATTTACTATGAAATATAATATCCATTTTGGGACCTCATAAATTGTATAAGAAAACAATTAAGTGGTGCTTTTATTTCTTTATTATCTTAGACAAATGCATGAATCATAATAGAGACGCTTTAGGTCTAATTGATTGCATCGCGTGATTCAAATTTTTTTGTCCTAATTACAAAGAGAAAACTTTAAGATACCTCAAGTGATTTAAATGTTTCTATATTATGGGGATATATCATAAGTAAAAAAAGATATTTTGAGTTTGAGTGTAATTGTGTCGAGCATTTCAAATATTTATTTATCCTATATACATGCATCATGTGCAAATGGGTTTGGTTTTAACGGATGCTTTGAATTTTATTTTGTCATGGGAAACCAATGTTATAATGTCACAAGCACAAACTATGGCTGAATCAATGTCACAAGCATAAAGTTTTTGAAAAAGTGGGGCATGTGCTTGGGCCACACTTGGGCTTGGGCTACGGTCCGATTGTGCAAGAGAGCCTAATTGGCATGGGCTTGATCGAGTTGGCCTAGTTGAACATTGGGCTCGACTAGCCTGAACTGATTAGTCGAATGATTTTGTCTAATACATGGTCTGATTCTTTTTGTTTTTGTCTTTTGCCTATTGAATTCAAACATGTGCTGATTAGGTATGCCTAATTGATAGTTTGTCTATATGTTTTTTATTATTTTTTTAAATTTTGTGTCATATGTTAAGGTTAAGTTTTTCTATTTAATCTGATTAAAATAGTATTATTATAGATTTTGATTATCCTAACTAATAAGATGATTTGGATATAACCAAGATCTAAGTCAAATTAGTCTTAATCTAGGTCATGGTTCACGGTGTGTCAAGACAGTAAAAATTAAATTGAGGGCATTCTGGACGAATGCTTTGTTAGGATATTAATAGGATATTAATGACACTAAGAGAGATGGTGAACCAGTGTAATAGTATTTTTAATCGATTTTAAAAATCAAACGATAAATCAACACATTTCAAAATTTTGATTAATCTAGTTAAAGTTATAAGTAAAGAGAATAAAACTAACTTATAAATAAAGGGCAAAAGAGACAAACTAATTTATAATGGTTTTGTCTTTTTGACCTATGTCCATTTTCAATCCATCTTCCCTTGAGGTCATCGGTTTTTATTATTAATTTTTTTTTAATAGGCAAAGATTAATTATCATTATTATAACTTTATCATTTTTTTGACTAAAGAGATAACATTTATACTTTCTTTTTATATAAGATCTCTTACCTTTTATAATTTAGAATTAAAATTAAAGTCAAGAGAGGAAGGAGACTCAAATGATGCTCAATGAGAGTTTATAATATTTTACTAGCTCGTGAATAGATGCCTCATCAACCAAGCATGAATGTGGTATTTATAGGCCCGAAAGACTTTAAGAATAAAGTCAAAATTTTAAATCTTTAAAATTTTGAGGTATGAGAAATACTATCGCTAGCACTGAGCGGTACTACCTTTGTAACTATACTACAAATCTAGACTTTGAAGATACTATTATTGATCTAGGTAGTACTATCACTACTATAGGGTGGTACCACCGTCGAAAAGGCTAACAAAGCATAAATAATACTTATCGACTAACTAAAGTGATATTATTGCTTGGGCCTGACTGTTATGAACTTAGCTGAAATTATCTAAATCGTGAGGCACCCTTACGACAAAGTCACAGACTTAGTGGAGTTGCCTAAGTCGTGATGCACCATTGCACCAACTTCTTAGACTTAATTAAGATTGCCTAAGTTATGACGTACTCTTATGATATACGTCTGCAAAGGATTAACTAATTTTCAACATTGCTCAGGTCTCATAGTATTGGAAAATCTTAGGGAGCATCATATGTGCAACAAAAAAACATACCAATCTGTCTAGTTATCTCAATATCCCTCTCGAGTAACTTATGACCGAGATTATTTAAGATCTATGTTTAAAGGCGAATTGGTCTCATTATCGTGATCTCATCACGATCTGATTCTCATTGTATATGTCCAAGAACATCACAATATATATATGTGTATATGCAATAATCAATATAAAATAATAAAATACTAAAATATAATAAATAAAAAGACTGCGTGTCAAGTCACACGTACCATCACTCACGTGATTGGCTTGTATGGCACCTATGACTAGCACTAGCAGGGGGATAGGGAGATTTGAAAAAAAAATTTAAGGTAAATTAATCATATGGGGACATGACTCTGCCATTAGGCTAGGAGTTGGAGTTGGTGGTGGAATAAAGAGTGGAAAAGACAAAGAGTAAGTAGAACCGGGTGTGCCTCTTTGTTGTGCTAATTGGACCAATTGTGAAAGGTAAAGAGCTTCAAACTAGAATGTTCTCCTAAGAAATTAAGCCTGCTAAGTTAAGCTGTGAAAAGCTTCAGCAGATATGGTTACAATTTCAAGTGGTAGTGCTATAGGTTCAACTAATGGTGGATTGATTATCGAGTCTTGGAATAATCAATGAAAGAGTAAAAGGTTGGATAGTTGGAAGGTGGGGGGAGCCAATTAAAAGTATAGGTTGAATAAGTTATGGGAGAATTGAGATTGGTGCATTTGGTAGTAGAGTGTTTAGCATGGTTAGGCTCGGACCCTCTTTGTCCATTCAACCCATCGGGTAGTTTAGGGTTTAGCCTAGATGGTCTCATGAAGCTTTCCTGAGACATTTGGATCACTCTCCTTCTAGTGGTAATCGATTAGTGCATATTTTGGAGAAACGATTCAAATCTAATCGAGATTTGGGTGAAGTTAGTGTCATTCTAGGTCATGGTTCACGATGCGTTGAGCCTACAAAAACTAAGTCGAGGGCATTTCCAATGAATGCTCCTCTAATGATCAAGTTAGGTTTAGGGGTTTAGATTAGTCAGACTAGTCAATTAGAGCTTATAATGAAATTATGTTTAAGAGCATACCTAAGATCGATTTTATAAGTGATATTGGAGATAATTAAGCACGGGATTGTCAATAGTAAAAGATGAACATGTAGCATTTCGAGTTGACACATAGTGTGATATTTGTCGCAGCATTTCGGATGGTCAGCTATTCAGCACCGTATCATTTGTGGTGACCATGTGTCTCCAGATCCAACTACCACGTGTTGGTCATATATGACCAATGTGGTCTTCTAATGGTCAACCATATGTCATCATATGGTAGTCATGTGTCTGCAATGTAACATTTTGTCTATCGATTAGGCTATCCACTAGTGAGGTTGAGGGTTTCTACTTGATTTGTCATGATGTCATTGTAATGTCAACATAAGATCCATAAAATGTCTCATGAGGAGATATTCAAAATGATTATTTTTCTAATAATTAGGTCTTTTACGTAAGATCTTTGAAAAAATCTTCCTGTTAAGGATAAAGAAAATGCTAAGAGAAATTCTCTTTATCATATGAGTGCATCTCATATTTATTTTAGGGCAATTGAGGCTAGAATAAATTTAGTCGAAAAAGAAATTACAACACTTGAAAGGAAGTGATTGTTGCATTAGGTCGGTTTTGAGGCTCAAAATTATCTTTCACCAAGGAATAATGAGAACTTCTTAATGTTAGTGACTAGTAGGATTGTATGTTATCACTAATTGTATCAATTATGAGAGAAGAGGGATGATGATTGCATTATCCAATTATGAGTTAGACTTATCAGGGGAGGCAAAGAAAGACTTTAATAAGTATAATAACTCAAGTGAAACTCTCCGTTGAAAAAGAGACTTGGTGTTCATTTTGGACCTATCATTGATAGTATAGATCCAGGATCAATTTAGATGCTCTTGAAGAGGAAAAAATAAATACCATGATCCAAGACTAATTATTATAATGAATATTGAGATATGGATAAAATATTTTTTTATGAAAATTTATATACTTAAGTTTTTTATGATATTATTTAGAATAGCCTCTAAAGTGTTAGCTTGATACAATCAATTATAATCGTCAGTTCAATTTAATAAAACTAGTTTGACTTGACCTTTTTTTTTTAATTGTCATGTTTGAAAATATAATAAATTCTTCTTAAGACAATTTAGTCACTTCTTAAAAGATTTTATCTACATCTCTTATCTCATATATTAGAAAGAATTATGCATGTTCGATAAATCTTCTCTAATAATCAAGTTAATGTGAGTTTATTTATTTATGAGGTCAAAAGTCAATAAAAAGTTTAATATTTTTTAGTTAATTTAAAATTATAACATACCCAAGAATATTTAATATATTATCAAACTTATAATTATTAATATTTTCTTTTCGTACAATGCTGATGTTGTATCTTAATTATGATTTGTGATATCTTCATCAAAATATAATATGTTCAATGAATATTATTAATGAGATTTCACGTATTAATTTTTTATTGATAAAAAATAATGATTATATTCACTTTAATAATAAATATTAATTTGAAAATTCTTTTAACTTATACCCAATTTAATATCCTAATCATATGAATCTTTCCAGTTGAAAATCATTTAAATATTAATTTTTTTCCCACTCATGTGTAGTCTCTTTCTATTAATTCGTGCTCCATTACTTCTTCGAGGACAAGAAGTTACGTTGAACTAGTGGATCAAATTGGACTATCGTGACTGCACTGTTGTAGGCTCCATGGTTGACCCCACAATGCACGTGAAGGAGATAAGCCAGAAAATTATATACATATATATATATATGTATATGTATATATATATATATAGTGAATTTTCTTTTCTTTTTTTTTGTTGTCAATTGACGAGTAGTAATCTCTTTCTAAGAAAACGTTCACTTTTATATGCGATGGATTTTTATATAATAAGAGAGGATTATGGAATATTTGACTTACAGCTATTAAAATAATCTTTATTAAAAAAAATCCATTATTTAATCCAGCTTCTTTCAATTCTACAATTTGACCCTTTTCTTCTTCATATAAGAAGGGGAAATGGTGATGTCATCAAATTGGAAGGGGGTGAAGATGGTGGTGTTCTGAGACCATGAGGTCATCTGGTCTTTTAAGGTTGTTTGAAGATGGCTGGCCTAAAGCAGCTTTACCAACTCAACGCTGTTGTAATATGATTTTATATGCATCAAGTGGCCTTGTCTTTAAGATTAGCATATCCCAATAGCTGCAATCCTATTCCTATGTTCTCTTCATACAGAAGAAGTAAAGGAAACATCAAAAAGGATGATTTCCCTCTCTGCTTTTTTTTTTTTTTTTTCTCTTCTTCCATCTCATCTCATCTCATGCTATTGACTATATGTATTCCTCCTCATCATCTATTTGTTGGACACAAGCTTCACATGAGATGGATGCCCAAGAGAGCCCACCAACCTTCTAAACGGAAGCCCAATAGCCATAGAGCAATCTAACCTATGAGCAAGGATCCTCTAGACCCAAACATCTGCTCCAGGAGTATCACCATGGCCATGGCAAAGGATGCGTCGAGACCTGGCTGCACGATCAGGCGGAACACGTCGTGACCAAGGGTGATGCCGTGGACAGACTCCTTCCTCTTGATCTCCGCCAATTGCTGCCGCCTGTCGTCGTAGACGGCGCAGCAGCGGTGCGAGTAGGAGCCCTCGATGTCATAGGCAAGGCACGACTTGGCGCCGGAGCCGCAGGGGGTCACCCGTGCCAGCGCCTTGGAGTGCAGGAGGCCTGCGTGCTTCTTGACAGCAAACCGGGGATTGACGGCCTCCTCGCCGTTGTAAATTAGCCAGTGGTCACCGAGGCTAAGCTTCTGCACGTACAAATGAAGTGTCATGAGCCAAAATGTTCGGCATACTAACAAACACATACTGCTATTTCAGATTTTTAGCTTTAAATATTTTCAGACAAATTTTCTTATTAAAAAAATAAATGTATATATTCCCACAAACTACAATATTAGACAAAAAAAAAGGAGTAATATTCTTCGCTTTTCATTTTTAAGAAAAATCTTTTTTAAGTGTTTTGAAGAGGCAATTCTTTATTTCAATTCACACTTTTCGAAAACAAGCAACAGAAACAAAAGTTGCAGATCCACAAAAATGGGCCAGAAATCAATTAGGAACGAATTCAAGAACCCCATCATCGAAAACCCAAGAACACACACTTCCAGATCCAGAGATCAACCCCTTTTCCGTACCTTCCTCCGGATCGTGAGCAGCGGCCTCCCGGCGGCGTCCATGAGAACGACCTCACCTCTACTCCCCGCGGAGTAGTTATCGACTCGAAACACCAAGTTCCCCTTGGAGTCGTACACCGTGAACCCATTCCCGTTGAAGAGGAGCGACTTCCGCCACACGGTGAGCACCTCCGCCTCCGTGGCCCTCGCCCCGCCGGCGCAGGGGAACTCGTCCCTGCGCAGCTCCGCGACAGCCGCCGCCGCCGCCGCCGCGTTGGGGTGCACCTTCGTCATCTTCGCCGAGAACCGAGAGCGATCGAGGAAGAGGAGGAGATGAATGAGCTCGCTCGTCGCCGAGAGCTTTGAGGGTATGGGTGAGCGTATGTGCGACATATATAGGTTCAACGAACGAGAACGCACGTGTGAGGCAGGTGAGGATGACATCCTCTGCGGCACTGGAGCACTAACGGAAGGATTATGTAGTTAATTGAGGAGGGTTTAGATTAACAGTAATAATAATCATAAGGGAACCTGGTGCTAATTAAATGGGGATACTGAGACACGTGGCAGGATGAAAGCAACCGGTGATCAAATGGTGGAGCGCTGACAAATAAGTGGGTTTTTCTCTAATTCATTATTATTTAGATATAATGTTGCTTGCTAGTCCAAGAGTCAAATAAACAATAGTTGAGCACTTTATTAGCATACTTAATTCTTGATGTCGATGCAGAGAGAGAGAGAGAGAGAGAGAATTCGAGGTTATTAAAAAGTACTGAAAAATGAAAAATTAAAAGTAATTAGCCAATTGGAGGGAATTTATATGTATATGCTTGTAAGTATTTTCAATCTTTGTTTTGTATCTCATGAAGATGAATAAAAGGAGAAGAAAATAATTTACTAGTTAGGTAGTTGAAAGATTTATCATGAATATTTATTATAAATATATAAATTTGATATAATATGGAGAATTCTATGCGGAGCTAACTTGTATTAAAATCGATGTTGAGTGAGATTCAGATCCTTTTTACACTTAATTTAGATTTTTAATATAATAAATTGAGAGTCTAAATGAAATAATCTAATTCTAACTTTTGTAGTTGACTTTATGTTTTTAGCAATCAGAATAAATATTTGATAAAGTATAAAAAATATTCTTTGAATAATTTATATTCGATGAATTCTGACATGATCGGATTGACGATGTCATGTATTGAGTGGAGATAAATATTTCCTATCAATGTTATAGTAAATTTGATTTTTTTCACATGAGTGCCAAATACTCACACTAACAAAAATAGTTTTCTTTTTTTTTAGAGATAAAACTACATAAAAGAATTATTCTTAATTGATTTTTTCAATCTATTAATCATATGAAGCATGAAAACAAAAGGACATTACATTTGTTTCTAAAAGTGAAATAGAAATCAAAATTGGATCTTAGAAACAGGCACTGCTTTGTTGATATGGGACCCCATTCATGTTCCAAAAAGATTGCAAGTGTTCGATTTTAACCTATTGCTTTATTGATTGGGAACTCGATTCCATTAATTTTAGGTCGGCCATGAATTGGATTATTTTACTTAGGTGGTGACAAATAAAACAGGTAAAGGTAAACTCCAATCGATTCCACCAATTTGGAATATACATGTAATGCTCCTTGATAAAGAATATATTCGTGTGCCCACTGAGGAATTCTCTAAGCATTAAGTGGGTGACGAAATGAGTGAATCTTTACTCCACAATGGCCATCATCAACCAATCAAATTGCTTTGCAAGTTGAATGCCAAATGCAACTCTCTCCTCTCTTCCTTTTGCCATCTGTTGTATTGTCCGGCAATCCTCTTCCTTAAATGTAAGTTTAGATTATTCTGTAATTGCTTATTAGCTTAGAACTCATGATCATATGATATCAACCCAAATTAACACAACTCTAGAGAGAAATTCTACCCTTTTTTTTGTGTGCAAATAGTACATAGTGAATTATATGATGAGATTTCAGGCTCTCAAACTAATATAAGTTAGATATATTACTAACAGATTAATATTATAGATATAAAATTTATAATGGATCCAACAGTTAAATCTAATTAACTCATATGTATATATGTTATTCATAATGATTTATTTATCATGAAATCTTATAATGTAATTTACGAAAAGATTATGAAACTTTTTAAATCTACATAAATTCAAAGAAGAGGCTGAGCCATCTAGATGACATATTTTTGCTAAAATCATATTATTTCATCCTTTTGTTTCTTTCTCTTCAGGCAGGTTTCTCTCTCTAATTAAGACCTGAAAGAAGGGAATGGATTACCTTGAACTCTACAAAAGTTTAGAATGTAGTTTAAAGGACATATAATCATGGATCATGTTTCATGCCTCTTCTAATGAGGATTAATCATTTGCATTGTTAATTTTTATACTATGATAGGTTATTAGATTGTGTTCTACCTAAAAAAGTTATCAAACTAGTTTTCTGTAAAATTAGTTTTATTCCCTCATTTATTTGCAAGCTTGACCTCATGGTAAGAAGATCACATTCTGGCCTAATTTTCTTTGATTTACCATGAATCAGTAGTGCTTTAAATGTACCTTGCTGATTAGATGGCACATTCTTGTCTGCATTTCTGGATTTGAAAGCACCAGATTAGGTACTAAAACTGATGATTCCTCACATAACATATATATAATTACTAGGGAAATATTAAAGCCTATCCTAGATGCCTTGTGTTTATTCAAGGCAAACCATTATTTTTTACTTATGCTATATGATTCTAAAACCTCTTCTACTTGTGTGGTGGAAGCTTAATGACCCATCTAAGTTCAGAGAATTACTTTACAAAGTTAACTTTTTCAAGCAATACACTAAAATATGTTAGCTGTAACAAAAAGTCCACTGCTGTAGTGGACTGAGCACTGAAGATAAAGTCAGTCAAAGCTTAGACAAAGAGTGCCAATTAGATAGCATGAGTTTACTAATACTACTGTACTTAAGGACTATTAGAGCTCACCAAGTCATGCTTATAAAATAATGTTATCATCTTCTAATTTTTAGTTTAAATGGATCCAATTGTCAATGAACAAGATGCATCATGAGAGTAAAAGATAAATTATTAGTGCACCCAAAGCTAAATAAAGGTCAACCAAAGCTAACAGTCTACTTATTAGTGCAACCTTAAACTATACATGACCTCATAGATTAACTTTAAATGGAAAATGTAGGCAGGAAAAGTCAACTGTGCAAGCAATATGTCACAGTGGTGGCAATCGAAAGAATGAGAACAGGATTCCAACTTTTGCAGAAGAAACAAAATCTAGGAAAAGAAGTAAAATGAAGCTTGTTCTTTGTGTCAAGATCCCATTGGTTGTAGCACTTCATGGTCCCTAAATGCTGTAGTTGAAGTCTTTATCAAAGGAATATTGTAAAAGACAATTGCTGGGAACACTACACCATGTGAAGGCAGGAGGGGGTGGTGGTGGGCAGATGGCAGTGCAAATGTTAACAACTATGAAAATGATGCATGCACATGATTTCTCCAGGTAAAGAGGAAAAGAGGGAGGAGGAGGGGATGGTGGTGTCTGCACAACAAAATCCACTGAACCTGTTTGTTTGTTTGTTCATGCACAGCTGCTTGTGTCTTGGTGATTCAAACCAATCCTTTCCTTTCCTGTGGTATGGCTCCTCACAACAAAACAAGCTTGAGATTTTGTTCATGCATGGGCCAAATAAATCCTTTCCTGTATCAAGCGAGTTAAAAAGGTTGCTAGGATTTAGATTGTGTGATAACGTAATGCAAAAAATAGTCTTCCTCACTGATTACATTTACTGATACACCTACCGAACCCTAAATATAGATTCAACCTTCACTAAGAAGCTTCATAGATGTTTGTCTGGAAACAGCTTTTTGCAGCCCCAGGATCATTGCTTGTCTTTGCAGGCAGTTCTCTTGGAGGGAGCTTTACCTTTGTGGAACGTAGTTAGCAAAGATCAACTACCGAGAATTGTTGTTCAGCAGAAAGGCTACACTAACCTTCTTCACCTATGTTGATGGATACATCTACTGAACAATCAAGGCAGATTCAAGTTTCATTAAGAAGCACCGGAGATGTCTGTTAGAGCACTTCCTTTTTCGCATCATCCCTTGCCTTTGCAGATATTGCTCTTAAGTGGGTACTTGATCTCCCACCAACAGAAACCTTTACTGATTTCATGTCCTGATATTTCTGCAAAACCAGTCATCTCACATGGATTTTGTCGGCATTGAACACTCGAGAATGTAACTTATGACTTGCACCAACTCTCTGAAAAGAATCTAATCACCACCTACCTATAAGAGCGAGGATCCGCCTCCTGTGACTTCTCCAGCGAAAGGAGATGAACACACGAATTTATGCAGTAGCTGCAATGCCAAGAAAGAGCAGCCAGTGAAATTTCCAGTTAAAAGTGTTAAGACAATAACTCAGTGTTTACTAGGCTATTGATCTTTGCAAGCATTACTATGTTCATCTCCTGCAGAATGTGTGGTATTCAGTCGCAACCATTACAGTGCATATAAACTAGATGGAGTGTTGCAACATGTGGTTTATACATCAAGGTGCATCTCCTTCAGAGATTTCTCCACGTGGATGGGGAGGCATGACAGCTAAAAGAAAATATTGGAAGAATTTGGAAGGAGTAAAGAGTGAATGATGTTGAAGAAGATGTCGAGATCTTATAGTTCCTTTTAGCATGCTGTGGAAGCTGTTGAACGAATCATGTAGTTTTCAGGGGGTGACATCCTTGTGGTCTTCCACAGAGAATAAGTGATGGGAGGAAGATGATCTCTAAAAGGGACATGTCAATCATTCTTCTTCCTTCCTATTCTGACCAATGAGAGGTTGGTCTTCAATCATCAGAAACTTGGCTCAACAAAAATGTGATGATATGTCCTAAACTATGTCAGAGATGATATCCTGTAGTGACATTATAAAAAATGTTGGGGACAATATGTCAGTGGGTTGGTCAGATTTGAATCAAATGGGTGTTTTCCGTCAACAAAAATATGCTCATGCCAAAGATGAAATAGGTGAGGTGAGAAATTCTTCACTCAAATGTATCTTATCGAACGTATTTGCGTAGTAATGACATTAAATGTATAGTTTCCTGGTTTAGTTTTACTGGAAGTGAAAGAAAACTTAAATTGATATATATAAGCTTGATCAATGTATTATTATGATCTCCAACTTAATTGGGTGATTTTCCTATAGAAGTTATCTTTTTTTTTCAAATAATGCTAATAGTTGTATTTTTCTTAGGTAATATCTTATTTTTTTATAATTTAATAAATATCCATTCATTTTCCACCCGTCACGGCTTACCATTATCACAATGTCCTTGTCTTGCCTTGCTTGGTGTGAATAGGAGACGAAGGTAATGAGCAAACAATATCGGTGGGGGGACAAAAAAAGGAATAAATATTTATGAGAATACAAAAAATAAAAATATAATTGAGAAAAAACCAAAAGAAAGTTTCCTTCAAGGAAATGATCCATTTAAGTTGATAAGTTCACAGGATATGCTACTGTGTGAATCTACCATAGGAAACATCACACTAAGGTATAAGCTACGTTGTTTCCAAAGTCTTTTGGGCCGGCCTAACATTATACATTTGGCCCACATGAAAACCATATTTTTATCAGGCAATTTCAATGAAAATTTAGAGGCAACGAAACCAAGTTAATTAATTTAAACCAAGAACTAATTATTATAACATATAATATATTATTATTTATGCTGAGTCGGACACTACCGCGCTCTTTTTTTGGGGTTTTGTTTCTCCTTTTAATTTAAAGGAGCGAAGGGGAAAGGGGAGGGCAAAGCTTCCGAGTGTAGCGTACACAAGACTCGGGATTGGAGGGAACCCGAGATGCGGGGCTTCGCGGGGGCTTCGGCTCCGCCTGCGAGGCGGCGGTGGAAGGGGCCGGCGGTGGCGGTGCTCGCTCTCGTCGTCGTCGTCTTCTCGCTCCTTGTCCCCCTCGCCTTCCTCCTCGGCATCCATAGCCACTTCCCCTCGGGTGAGTCACCGACACTGTTAGGGGTCGTTTCTATTGTTACGTCTCTCAAAAACCCTAAAGTGTCTTTATCCGCTTTGGTGGTTTCTGCAGGTAAATTGGCTGGCGATCTCTTGCCCTCGGTGAGTCTATAATGCATCCGAGAAACATAAAAGATTTATGACTTTAATTCAAAACGTTCTAGTTGATTATAGAAATATAGAAATAAAAATGTACGTGCATGATCTCGTAATCTGTATTGGTGTAGATAAGGGTGGCCATTCTGAGATATGGTTATATAGAATGACATAGCAGATTATGATCACAGCTACAAACATGGGCAGCTTTATGAATTGATGTAGCTAGGTTCAAAGTTCAAATAGAGTCCTACATGCTGTATTATTCTGCTCAAGTCCATTTTACAGAATTAGTTGGAAGCCATTTGAAGTTGTCTGAAATTGATGTTAAACGATCCTCAAGTTATTCTTTACTCGTTTTAGGATGTTCCCATATTTAACTGCTTATATGGTACCTAATTAGCAAAAAAAAAAAGGAGATATCTATAATTAAATTAAGATGCTCTGGGTAATGTTTAAGTACATAGTTTTTATTACATCATATCAATAGGATCTTATTAGTGTATTTATTCACTGGATTCGATGCTCTTGTGTGAAATTTCGTAGTGGTGCTCCAGATAATGTTTAAGGATAATATATCTATAGGATCCTATCAGAGTATCTATTCACTAGGTTCATTGTCCTAGGATGTAATTTGGTAGCACTATGTATAATGGTATCTATGGTAGAATTAATATTTATGAAACAGCACAAGCATAGTAGCAAAATTCCAAGCATTTATCTGTTTTGGTGCATCTTGTATTTTAATTCATATTCTCTCTTTAAGGTGACACAGTAGGAGCTCTACCAGAAAATGGAGTTTTGTTGCCTGTTTAGCTATCAGGTTTCTTGATTAGAATTTCACTTTTCTTAGTGGTTTGAGTTATCTATTGAGGAGAGAATGGTTAAGGTTTTCAGTAACGGTTCATAGTTCAATTGAAATGGAATAACTAAAATCACTAACTCACTGGCCTTCATAAAATAGAATTCTGTAATCATCTAGAACTTTTTGAATTAAAATAAATATTTAAACAATTCATTAAAATTAAGAATTTAAAATGTTGTTGCATTATTTTTATTCAAGTCACTGATATACAAACATCATGAGTCAAGTTCCCTGGTTTAAAATAGCATCAAGACATAAATTGCTGACAACTAGAGGTGAAGTGATTTTGCGGTAGTCTAAGGCTTCCTGTTCGAGATTATTAATGATGGCATCCAAATTTTAACATTGAAGAAGTCTAAATTATTGACAAAAGGATTTTCTCTCCTTGTAAAGTACAAAAATTGATTTGATTATTTTTTGTACTACTGGTTGTAAAATATTAACAAGAATTGCTTAATACTTGAAGCCTTTGGCTCTGCACCTCTGAGGAAGTCAAATAATGATGTAAAGTGTTTCATATAGATTTTCATAAGAGTATCTGTGTGCTAAATTCAATTGTGGGGACCTGCTTTGTGAAGTGCTTTAGTAGTTACAGTTGACTTTTTTTGGGCAAAATAACCTCATCTTGAAGTTTTAGACATTTAATAGCCAACTGTGTTAACATATTAGTAGCAATTATTGGTCTGCATTTTCTACTTGGGCCTTAATAGCTAGATAAATTTTTGTGGTTCGCCACTATTTAGAATTTGCATTGTTTTCTTTTCCTTTTATTAAATTAGATCAGTTTTTTTTTGTTTCTTACAACATCCACACTTCTGATACTGATATAAGAATGTTAATTTTCTCATTGCTTAACATCAGGAAGTTAAGAATAATCACATTACAAATTTTAGTAGCCTTGGTGTCCAATCCACATCAAAGAGAAATAGTACTACATCCAACTTTCGACCAGTGAATGTGACATTTCATGAAGAAAAAGATACTAGGAGCCACCACAAATCAGAAGATGCCACCTCTCAAATGAAAGGTATGTGGGTTTTAATTCTCAGTCCCATAGTTTGCATTTGTGACATTAACCGCCTCATATTTGGAATCAGGAGTTGAGTTTTATTGGAAGAAATATATACATTTAATGCAATTAAAATTAAAGATGTGTCCCTTTAAAACTTCACAATTGCATCAAAATTCTATAAATTTTGTTGAAATATCCTTTATATATATTTTTAATGTGCATCCTCTATTTTAAGCTTTTTTTACATATGCCCTTTTGAGGGATTTATATGCAAAAACTTGCAACCATGAAGATATATTTTTGCATGTCTATAATGGAAAAATCATTTATGAAAAGACACCCAGTATTTTAAAGGGGTGTTTACGTAATTACAATATCCTCTGGGGTCTAATCTGAAAGGATTGTTGTGCAAAAATGCACCAGTTTTCTTGAAAATGGCACTGATTATGTTGGGATGACCACTATAAATCGACCAATGATGTATATTATCTTCACTGGCTTGATCTTTCTTCTATTATTTAATTTAGAGGAGTTGACTTTTCTATGTTGTCTGTTGTGTGCAGCGTATTCTACATCACAATTAGCTCCATCAGAACCACTTCCAACTTTGAGTGCTAGAGTAAGATATTGTTCTCGAGTAACAGCAAACATTCATGTTTTAATTGCTTACATTTTTTTAAAATGAACTTAAATAAAAGTAAATATGAGTTGAATAATACATCTGATGTGTTACTAAGCTCTCTTTTGCTGAACAAAATATTCTCAGCAAGGTAGTTCCTTAACTTTAATTATTCCCTAATTTTATTTTTTATATTTTATATTCAGATTAATGAATTTTTAGAAAGCACTTGGCACCATAGATCTCATTCTGACCTTTATTTATAATCTTTGGGATAACTTGCATGCATAATTCTTTAGAATAATGACAGATCTACCAAGAACAAGTTTGGCAGTTTGCCTGGTTATGAAAGTGGAAGACCTTGTCAACCTAAATTTGGGAGTTACTGTCTCTGGTCCATAGAAAATAGAGAAGCAATGAAGGATTCTTATGTGAAGAGACTCAAAGATCAGCTTTTCATTGCCAGAGCTTACTATCCAATCATAGCTAAACTTCATGGGCAAGAGAAATTAACACGTGAAATAAAGCAGAATATTCAGGATCATGAGCACATGCTTATGGTGGCTATTTTAGATACAGATCTTCCACCGGCGTAAGTGATTTGCTTTGGTTTTTGTTAGAAATATCATCTTTTACTATTACATGCCTTATTTTTTATTTATGGTCTTGATGTTGTTCATATGAAACCTTATTATGTGAGAATCTATTTACTGAGCAGTCAGATCCAAGGAGTACCATTGTTGCACTAATAAATGGTTGGAATCCTCATCTCAGCCATCCTGAGTTTCTAAGAGTAGAATGGATCAACTAGGAATATATTAGTCAGGGTGAGAGACTTACAGTATTTTCTCTTGTTGTTAGTGTTGGAAAGAAGATAGATAGAATGGATCAAACAATTGCAAGCGCCAAGACATGCACAACAGATTGCAATTATCCTGAAAAAAAGCTCAGGCAAATACTTGATTCCATTGAGGATGAAGCCAATTTCCATATGATGCAGAGTGCATTCCTCTATCAACTTGGTGTTCATACCATGCCCAAAAGTCTCCATTGTTTATCTATGAGATTAACAGTAGAATATTTTAAGTCATCATCGAGGGATATGGAGCACTTGCAACCAAGCAAAACTGGCGGCTCAAAATTATTTCACTACGTCATTTTCTCAAGAAATGTATTGGCAGTTTCAGTAGCTATAAATTCAACAGTGGTGAATTCTAAGGTATGGGAACTGTTCCTTTTTTCTTTTGAGGTACTTCTGTGGAATGGATTATGTCTTATAGCCATTGATTATCTTGTTTGTCCATGTTTCGTTAGGTCACTAGAAATATTATTTTTCACATTGTAACCGATGCTCAAAACTACTATGCTATGAAAGTCTGGTTTGCCAGACACTCTTTTGAAGAGGCAACCATTCATGTCATCAACCTTGAAGAGCCTAACCTGCAGAATCTCAAGGAGGGTCTAGTGCAGCTATCATTGTCTGAAGAGTTCCATATCTCTATCCACCAAAAGGACCAACCAGCTGCACACATTAGAACCGAGTACATATCAGTATTTGGTCACTCACACTTTCTTCTTTCAGATATATTTAGGAGTCTGAAGAAGGTGGTGGTTTTGGACGATGATGTGGTTGTTCAGCGTGACCTATCACCACTATGGAGCCTTAACATGGAAGGGAAAGTGAATGGTGCAATGGAGTTTTGTGGCATGAGACTGGGACAGCTGGAAGCATATCTGGGCAAAAATAACCATAATGCAACTTCTTGTGTCTGGATGTCTGGACTAAATGTTATTGATTTAGAGAAGTGGAGGGAGCATAATGTCACAGGGATGTTCCTGCAGCTACTCCAGAATGTAAGAAATTTACTACATTGCTTTTAACTGTTTCTCTTTAATGCTCAAGAATTTGAGGTCTACAGTGAAGAGGGCATTGCTTTTTCTCTCTTAAATGTGTATTCAAGAAATGAGCTGCTTTCATCCATTGCAGAATTTAGAGCCAGACAATGTTCTTTTTTGTGGCTTAATATAATGGCATTTAGTATTTTGTTTGTTTCATTCAATCTCAGTTTTGATATTTTCATCTTTTCTTTAGGTCAATAAAATTTTGCCCATCTTGTGTCCCTTTCTCATTGATGATCAAATCTATCCAATTCTTTTCTGTTTTAATTGTATAGATAGGCTTCTCTGGAGAATGCTAGATATTACCTCTGTAGTGGTGATCTAAATGGATACCCCTACTTTGGTTTTCTTCTCAACATGGATAAATTCTATTCAAAATTTCCACAATTAAATTGTAAAGATGGGCTTATCTGAAGAATGCTAGATATTAACTCTGTAGCATTATCTAAATTGATACAGGGTCTGATTGATGACTACTCTCTCTTGTAAATGGCATAGAACTGTGCCTAGATTTTCGATGCCTAACCTGAGTTTGTATTGAGGCGCACTGATATGTAGTTTTATTTCCCTACTGACATTTTTTGTTCTTCCCATCATGACAGTTGCAAACGAATGGTGAAGTATCTTGGAGAGCTGCAGCACTACCAGCGAGCTTACTTGCATTCAGCAATCTCATATACCCTCTAGAGAAGAAGTGGATTCTATCAGGTCTTGGCTATGACTATGGAATCAGTGAGAATGCTATCAAGAATGCTATATTACTGCATTATAATGGCAATATGAAACCTTGGCTTGACCTAGGCATACCAAAATATAAATGGTACTGGAAGAAATTTCTTGCACCTGGCAGTCGGTTCATGGATGAGTGCAAAGTAATCTTATAGCTCTCATCATTGGAGCTTATGAAATTTTTGGATATTCAGGATTTAGGCAAGGGACTGATAATCTTATAGGTTTGGATTATGTATTGACAAACTTGGAAAATGAAACTAGGTAATAAATCTTGCAGAAGCAGAATAAATGAATGATAATATAAAAGGGCCACTAGGGAGTCTCTTGGAAGTGCTGAAGATCTGGCATTGGTTCATTGTAGTTGAGAAATGTTTGCTGTATGGCATTTGTAGTTGCCAAGTGGGATGAGGATTTCAAACGATGATTGCACATTGGACATCATACCAATGTTTTCTTCAGACGGATGTTTGAAGTCGGTGCAAATCTTGATTTCACCTTTCTCCATCTGGAAGTGGCTGACCGTATTGACCATATTGCTCTGTGGATTGTTCCTCTAATCTTCTCCCACATTTTATACTCTGGTAACATTTGATTCCCAATGAGGGCCATGTCCTATTCATTTCGAAGTCAGTTTCTTTGTTACATGATATTTTTATTTGCATATGGGAAGCGTCAAACACTTTGTGCTGTCAGAGTCGAATCATTAGATTTCATCTTGTTTGCGACTGGGAACAGTTTGCATAAAGAAGACGTAATATGTTATATAGCCTCATGATACGCTAAAATATGGACTTGTAGGCATGCCAGGTGATATCATGAATCAAAATTTTCACTGCATTGCCAGAACCAGGTGACATGATTTTGTGATGTTAATTGCTGCATTGGCGATGAACTTGACAGGCCCAAAGTGCGGTAAAAAAAATGTTTAGTTTGTAGATATGCTGCTGCTGCGTAGAGCAATACTATTGAGTTTTTTAGATGCGCAGATTTTAGATTAACCTGAATCTTTTATATGTTACATTGATGTTCTTAATGCTCCATTAGTGACTATGATCGGCAGGCTTTGACTCGTAGAATCCATCGTGTTCATTACTGGTAGTCAACTCTGATGTTTCATCACATGATTGATTGGACCAGAAGTGATTGCCTCTCTCACTGCACGAAAAGGTTAAATAGAAAACCTATTTCACAATAGAAACCTTAACAATCACAAATGCATATGATATATGAAATAAGATTGCAACAATTGTTGCTACAGCTTTCCGATAACCAGCCAAGAGGCAAAAAAAAAAAAAAGAAATAAATTATTTTTCTCAACAACAAAAATAATAATAAATAGAAGGCCCTGAAAAGAGCCACTTATATCGGTCTTCCCCTCCTCCCCCCATCACTACCCTCACTTATACCAGCTTAGCTATCTGTTCCCCGCGACCTTGCGCCTAAACATAGGACGGCGGCTTCGGAAGATTGACAACCTCGCCACAGAGCAGCGCGTTGTCCGGCATGTTGTACTCATCCCTCAGGGACCTCGCCGGCGACTGCACGGTGAAGTAGAGCTGCTGCCCCAAGTAGCGCCTCTCCCACAGCTCCGACCGCAGGTTCCACATTCCGGCGTTGTCGAACGTCAGCATGACCGCCGACCACGACCTCTGGTACACCTGGATCGTGTGCCGGCTCACCGCGTCGAGCAGGTTGTAGGTTTTCCGGCTCGCCGGCGTCCACTTCCCATGCCCCATTCTGCACCCAGTCGAATGTGATCACATCAAGTTCACTTGTGTCATTTTGGAATAGCAAATCACGTGCGTAGCTAGGTGGTGTAGTTACTGGTCACTAGCTCACCCGACGGGGAAGAAAGAGTAGCCATCCAGGTGGTAGGCCTGCATGCTCCTCTCAGGGTTCTCAAAGACGATCTCGATGAATGTACGGAAGGTTGTGTTTACGACGTTAGGCGCGAGCTTGATCTGGGCGCCGTCGGACGGCGGTTCGTCGCTGATGATGTCGTACTTGAACACCTTGTCGGCGATGCCGTAGTACTCGGCGAGCTTGAGCGGCGTTTCGGTGTCCTGGTGCGACACGCCGTTGAGCGCATAGCGGCGCTTCCCGTCGACGTTCCCGATGGTGTTGACGAGCCTGATGGTGCGGGTGATGTTGATGCTGCCGTAGTGGTAGGATCCCTGTGGGTTGGGGCGGGCGGCGCTGGCGGTGAGGTTCCACCGGAAGGAGCGCCACTGGTTGAACGACCAGGCCCAGCCGGCGGGCCCCTCTGGTAGATCCTGCGACGGCGGAGTTTGGGAGCCAGCGTAGCGGACGATGCCGGTGGCGGTCAGCATGTACTTGGTGAAGCGAGAGGAGGTCACCATGTAATAGTCCCTGGGCGATTGGTTAGCGGTGACAAGCACCGACAGGCACTGCCCGACGTGGATGTCGAGGGAGTCGTAGTTGTTCTGCACGGTGTGCGAGCCGTCCATCTCGACGAGCGTCATCGAATGGGACTGGATGCGGAAGTTGAGCGTTACCTTCATGCCGATGTTGCAGATGCGGTAGCGGTAGGTCTTCTTGGCCTCCATGGTGAAGAGCGGGGGTTCGTCCTTGCCAGCGCCGTTCTTTCCAGAGTGGCCGTTAATTAGAAGGCCAGCTGGGCGGCCGACGGTGCGGCCGGCGTCGAGGATCTTCTCGAGGATCTTGTGGCTCTTGGTGTACCAGTCGCCGATAAGGACGGTGTAGTCGTCGGCGGGGTCATCAAAGGGGACGGGGATGAGGAGGCGGCTGTTGACCCGGAGGCCGCCGAAGCCGCCGACGGCCCGCTGCATGCCGAGGGTGGGGAAGTAGACGAAGCTGCCGATCTGGTCCTTGACCTGGAAGTGGTAGGTGAAGTTTTTGCCGGGAAGGATGGGGCAATTGCTGCCCGCCGTGCCGTCCTGCCATGAGTTCTTCCTCTGCTGGATCCCATTCCTGCAATTGAGAGAGAGATGATTTGATTGGATCACCATTGTCATCATATCAAGAGCTTATCAGTATATAGTGAATCATGTCTTCAGCAGTATGAAAGATGAAGGGGAGGACGAACCATGTGAAGAGGAAGGGCTCATCGAGGTTGTTGTAGACGTTGACGACGATGTTGTTATTGGTGGTGGAGTTGATGTTGGGGCCGGGGAACTCGCCGTTGATAAGAATGCCCTGCTGCGGGACGCCGAGAGGGGAGATGGTGCCGTAGCTCACGTTCCACGTGAAGTAGAGGTACGGGTCCTCGGCGCGCACAGCCGAGAGGCCGAGAAGAGAGAGCAACACGACGAACGCCGCCCGCAACATCTTCTCCTCCTCCTCCTTTTCTCCCTTCGTCCTCCAAGAGAGCAGCATGGAGACCTCTGTCTGTCTTCCTCTGGTAAGCTGGTGGAGAGGAGGTGACGGTGGTGGTGGTGGAAGGCATAGAGGGGAATGAAGGAGAGCCCTTTTATGCCTGGCATCCACGGAGCCAAGAACAGATGGCCGGCTTCCGCGGCCTGCTCGGGCCACGACGCTCGTTCAAAGGCTTTCTCTCGTTCACTCATTCTCCGCGCTTGCCGTGCTCGCAGTGAACTGCTTCTTCCAAGTTTACGGAGAGAGGAGGGAGCATGCGACAAGGACGGGGAGAAACGAGCGAGAAATAGATGAATGCCTCTGTTTAGACACGAGTAGATCCGTGTGCGAGTTACGTAGTCATATGCAGTGATCCCGAATCCATGGATGGGACCAAATTACCGCACAGTTATAATATCTATTATAACATTTATCTGTTACATTAATATTCTCGAGGAGTTCACGGAGTCATTTGATCCGGTTTGAAATTTCCGGAATCCAACCGGACCGAACCGGGAGCTACATGGAATTGGGTCAAATAAACCCTTCATTTCACGAGAGCTAAGCCCAAGGCCGACAAGATCCACAGTCCCAACCATGGCGAAGACGAGGACCCGTGGGCCGCCCGCCACGGCGTTTGTGGCGGCGGAAGTGGAGGAGCAGCCCGGTGCCGCACCCTTCCCCTGGTCGACGATGAGGCTGACGCCCCCCACGGCGGCAGCGGTGGCGCTCTTCGCACTGCTGGTGCGCGTGCTCGTGTCCCTGGGCTCGTACTCGGGGCACGGCACGCCGCCCATGTACGGGGACTACGAGGCGCAGCGGCACTGGATGGAGATCACCCTTCACACGCCCGCTGCCGAGTGGTACCGCAACACCACCGCCAACGACCTCGCCTACTGGGGCCTCGACTACCCCCCGCTCACCGCCTACCAGAGCCTTGCCCACGCTCTCCTCATCAACGTCTCCCTCCCCCAATCCCTCGCCCTCTCTTCATCCCGCGGTTTCGAGTCCCACCAATCGTAATTTCTGAACGAAACCCCCTCCCTCTTTGCTCACTCTTCTTGATTGATCGTTGGATCCTCGCAGGAAGCTGATGATGAGATGGACGGTGTTGTCGTCGGACTTGTTGGTATTCTTTCCAGCGGCGATCTACTTCGTGTGGGTTTATTTTCAGCGCAATGTTGGTGGTGATGGAGAGGAAAGGTCGGCGCCGTGGTTGCTAGCGATGATACTGCTTAATCCTTGCTTGATCCTCGTTGATCATGGCCATTTTCAGGTCCTTAAGCCCTAAAAGCTCAAACTTTGATTGAAACTAGGTTTTTTTTCCCAGGTCAACTAGATGATTTATCACCTTGAGATCCCTAAAGGGCATTATCACCAAAATTTTCCAGTGTTGTTGGTAGAGTCTTCTTGTTTCTTCTTCTATCCCTCCTCCCTCAGCTTGGCACCTACCCTAACCACTGCACTTCAATTTGTATGTGTCCAACCCACCATCAATAATTGTCTCTCATTTATTCTCAACTAAAACTACTCTTATGAGTTCATGGATGCATACTAAAAGTACACTTCTCTTTCTCTGTGCATCCTGAAACCGATAATTTCATTGACTCACTGCATTATCAATGACAATTAAAATTATCGTCTTCCATCTTATCTCATTTGATGCCATCTTTAACTTATAAATGCAAATTTCTTTTCTATCTTGCCATCACCAATCATCTAACACCCTTTTTGGACTTGTTTCTTCCTGCTTGCTCAACATTCTTATTGATGAAGGAAATTTTCATTTTTTTTATTCTGGGTTTAACTAAGGTCGGCTATTGCATGGACTTCTTTACCCCTTCTAGATATTGCAATCACCAACTCTTAATTTTGGATATTTTCTGTAGTGTTTTGTGCTCTGTCATTGGTGCTTCTGTTTGTATCTCCAATAAACATTCATTCTTCTTCTTGCATATGCTGATGCAGTCTGAACCATTTTGTAAACTTTGTATTCTGCGGCATCTTGTTGGATCTAATTATAAACAAAATGAGTCATGTAGAAGAGTGTTGATATGACCGATCTATATATTTCTCTTATCTTGCCTTGGTTTATGTATGTCGTAGGGCCAAATGTTAGCATTTTTAATCTGAGAACTGGTTGGGTTTTTTTCTTAACTATCCCTTTTTCCAGTACAACTGCATCAGTCTTGGCTTTACACTTGGAGCTATTGCAGCTGTCCTGTCTCAAAATGATTTTGCTGCTTCTGCTCTCTTCAGTCTTGCAATCAATCACAAACAGGTATTTCTTAGTTCTTAAATATCCTAATGCTATTTCCTTGATTTTTTTTTTCTTTCATATGTCTTTTAGTACTTACATATGTTATTAAGGCATGAAATGCTCTTGACTAATCTAGTAATGCTGTAAGTGACAACTGATGGAACTTGTTCTTTTATGTGGATGCCAGTAAGCTAGGCATGCTAGTGTTTCTTTTCTAGTGACGTATAACAACCTTGAACAATATGTGATGAGTGTTCTATCCAAGTATATCGTCCTCTTGTTAAAACCCATCATATCATCTTTATTGTTTTGAAATATTTGGCGATATTTCTCTACTTGTGTTGCATACTGAACTTAAGACTTGTGCATCCAGTCTGAGTACTTCCAGATGGTGGGTTAACTAAATGGTTCAGATTGCAACAAATTTGACCTTTATGCAAAAAAAATTTCTGAAATTTAAACTATTTACTCTAATGAGCTTTTCTTATCTTAGTTACTGTTGTATTTCTTTCAGTTTTATTGATTTTACGGAACATATGCTTGGGTTTGCAGATGAGCTTATACTTTGCACCGGCATTTTTTAGCCATCTACTCGGGAAATGCCTCAGACGCAAAAATCCTATTTTTGAGGTCATGAAGCTTGGCTTTGTGGTTATTGGAACCTTTGCTCTTGTTTGGTGGCCTTACTTATATTCTATTGAATCAGTGATGGAGGTAAACATATGTTTTTATGCTCTCTGATTAGTGATAGAAATCCGCATGATTTCTTAGGTCCTGGTTTGCTGAGTCATTGCACTCTATTTAAAATTAGTCCAATCCGCTCATTTCCCAATTACATGATGTTCTGTTGAATTCTTGCTTTTCTTCAATTTTGCTACCTCCATTTATCTCTATCCATAATCAAAGTCCTTCATTAATATAAACAGGTTCTTAACCGATTAGCTCCTTTCGAGAGAGGAATATTTGAAGATTATGTCGCCAACTTTTGGTGTAGCACCTCGGTGGTTATAAAGTGGAAGAGGATCTTCACAATACATTCGATGAAATTCCTTAGTCTCATCACGACAATTTTGGCCTTCCTACCTTCATTTGTTCAGCAGTTAAAGACTCCAAGTGATCAGGGGTTCCTCTATAGTTTGCTAAATAATTCATTTTCATTTTATTTGTTCTCTTATCAAGGTGTGCTTCAAATTCTGTCTTTGCTATTATTATATTCTCTATTAGTAAAAGCATGTTAAATTTAGAAAATTGAGATCTAACTTGCGTCTTCATATTGGCAGTGCACGAGAAATCAATCCTATTACCTCTTTTACCTGCAAGCCTGTTAGCACTACAAGAGCCTCTGCTTTTTGGGTGGTTAATGCACTGTGCTTTATTATCCATGTATCCTCTTCTTCGCCGTGATCGGTTATTGTTGCAATATGGAGCAGTTCTTTCTCTCTTCGGTCTTATCTTCTTCCCACCCCATGGGAACCATGTCACAAAGGCAGACAAATTATCCACCAAAGAGAAAGCACTTATCGCATTAGGATTGTCTTGTTCCATTGTATTACATTTGGTGTACTTGTGTTTCCAGCCTCCAAAAAAATATCCTTTCCTCTTTGAGGCCCTGATTATGTTTTTCTGCTTCTCTCAGTTTGTGGCCTTCACTATCTACACTAACTTTAAGCAGTGGGTGCTATTGGACCACTCTTCTTCTTGGGCAGTGAGAGTAAAAAAGGATCTTTGATCACACTATTTTACTTCTTTACTTGTAACTGACATCAAATTGTTAATTCTCCTTTTTTGCATGTTGTGTTACTACATTCAGTTCATTTTGCTGTGCTATTGTGATTTGCTCAAGGTGCATCTTATGTAGGTCATACTGTGGATTTGAATTAGGGCACTTGAACATCATTGTGTATACGAGTTTGAAATGAGAAACTTCTCTAACCTGTCTGAGAATGGTGTCCAAACAATCTCTTCTTTACTACGTGAAAGCGATAGATGCTTGCTTTAAGTAGCTAAGTTATGAGCTCATTGTGGTGGTCCAAACAATCTTCACCCAGTCACAACGAATCCAGAGACTCGGCATGTGTCGATGGACCCCAATAATTCGACCCCTCGTTCTGTATTCATCATCCTTTTGCGGGCTCAAACGTAATTTTTTTGGGGACGAAAGTAGGGCACACTTTCTCAAGCAGTCGCATCCACCGTTCCTTTATTTAATTTGAACATGTGATTAGGTCTCAAGATAATGGAAAATAGTATCCTATAATTCTGAATCCATTCTTATTTTGTGCGTCTCGTCCATGCGGTCTAAGTAATAAAGAGACTAGTTTTAGAGGTAGGAATACTATGGAGGTATTTTATGTACGTGCATTCCAAGGGTCCTTCAAAACCCATGCAGCCATACTCACCCATTCAATCTATCTGCAATATAATAGCCTAAACATTGAATGCTGTCGTTCCACGACATCCCACCATTTCTTTGACCCTCTCGCTCTCTCTCTATCCCTCGCTCTCTCTCCAGCTTCATCACGGAGGCAATGTTCGTTGTTTCCAGCTGGCGAGCCGAGCAAGAAAACAAAGCCAAAGCAGAGCAAAAGGCGACGCCTTTTTCTGCCTTGTAGCCTGCTAACTTCACTACTCCCATCCATTAATTGATGTTAGTTGGCATCACCAGCTGTTGCTTCGCCCGCTGTTCCCGTCCCCCTCACTGCCTAACTGTGAAGCAAAAAAAGCAGCACCACCAGCGCAAGAAACCTTAGTAACCCGCTCCCTCACCAGAAATTGGTATAAAAATCCCACCTTTCGGCTCGCTTTCCCTTGTTTCCCACCTGCCTCGCTTGGCTTCACAGTTCACTCTCGGATTGTGGTGGTGGTCTTGGCCAGGAGGGAGAAAGGAGTGGAGGACGGAGAGGAAGGTCTCATTTTGAGGCGTGGGAGAGCGAGGAGAAAGGAGACGGGGAAAGGATGAGCATCTACGGCCGCGATCCCTGGGGAGGGCCGCTGGAGATCCACGCCGACTCCGCCACCGATGATGACCGCAGCCGCAACCTCGATCTGGACCGCGCGGCGTTGTCGATGACTTCCCGGCAGCTGGACGAGACTCAGCAGAGCTGGCTCCTCGCCGGGCCCGGGGACAAGGGCAAGAAGAAGAAGAAGTACGTGGATTTGGGTTGCCTCATCGTCAGCCGCAAGATCTTCTTGTGGACCGTTGGAGCCGTCGTCGCCGCTGCGGCGCTCGCCGGCCTGATCACCCTCATCGTCAAGACCGTCCCCCACCATCATCGCCCTCGGCCGCCGCCGGATAACTACACTCTCGCGCTCCACAAGGCTCTTATGTTCTTCAACGCCCAGCGATGTGAGTCTCAATCGCTTTCTTTCCCTCAATGCGTGTGATCATCACGTCAAAAAATCGGATTTTTATGGGGGTTTTGATGGAAGGACGAATCTTTTATGAGACCCTTGATGTTTTCTTTCTTCCCCTTGCAGCGGGGCGGATTCCAAAGCACAACAATGTGTCCTGGAGGGGGAACTCCGGAATGAAGGATGGCTTCTCCGATCCGTCATATGGGAGAAGCCTCGTCGGCGGATTCTACGACGCCGGCGACGCCATCAAGTTCAACTTCCCTGCCTCCTTCGCCATGACCATGCTCAGCTGGAGCGTGATAGAGTACAGTGCCAAATATGAAGCCGCCGGAGAGCTCGTCCATGTCAAGGAGATCATAAAGTGGGGCGTCGATTACCTACTCAAGACTTTCAATTCCTCGGCTGACACAATCGACAGAGTCGCCGCCCAGGTAGACACCAAAGAGCAAATTTTGATGGATAAATTCTAAATTGAGGAGCTGAAATATATCATTGTACGTGTGATGTTTTACAGGTTGGGCAAGGGGCCACTTCAGGAGGAACAAATCCAAATGACCACTACTGTTGGACGAGGCCAGAGGACATCGACTACCCGCGACCGGTCTATGTTTGCCACAGTTGCTCAGATCTCACGGCTGAGATGGCTGCATCTTTGGCTTCGGCTTCCATTGTGTTCAAGGACAACAAGGCCTACTCTCAGAAGCTGGTCCATGGCGCTGCCACACTTTGGAAGTTTGCGAGGGAACAGAGGGGGCGGTACAGTGAGGGAGGATCCGATGCCTCTGTCTTTTACAATTCGACTAGTTACTGGGATGAATTTGTTTGGGGTGGAGCATGGATGTATCTTGCAACAGGCAATTCATCTTACCTTCAGTTGTCTACTCATCCCAAACTTGCCAAGCACGCCGGTGCGTTTTGGGGTGGTCCAGATTATGGAGTTCTAAGCTGGGACAACAAGCTTACTGGTGCTCAAGTGAGTGACAACTATATAGTTTATGCTTCTTTTTTTGGAGAATTTGATGCCACTTTCAGATATTCTTCATCTGTTTATAGTATTTTGTGTTGATTACCAGATAATGTTTGACTTGTCCAACTAGGTTTACAATGTAGAATTTTGGTTGGCTATGTTGAGTTCTGTTATTTTTTCTTTAAACATAAGACAGGTCATATCCATTCCATTTGTGATTAGGAAATCTTTCTATTAGACAAACTTATGAATAGTACTCAGCATTGACCTTCAGTGTTCACTATTACAGTAATCTTGTGCTTGCTTGACAGGAACATTTTGTTCCCAGGGGTTAAGCTCTTTTTCATACACCATGAGCAAAATGATAATGTAAAAGTGAATAAAATTTGTTCCTGTAGAATTTTTTCTAACTTAATTGATCCATTCAGTTAGACCCAACTAATAATTTCAAGTATAAAACCATATCCTATCTCTGCATAGAAACACTTCTAAGTTTGCTGGAATTGTAAATAACCATAGAATGCATTTCTATCGCTTAGCAGTGTATATTACCCCTCGCATTGTCTGGTATAACACGCGGATTGCTGACCATGTAGATATTTGCTCTTGTATGACCGGTAGAACTTTATAATGTTTTATGAACTTATATATAAAAGTATCAAGGACGTGAAGGTAGTGCATATGACAGACCACTATATTTAAAATCATTTTTTATTTAAAATATTCATCATTATAGCTTTTACATGCATTTGATGACTATTATTTTTCTATTTTCAGATTTATCTTATTACTTTCCCTATCCAAGCAATTGTGGTTCCTATTCATACTGTGATATATAATGATTACTAGTTTTCTTTTGTATAGTAAGTTTCAGTATTTTTTTAGTAACTGATATTTGTTTGTAGTTGATTTCGATTAGGTTGAGGAAAGTGACTATTTTGCAATGGCTAGTAGTAAGGAAATGATTGCCTCACTTGTCTTATAAATTGGGGAAGCTACGTCTTATTCTGATCAAATGTCACTATAGAACTCAGAATTGCTTTGAACTTGTTATGAAGCCAATCTTATCTCCGAGGTTACTCATCAATCTCGTCTATTTCTGGTGTCATCTTCCTTTAATTTTTAAACAGCGCACATGCTTATTCCCGTTAGAATCTTCCGTTAAATTTTTAAACATCATGCATGTTTACCCCTGGTAGAAATCTTGGCTGGATGAATTGGTGCTACCGTGATGCTAGGTAGATATAAGAGTGTTTCGTTAAGTGAAAGCGAATCAAGCTTGCAACAGCCACATGCTCATAGTAAGGTTGATTTCTGACATGACTCTAATGAGCTTATTGTCTCTTTCATGTGTCCAGGTACTTCTTAGTAGATTAAGGCTGTTCCTAAGTCCAGGGTACCCATATGAAGAAATGCTTAGAACTTTCCATAACCAGACAGGCATCATCATGTGCTCATATCTACCAGTTTTTAACTCTTTCAACCGGACAAAAGGTTTGATACATTTGTTTGTAATTTACCTTAATTGTTTCTCTTACCGAGGTTCTCATGCTCATATCCTGAACAGGTGGTTTGATTCAACTAAATCATGGGCGACCACAGCCGCTTCAGTATGTAGTCAATGCAGCTTTCCTTGCATCATTGTACAGTGACTATCTTGAAGCAGCTGATACTCCAGGATGGTACTGTGGTCCTAATTTCTTCCCTACCGGTGCTCTACGTGATTTTGCACGGACTCAGGTTTGTTCTCATATGCAGGATGTGTTTCACCTTCACCAACTGTTTCTAGGCTTCAGTCTTAAATCTACGCTTCTCTTTTCCTTTGCAGATTGATTATATTTTAGGTAAAAATCCAAAAAAGATGAGCTATGTTGTGGGATTTGGTCAGCGATACCCTAAGCATGTTCATCATCGAGGTGCATCAATTCCCAAGAATGGGGTAAAGTACAACTGCAAAGGAGGATGGAAGTGGAGGGACACTAAAAAGCCGAATCCAAACACGATCATTGGTGCGATGGTTGCCGGCCCTGATAAGCATGATGGGTTCCATGATATTCGGACCAACTACAATTACACTGAGCCAACACTTGCAGGCAATGCCGGTTTAGTTGCCGCACTGGTGGCCTTGTCTGGTGAGAGCGCTGGAGTGGACAAGAACACTATATTCTCTGCGGTTCCGCCGATGTTTCCGTCTCCTCCGCCACCGCCGGCCCCATGGAGACCATGAGAGATGAGGCACCGATACCATTGATTCAGGATTGACCAGAAGTGGTAGTGTTCTTTCATCCCAATTATTGGAGATCTGACAAGATATGTAAAGCCTTTGGAAACAATTTGAAGCTGAGTCCTGCATCTTTGTTCTCTCTTTTTTCTGTTATCGTGACTGTGTTGTACAGATGAGATACTGAGTGAGACTTTAATTGAAGTATTGGATGCAGTGTTTTACTTTGCCTCATTATTAGTAGGCTTCATGTTTCAGTGCGTGTAAATTATCATATACATAGATTAATATGATGAATAAAAATTGTCAGATCATGCAAATCATGGCATCACTCATTACCCTTTGGGATTAGGAATTAATTCTGCAATCTGTATTTTGAATGTCCAAACCCGATTAGAAGATACCGAATCCAGTAAAATACAGGCAAAAAAAATTAACCCAATGCCATTGTTATTTAATAGTGTAATAGTAGGAGATGATTTATGTTAAACTTAGTAAATATATTGGTTACTTCATAATAATAAAGGTCTTGGCGGATTTATGATAATTGAAAGTATTTATTATATAAAAATATTCATCAATATCCGTAAATTTTTCTCTTATTATAATATGAACTCGATTAACATTAACCTTAAATAATTGAAATGAATTAAATCTAATCGTATATCTAATTTTGACGCTAATAAATTTTAAATATTAAAAGAATCAATCATGTTTAGAAAAATTATATCTAAAAAAATCATATCCAAAAAAATCATATCTAGATAATATTTATTTATGTAATTCTGTCCAAAAACTTGCAGTGTATTCGGGCTTGGTGTAAACGGATCAAAAGAAACCCGATCCGCTATGATGGATATGGATGCTCATGCAAAAGGTCGGCCCTCACAGCACCGCATGCGATTTTTCTGCGGCGAAACCTTTGCGCGATATAAGTGGCTCGAACACTTTTGAGACTGCATCTTCGAGAAGCATCGTCTGTTCGATTTCCTTCCTGATGCTTCGAGAAGCATCGTGAAGCATCGTCTGTTTGATTTCCTTCGTGATCGGTTCTCTACATCGTCTGTTTGATTTCCTTCGAGAAGCATCGTGAATGCATATAAGGGGCATTCCGGGCCGGTTCTCTACCCCGTCCCTATCTTCGTCCCAAAACTCGTTCGGCGCGGAGCTCTCTTCTCGACTCGGTCGAAGCGGTAAGACGCATTCTTCTTCTTCTTCATCTTCCTCGTTGGATTGGGTTGTCGCTTTTCTCTTTTGGTTTCCATCTCTGTTGGTCTGGAAACCCCAGTGTGATTTGATCGAGACGGAACGTTTTCTTGTCTTGCTCTCGGTTTGATGTCATGCAGAAAGGTGCTATGATTTGGCAGAATGTTTGTCGGATTATCTTAGCTGACAAATATTTTACTCGTTTTCTTGTGATTCTTTATCTGCTTTCATGGTCGGCAGGAATGAACGAGCGAGAGTCTCTTAGATTTTGTGACCCTTTATAATTGAATAAAATGTATCATATAATTAATTAGATTTTAATCAATATAATAGAAGTCTAAGTCCTGATAGGTTATTTCCATATTTTATATAACATATTATAATTTTTATGCTTTCAATTGGTATAGCCTGGGTTTTTGAGATCAAATGTATTAGATCTGTTAATTTGTTTATGATGCATAAATTATTTTTATCCTCCAAGAATTGCTCAGCAGTAATAGTCACCGTCGACCTCGCTACGAATACGAGGCAAAGGCTACGCTGGGTAGCGTGCGCACCGCAGCGCATGCAGCCACTGTACGCGAGCATCATAGTGCCCATGCGACGGCCGGCCGTAGACGGCCAGAACACGTCCATGCGACGATCGGCCGCACGCAGGCAGACGACCGAGCGGCGATCGCGCGTGGGTAGGCCGTGCAGCAGCCATGCGCGGGCAGGAACCGCCGTAGCGGCCGCGCGTGGGCAG